>BMAU01000019.1:600000-1115000 GCA_019973935.1 Trichonephila clavipes | reverse complement strand
GCATTTACACCACACTAATAGTTATTCTCAGTAGAAGTTGGAGAATTAATTAAAGTCTAAAAATAGTTATTTAGGGTGCTTTATTTAGTCTCAGATGTGTAACAGCATGGAGTTTAATCAATCTTCAATTTCGATATTGATCGTAGTAGCTCAATAGTTCAGGTCGAGAGCTCCAATGCTTCTGATGTTTAAATAAATTATGAGTTCGTAATGATCTTACCTCTGGGGTTGCTTCATTATCTTGTCTACCTAAAACTGTAGGAGGGACTGATGAATGTATGTGACCAAGACTATATCCATGATAAATCTAATTTATTATTTTATCAAAGGTAATATTTCAGAACAATCAATCTGTAAAGGGAACCCTTGGAGTGATATTAAGGAAGCAACAACCTTTTGGGAATAAGCGCACGTAATCCGAATAGATTAACTTTAATTAATCCTATCTTAATAATTCTAGATTCACTAATTTATTCTAGTAGCTAAAATCCATCCTTTAGTTACACTGCTTTCAGCGGCTCCGCTCCTTCTGATCTACGATTATTAAACTTTAACTTTATGTCCACTAACTAATTTGCATCTTCTTAAGAGGGAGGGCTGTGAAATAAACGTGATTGCTGGCCCAAAGATTCCCCAAGAGGATTAGTAGTCGAAAGTAGCGTAAAGCCCCGTCACAAGTTCGAATTGAGATTCCACCCAAAAATTCGTAGTGTGAAACAATGGGAGCTGTTGCTCGACGGATGGATACCAGGTTCAAATTTCTCCTCATATTATGAATGTGAAAATCAGATTTAAAAAGAATGAGTTCAAGTGTTGTCTCTGGGTCACTTGTTCTTGGTTCAATATTACAAGAGTTCTCATGTAACTACTCAGGTGTTGCCTTCGTCTTTTGACGGAGGCTCAAAATTACAAAGTCCATCGCCAATAGCCACCATGTTGTTTTATTATGGGATGCTAATAAATACTTACTCCCCCGACGAAGAAGTCGCCAAATTTTGCCAGGATGGTTATCATAAAACACAAGAAGCAATATTTCTTACAATACTTTGGATTATATTTATTTAACTTACATTTTGATCAACACACACGCCTTATAGAATAAACATTTCGCGTGCTTTTTGGTATCTGTAAATATATTTTTGTTTTGATATATATATTTGATTTATATTAATAAACATATGGAAATAAAACTTAATAACATAAATAGAATAATTTGCGCTTTAATATAAAACTTTAAGAAAATGCTATGGTTTTAATACCTAGAAATTTGAATATATTGTAAGCGGTGGTCAGTAACCTCATTCTTTCATTTTCATTTGACTGACATCAAATGTAATTACTATGCATCAAAGTTATGTTGGAAAATATAATTTTAAGTACATACGCGAACCGCGCATTTTTGAGTTATTTTAACCTCATAAATGTTGCAAGCGTTTTCATTATTCCACATAATTTTTTTTTAGAATAGAGAGCAAAACAAAAAATAAATACTTTTCCGTGACCTGCTAAATACACTCATTTTGTCTCTTGAAATCGGAGTCACAGTTTAATTGCTATAATTTTATAAATTTCTGAGTTTTTATGTAACATAAGACGTTATAATTATTTTAAAATTACAGGTATACGAACACGTATGCTGTAAACTTTTTTAGAGGAAAGGGGGATTTAATAATATCAGTGAAAGAGTTTATATAAAACACATAAACTAATTAGATATATTTTATTGTTTATATGTAGTTTATAATTTTGGGGATTTAATTGTAAATAATAAGTTTTTTCCAGATAAATTTAATGATATTACTCGTGTTTAGATTACATTAAATGCATGTCATGTTATGTAATTGTATTATTTTAAAAATAATAAATTACTCTAATTAAAATAGAATATCAATTTAAACATAAAGTTGGAATAATTCATAAGGAAATATAATTATTTTTATTTCTTGTGAAAAAGAGAATATTACGTAATATAGGAAATCAGAGAAATATTTTTATTAACAATTATATATATATTTTTTTATCCATCTTACTCGATTACTACCCATTGCGACTTAAAAAAGGTTAACTACTTTTTTTAATGATTTTAATTTTTTGCAAAAGAATTTCAGAGTAACTTAAATTTTCCTTATGCAAAATGTAAAACTGAAAATTTGGGCTAGGATGCCTCTTTGGTTAAAATGACGTTTCACTTTATATATTCACCATTGTGTGCATGCATGTGAGTGTGCAATAAGTGAAAGAAATGATAGATGTATATATTATATATCCTAAAAATCACACACAAAGGAAGGGTTAAATTCTGAAGTAAAGAATGCCGCGCGCGCGCGAACAAAAAACCTGTCCATGAAGAAAAAAGTCAATTGACTAAAATGGGGAACTATTAATTTTTCTTAAACTGTCACTGACTTAGGGCAGTGAAATAGGGTTCTGTTTGCTTTAAAGGACCCTAACCTTCCCCTATAAAATTTACACATAATTGTACAAGAAAATAAAAAATAAAAAATGCAACGCATCCGCACATATATATATTTTTTCATTCATAAATTTGGCGTTATAATTTTACTAAGTCGGCATTTTATTTTTTTTAAAAGTATGGCCACTAAAATTGAGATAGGTTGTAAAATTCTTAACTGGAGGTTAAATGAGTCCATTTAATTACATCAATAAGAAAGATCCTTCCTCTCCCGTAAAATTTGAAATCTATACGAGTATTATGATTCAAAGTATTATGCAGTATTATAATAACCCACGGATTGTTGGTGTTTGGGGGTTCAAGAAAAGATCAGCCATAGCAACTTTTAAACACTATTCTATTACTATCTTCACTTGATCAACCAGCACAATTAAAGGTAGGGAATGCACTCAATAATAAACCCGAAAGAGCAATAGCATAGGTTTAATACAGCTAACATATAATTAAAATTAAATAAATCCTGGAGCTCTCTTGACTCCTACGCTTGAATTCTCTTTAAATACCTTGCTAAGCTATACGACCTCCAGTCGTAGTCTTATTCACAATTTAATCAACTTTTAATCGCCAACTATCAACCATCGAACATCATCGCGTACTCTAATGCCAACGTTTAAATAGAAGTACTCATTTACCTAACTCTCGTCTTCTTCACCCAGGAAATTTTTCAACAGTTTAAAGTTAAAAAAGAAAAATTTTACCCAAGAGGATTAGTAGAAGCTTCGCGGATAGACCCGTTGCAGTACTATGTACAAATATTATTTATTCGAAGTTTCTTATAGTAATTTATTTTTCTATTTCTCTATGCAATATTTTTAGTGTAATTATTTTAGTGCAATATTTTTATATACTTTTATTTTATATGAATGCAGTACTTTTACATTGTAGGGTCTTGTATTTAGTATATAAAGGGCAATTCCCCCTAAAATGAGAATAAGTGAATTAATTATTTCTATAGATGTAAACACAGCATACGAAACATCATACTTTAGAAAATTTAACAGCAGATGTTAGAATGCTTCTTGAAAACAAATCACACAAAATAATTTATTTCCAAGAAGAAATTCATTCTGCAATTATTATGCATTTTTTATTTCGTATATTAAAACACATGCGCACAGTCATATATAATCATTTGACACATACATGGATTTATAGGAAACGCCTACTTATACCCATAATTCTATACATCAGCTTCCTTTTTGAGAAGCAACGTATAAATAAAGAAGATTAACTTAAGGGATGTGTTAAAGTAATGTTTTATTGAATTTTGATATTCTTTATGTCTACAATACATTTAGAAGAGTAAAATGAAATAAAAACTAGAAGAAATTAACGGCTGACATTCAGTAATAATTATTTTTCATATTTTATGGAAGAATTATTTAATGACATTAGAAAGTAATTGAAAATACATTAAGGCCTCAATCCTCATAGAAAGGAATCAATTTATATTTTTTTAAACCCCCGTCTGCATATTAAACCTCGAAAATACAAAGTCACATCTATAAATTATATTCGTATATTTTTCATTCACACAAGGTGAAAGGGTTATTAATAATGTTATTTCTAGGTAGAGTATGAGAAACTGGTTTTTTAATTACTTTTATTTTGGATGTATAATGCCATAGATCAGCGATTCTTAAACTGTAGTCCGTGGACCCCCGGGGTCCTCAGCGGCTCTCTAGGGGGTCCACGAAGGTGTTTAATTTAGTATTAAGATGCCTCATTTAATGTTAAGATGCGGATTTCAAATATTACACCTTATACAACAACACTTGCAAAAGAAATGCAGCTCCATCCTTCCTCATTAGGAATTTTATATAAATAATGCAGTTAACATACATAATACAGAATAGGAACCTTTAAATCACTCAGTATTGTGTTGAGGGTCAAGAGTGATGTTCAAAATCTCTTGGAGGTCCGGGATGTCAGGCTGATGCCTAAAGGGAGGCGACGGCGATCGAAAGTTTAAGAACCGCTGTCATAGATCATCTAATTTCTTTATTGGAGTGTAAAAGTAAATGCAGTCGGACCCCTATATAACGAAGTCGCTAAATCCCGATAAAAAGTTCGTTACATGGAAAATCCGTTATATAGAGGTTCATCTTTCAATTTTCTTTATAAACCACATAAAACAAAATTTTAATTCATAAACACTATACATTAAAAAAAGTAATTATTCACGCCTTTTTTGTAAATCAATAATATTTATTTTATATACCTTACCTATCACAAAAAGAAAGAAAATAACGGAAGAAAAACTGAAATGAAAGTTTCTTGACGCCTTTATCCACTTCCTGAAGATTTATTATCTTTACTTTGATACTCAAGCACTTACGTTTTGACATTTTCGAGCTACAAGAAACGAAGTTACCAGTACGACAGATCAACACGACAAATGAACGGATACTAGTTCAAGGACACGGGGACACTAGACAACTCCACTGAGGGTGAAAGGGGATATCGAAGATGTTTCCAGTGAACTAGATGATGCGGGTAAAAGGTTGCACTTCTTGCTTGAAACCCCCAGAATTCTATTGCTCTCGGCAAGCTAGGTGCGTAATAAAGGATTTATGACCACCTTAAAATGAGTTAAAAGAAAAAATAACTTAAAATGTCTAGAAATAATTTTAAAAAACGAAGAAAAAAATTGAATCAAGAGAAAAAGTACGTTATATAGAAAATGCACTTCGCTATCGGGAGGTTATTTTAAGAAGAAAATCGCAAAATGTTCTTGGTTCCAGGGAAAAGTTCGCTATATAGAAAAATTTGCAATATAGAGGTTCGTAATACGGAGATTCAACTGTATATTTATATTCTAAGATTTTCACCTATGTGTTATTTTTGTAACAGCAAATGATCTTGGAGTAATTATGTACCACACATTCTCTCAAGGTCATATCATATATTAGCGGTCACCAAAGTTTCATATATTTGAGCTCCCTTCAGTATTTACAATAATTAAATTATGTAGCTGGATAATGAGTAAAATGCACATTGATGGGCCTCTAATGTGCAGAATATGAAGGTCTTTCGATGTGAGTAATCTTTATCGCGCAGGGAACTGAGTGGTTGCAATAGTCGGGTGATCATAATCACGAACAACCGATCGCTATTGTTTCAGTCGAGGGCTGCGGTAGTCCAGTGGTCAAGGTATCGGATCATGGCAGGCATATCATGAGTACCACTAAAGACCCAGCGTGTAGGGCAGCGATGCACGTTAAACCTTCTAGAATCAAACGTCCTCCCATTGGTGTGGTAGTTTGGAGAGGGGCATGCCAGCTCAGGTGTCGTCCACGTCACTTGACCCTGATTCAAAATTTCGTGGTCCGTCGCCAAAAGCTCTCGTGTAGCTGAACAGTGCGACGTTAATATTCACTCACTCACTCGTTGTTTCAGTCGAGACATGGGCTTTGGTTCAGGTGCCATTAAGACACGCCGTTAGAGTGACTGTTGTATGTTTAATTTGTTGAGACCCAATGTTTTCCCCTTGGAGTGGCGTGATAGTTTGGAGAGTGGGGTGCTAGTTCAGGTTTTGTCTTCACAGCTTAACCTGGTTCAAAATTACGAGGTGCCCTACAAATAGCCTTAGTGTTCCTTCATAGTGTGATATTAATAATCCATCGATCAATCAGAGAAATACTGATTAAAAAATAATTGGAGACTGAGAGTTTAATAACTGAACACGATTGCTATTGGTGACGGACATCATAATTTTGATCCACGGTCAAGTTGTAAAGATGACACTTGAACTAACATCCTATTCTCCAAACCACGGCACCACACCAACAGGAGGACTATGAACCTAGACACATTTAACGCGCATTAGCCCCTCTACACGGTGGGTCTTCAGTGGCACTAGGCTCGCAATCATGACATGCCAGACACGAGTCCTTGACCTGGCTACTGCGGCGTAAGTAACTGTGGAAAAATTGATTAAAGACAAAGTAAAGTACTGAAAATGTTCCATATATATAAAAATTCAATAAAACAATATTTTCCTTAAAAATAAATAGGCAAATCGAGGAGCGACTATTTTGTTATATCCCAGCTGATTGTGTTTGCTCTTTTTTATGTATTCAAAATATACTCTTTTTTCGAAATCTTTCAAATGTACTCAAAATAACATTTACTGACCAAGTATAATCAAAAGATAATAATTCCTTTATACAACTATAAAAACCAGACTCACAGTTAAAATAATATGAAGTACTCTTTTTCGAGTTCTAGTGATTCAATTTTGATGTTTTTTTTAAATCTATAATTTTTTTTAATTTTTTATATACGTCATTTATAAGAGAGAATGGACATTTCCTTCAAGATAAAGTCTTAGAAATGTGAATATGAAATCTGGAACAAAATTAATCGGTAATACTTGAAAGTTATATTTTAAATTATTTTAAATGTATTAATTATTCTAAATTATTCTAGGTTGGCTAGTACTGTAGAGTCTAGTCAACTAAGTTTTTCTTTACGTTCTCTCGATATTACCCCTTTCCAGTAGGTGCACAAAGGAATTTTTAAAGGAAGGGGATGGGGGTCCAAGGTCGAAAGTCCGTGTCGTCCTCATCTCTTGACAGCGGTTCAAACTACGAGGCCAATATAACTTCCGTATTTCCTTATAGTACGACGAAGATTGAAATTTGAGGAATTTGAGTCTTAACTAAGGTGGCATCCTCGTTATTTGACCTTGATTCAAAATTACGAAGTAAGTCACCTCGGCTTTAGTTTTGCTGCAAAGTGAGACGTTAACAAAGAATTACAAAATCAACCATGTCACGATCATTATTCGTAGATGGAGGCAGTGGCGTAATGTACACCACTCACACAACCCCCCTCCCCTCCCATCGCGGGGGAGGGGCAGGATTCTAGGGGCCCAAGGATTGACTGACGCCAAGAATGTATTTAACCAATTTATAAAATTTTCAAAGGCAAAATCTGTCTTAGCAGGGGGCCTTAATATTCTCCGTTACTCCACTAGATAGAGGCTATGCGCATATGTGGTTTTACAATCTATTTATGTAATGTAGAAGCTGTGGAAGTTAACTAAATTTTTTTCAGTCATTCTCATCACTATATTTTTGAATTTATGGTCCACTGTTATGAAGCAGGGTGGCAAAGTCCGCAAGAATATCAGGATTCTTTGAACTAAATAATAACAATTCCATTTTGACACTGCATTGTTGAATATACATCTTAACAACGTATAAGAAATATAAATCCATACAAATAATTTAAATTCTTACAAAACAATTTACGTAAGAAAAAGCTTATCAAACTTTGAAAAAAAAAGTAAACATTTTTATAAATCGACAATATATGTTCAGGAGGAAAGGCAAAGGGTCAATAATGAGGTTGACGATAAGTAGCAGATTCTTGATTCTATTACGTCAAAGACTGCTTGTATGTTATAATAGTGAACGATTCATGTTATGTTCGACTGTTTCTCATCCTCACAGACTTATTTTCTTCAGTGCTGATGACCCCAAAGTTATCTTTCATCTCTTTCGTGTATGGGCTTTGCAGACTCTGTGGGAAGTTCTTGCAATCTTTTTTATTTTTGACGGCCGCTGAAGCCTAGTGGTCAAGGTAACGGACTCATGGCCGGCGTGTCATGAGTTCGAGCCTAGTACCGCTAGAGATCGGCCGTGCATAAAGGGGAAATGCACGTTAAATGTGTCGTGGCTCAATGCCCTCCCGTTAGCATGGTTTTGGGAGTTTGGAGAAGGAAATGCCAGATCAGATGTTGTCCTCGTCACTTGACTATGGTTCAAAAATGGCTCAAAATTACGTCGTCCATCACCATATTTATTCACTCTCCCTATTTTCGACTTTTATTATTATTAGATTATTAGATTTTGATTAACATCGCAGTTTCAGGCAACACGAGTGGCCGCAGTAGCCGAGTGGTATAGGTATCGGATCGTGGCTTGCCTTGTCACGAGTTCGAGCCCAGTACCACTAAAGACCCACCCTGTAGGGCAGCGATGCACGTTAAATCTATCGAGAGCTGAAACGTCCTCCCGTTGGTGTGGTGTGGTAGTTAGGAGAGGGGTGCCAGCTCAGGTGTCGTCCACGTCACTTGACCATGGTTCAAAATTACGTGGTCCGTAGCTAAAAGCCCTCGTGTAGCAGAACAGTGTGACGTTAATAATCAATTCTCGTAATTCTGAATCTCGGTCAAGTGACAAGGAGGACACCTAACCTGACACCACCCTCTCCAAACTTCCACAACCACGCCAACGGGTGAGCCGCGAAAGATTTAACATGCATTACATTCTTAACATGGCATGTTTTTAGTGATACTAGGTTTCGAGCCTGTGACTGACTCGACAAAGTTGGCTATGAGCTATTGACCCTGATCCCTCGGTTATCAAACCCCCCCCCTTCTCCCCATCTTCTTGCGTTACAGAGTTAAGTTTAAATCACACATGTTCTACTTTTGTTAATTAACGAGTATTTGGCATACCTCCATCGAATGCGTTCTGTTTGCTCCAATAAAGAGCAAATTAAACTAATTGGGTTGAAAGCTCTCACTGAAGGGGTGTGGAAGTTAATTCAGATGATGATGATGATGATTGTTGATTTTTTTTTTTTTTTTTTTTTTTTTTGGCGCAAGAGCCAAGTTTGGCTATACTGCGCCACACATTCGTTAATATATGTGATCTAGAAGGGAAAAGAAAGAAATGATAAATTGAATGACAAGAAGGAGGGTTGAAAATAGAGAAGGATCACTAGGGTACCCCGGGTTAATATTAGACCCGTGTTTACCTAAGATATTAAACCCCTTGGGAAAAGGAAAAGATCACTAGGGTACCTCGGGATTGTGACACCCGTACTCACCTAAAGAAGGTGAGCCCCCTGAGGGGGGAAGTTAGTTCAAAATCGTTCTACTCAATGCGTTCTTTTCACTCACAAGATCATTATTTAAAATTATGACACTCATCGCCAGTTGTTTTAGAGTGTCATTAATCAATGAGCCAAAATTTAAGTTTTTACAATCTTGATTATTCTTCAACTTGTCATTAGTAAATTAACTTCTAACCTACCTTAATCGATATTTGTTCATTCTAAAATTTTGACACAGTTAGTATAGTCAGGGACGTCTAAAGGCATGGTCAAATGGGGCCCGAGCCCAGGGCCTCGTCCTCGGTGGGGGGGGAGGGGGCTTGTTCCGTTCTCGACTCTGTCTGAATAAGATCATGATTTGGATAATTCTAATGGTCAAATATTATTCCAGTAGGTATTGTCCGAAAACCCGAAAATTTCAAACTGCATGTCAACTGACAAAAGTGGTAAGACTATATTATTATGGGATGACAGCATTGTTCATGCCTATGACTAGGCCTGATACCATAAACAATCATTCAACTCATTTAGTCGAGTGATTGAATATTAACGTTGCACTGTTCACCTACACGAGGGCTTTTGGCGACGGACCACGTAATTTTGAACTATGGTCAAGTGACATGGACGACACCTGAGCTGGCACTCCCTCTCCTAACTACCACACCACACCAACGGGAGGGCATTTCAGCTCTCGATAGATTTAACGGGCATCGCTGCCCTACACGGTGGGTCTTTAGTGGTACTGGGTTCCAACTCGTGACAAGGCAAGCCACGATCCGATACCTATACCGCTCGGCTACCGCGGTCACCTGAATATACATCTTAACAACGTAAGAAATATAAATCCGTACAACTACTTTAATTTCATAAAAAACAACTTACGTAAGAAAAAGCTTATCAAACTTTGAAAAAAAATAAACATTCGTATATATCAACAATATATATTCAGGAGGAAAGGCAAACGGTCTATAATGGCGATAACGTTAAGTAGCAGATTCTTGATTCCATTACGTCAAAGAATGAAGTTTGGAGGGGATAGTTCCAGCTTATGTGTCGTCCTCGTAACTTTATTAGGGCTCAAAATTACGAGGTCGTTGGAATTACCATGATGAGAAATTGCATTATAGTTGTTGATTCTTACCCTCAAGTGAGTGAGTGAATAATCACGTCGCACAATACAGCTACACGAGGGCTTTTGGCGACGGACAGTCATTTTGAACCATGGTCAAGTGATGAGGACAGCGCCTGATCTGGCACCCCCTCTCCTAACTACCACCCCACACCAACGGGAAGACGTTTCAGCTCTCGACAGATTTACCGTGCGTCGCTGCCCTACATGGCGGGTCTTTAGTGGTACTGGGCTGGAACTCGCGACAAAGCCAGCCACGATCCGATACCTATACCACTCGGCTAACGCGGCCACCTCATTTAGTCGAAATGCGGCCATCAGTCGAGCCGGTTTGTGCCCAGATTCTTGAGATTGTGTGTCGTGCACATTTATTTGTTTCAAACTGCCGTTTGAACGAGTATTTGACAATGCATTATATACTATCTACTTTTAAAGATCTCAAGTATGACCTACTTTTGCATAGGGGCCCAGGGCCTCAAAAAATCTTTTCTCTGGGCCAAGGGCCTCAATAAGTCTTAAGACATCCCTGAGTATAGTGATTCTAAATAACCTCTACAGGAAATCTATCAAAATTAAACACGTACCCAGGGTGGGGTAAAGGTACACTGAAATTCAATCACCAAGATAAATGTGTGTGTCACACATTTTTTCATCACATTCTCCTCCTTGCTTTTATGAATTTCTTCAAACGTGTGGTCTTTCAATCAGAGCCCATCACGTATAAACAAGCGTTCTAGTTCCCCTGTAAACAAGACAGATATAAATACCCTCTTAACACGTAAGCACTGACGCGCGTATTATACAAAACTACAACACTATGCAGCATAGCGTTGAGGATTTTCAATTTATAGTGACTCGACCTATCAACCCATTAGGAAAGGCAATTAACGGCCTTTTTGCGAGTTCGAGCAGTGCAATGAATTATCGATAAGATTTATCCTCCTTAATTTCTCACCGCCAGAAAACTGAGTAATTATAAAGATTCTTAATTGGAATTCCCTCCACTGCCGGGTGGGCGTGTCTCGCACTTGACAGGAAAGCGTAAACGAAGCCGACAGGGCGTGGCTATTGCACGCAGCAGTTACGCCCAAATGTCGGCTTCCATCTCATTGGTCGTGAAAGCGATGAGAGTTGAGTCGCCACTTAGATGAAACGAACCTAAACGAGTTTTCCCCCTCTTTTCTTTTCATCTCACTTCGATTAATTTTTCTTTTTCATTCTTTTCGCACTTCGGCTCATTGTACTCATCTTCTTTAGATTCGAACTTTCAATCTGTTGGCATTCTGAGCGCTTTTTTCGCTGCTAGAACAAAGAACTTTGTTTTGTTTACTTCATTTTATGTATTTTTCTTCCTCCTTAGATTTGAGGACGTATGGCTCTTTAAGGATTAATTACGAACTTCTTACTTTACGATTTGCTCCGAAGAAATTCAGTAAACAGATAATTGCTCCATTCATTTGTTAAGGATGTCTATATACAAAAAAACAACAACTTAAAATACATCTGAAGATTCAAAATTGCTACAAAATATTTTATTTTAATTTCAATAAATTTAAAAATATAACAAATTACCAATTGAAGACAAACTCTCAGAAACGTTTTTTAAATTACCAACGCAATATCTTAAAAAATGTGACCATTTTACTTTTTCTCTCTCTCTATGTGACCGCGGTAGCCTAGTGGTCAAGGTATCGGATCGTGGCTGGCTTGTCACGAGTTCGAGCCCAGTACCACTAAAGACCCGCCATGTAGGGGAGCGATGTAGGTTACATCTGCCGAGAGCTCAAACGTCCTCCTGTTGGTGTGATAGTTAGGAGAGGGGGTGCCAGCTCAGGTGTCGTCCACGTCACTTGACCATGACTCAAAATTACCTGATCCGTCGCCAAAAGCCCTCGTGTAGCTAGCTATTCAATAGTGTAGGTCAATATTCACACACTCACTTACTCTTCTCTCTCTATATATACTGACATGAACTCGTGGCCAGAGTATCATCGTAAGGAACGTCTTAATGCATAGGTCAATTAGGCCCATGGCCAGGAGCGTAGCTACCACCGTATCAATGATATGGGCCCCCAAGCTACAGGGGCCCCAGCATGTGTAATATCTGGATTCTTTCAAATAAGTTTTAGTAATGTGATCATTTTTATTTTCGCAAGAGGGGCCCCCAAGGAATACTCACTCAGGAGTATTCCTGGGCACTAGTCCCACTCAGGACTAGTGCCCAGGACCTTCGTTTCGTTCTCGAATCTGTCTTAATAGGATCATGTGATCCGGGGATAATTTTAATGGTCAAATATTATTCCCGTACATATTCCCGGTAAAACAGGGAATTTCCTCAGGGGCGTAGCTACCACTGTATCAATGATACGGGGCCCCCAACTACATAAGCCCCAACATGTATAAGAAAAAATCATAAAATGTTATGGGGCTCCAAAAAAAGGCCCCAAATAATTTTGATACAGGGCCCACTCAAAACTAGCTACGTCTGTGAATTTTATACTGCATATCAACTGGCAAATTATATTTTTATGTGATGACCGTTGTCCATGGCTAGGCCTAATAACATAAACAATCATCCAACTCATTTAGTCAAAATGTGGCCATTCATCGAGTCGCTTCTGCTCGTGTTACTTTATATAGAGAACGACTTTAATATAACTCACATTTACTTTTCTCTGTATACCGTATTTACTCGAATCTAAGCCGCGCCCCGAACGTTTTAGAGAAAAAAAATATTGAAAATTCTGTAAAAGGTTCATCAATAACCGATATTTAAGAATTTTTAAAGAAATCTTAATGAGAAATAATAGAAGATAGTAATTTATATTTCTCTTTTTTATCAGTGTTAAAGACTTACAAATACATTAACCTATTGTTGCTCTAAGTATCATACATCGAAAACCATTCTTCACTCCCATTATCACAGCTGACTTCGGAATTAGTGCCGGTATCGCCATTTTCTCACAGGATGTCATCTTTCGTGCCATCCAATGCATATGTTATGCAACATTTTTTTTAAAAAAAAGAATGTAAAAGAATTATTAAAGACTGTTGAACACTTACAAGCACGAATTATACGATTTTGCTTACGCTATCGACGTATATTTGTTTCATCCGTGTCAAATTTTCAGTGCCCGCTGCTCTGTTTCCCTTTTATTTCTGCATATAAAATTGCCTCCCTTTTCATACTTGCGTCATAGTGAACTCGTGTTGATGCTGTCATCGATATCTTTGATGTTTTGTGATTAAAAGAAAGCATGTGGAAAAAATTTCCTAATACGAGCAGACATCGATGTTTAGGATACGGGAGATAAACCGTGGAATAGGATAAGTTGAAAAAAGTGGCCAAAATGCACAGCTACATACATACACAGCTCAAAAGCACTTTGGTACTCAAATGTTTTGCTGCGATTTCGAGCCCCAGTGCCCCTGAAGACCGGTCATGTGTAGGGCTGATAGATGTTAAATCCGTCAAAGCTCAAAGTTCTCTTGGCGTAGTGTGGAATTTAGGAGACGGGGGTTGCAAGAGTACGGATGTCGTTCTGGTCACTTGACCGTGGTTCAAAAATACGAGGTATGTGTCCAATAGCCCTCGTGTTGCTTCAGAAAGCGACGTAAATCAAGAATCAAATCAAATCAGCACTCAATTTTTGCGTTGATTTGAACAAAATGTGTTGAATAAAAAAAATCAAGCTGGTAATTTTTTCTAAGTATTACCCTAGGAAAGTTGAAATAATATTATCGAGATATGAATAGATAAATAAAATAGTGCAACTTTTAATTTGAACAATAAGATGAGCGAGTCAGTGGCGCACACAAGGGGGGTGCTAGGGGTCCAACACCCGCCCCATAGCCCTTGATATTTTTTCCGATTGCTTATAATCCTATGTATATATTACGTAAAATTTAATTATGTATTTGTTATTAATAATTAATTTTATTAATTAATGCTAATTATTTATTCAATAATTAATTTTGTATTGTTTTTGTTCCGAAAAAATCGACATAATCAAAGGAATATGTTAGGCGACGTATTGGAGCATGATACCAAAATGGTGGACTTTCGACCTTGGCCCCCCTCCTTGAAAACATTTTGAGTGCGCTACTGGAGTGAGTGAATATTAACGTGGCATTATTAAGCTACACGAGGACTTTTTGCGATGAACCTCCTAATTTTGAACCACGGTCAAGTGACGTGGACGACATCTGAGCTGGCACCTCCTCTCCTAACTACCACACCACTCCAACGGGAGGACGTTGGAGCCCTTCGACAGATTTAACGTGCATCGCTCTCTTACATGGCGGGTCTTTAGTGGTAATGGGCTCGAACTCGTGACATGCCTGCCACGATCTGATACGTTAACCACTTGGCTACAGTGGGCAAGGGAACAATTAGGAGCAGCGAGTTTAGTTAGAAGAGGCTAGCCTAGAAGTTTTGAGACCGAGGTTGTGAGGCTCATCGGGTCACGGTAGCTGAGAAGTCATGGTCACGAACTCGTGGCAGGTGTTGTGGAGTCGCGAGTTCGAAACTTAATTTTGCTTAAAACCCGTCATGCAAAGAGACTGATGCACGTTGAATCTGTCTGAGCTTCCTTTGGCATGACGTGGAAGTTTGGAGGGGATAGGTCCAGCTCAAGTGTCTTCCTCGTCACTTGACTGCAGCTCAAAATTACGCGTTCGTCGAAATTACCGTCATGAGAAATTGCAGTATAGTTGTTGATCCTTACCTGCGAGTGAGTGAATATTAACGTCACATGTTCAGCTACACGAGGGCTTTTGGCGAAGGACCTCGTAATTTTAAACAATGGTCAAGTGACGAGGATGACACATGAGATACCCCCTCTCCTAACTACCACACCACACCAATGGGAGAACGTTTGAGCTCTCGACAGATTTAACGTGCATCGTTCTCCAAAACGGCAGGTCTTCAGTGGTATTGAGCTCGAACTTATGACACGTCAGCCATGAGTCCCTTACCTTGACCATTAGGCTATCGTGGCCACGATCCTATACCAGCAACTGAATCTTTAAGTTCTCAAGTGGTTTGATAAGGTGTGTGTGAAATGAGGATCACTCTCGCCATTTGAGATAATTTAAAATTCATAGGTTCAACTCAAATGGCCAGATGTTTGACTGTAATGTTAGTTTAAATTTTATTTCTAAGCAATTTGCGAGAAAGAAGTAGAAGGGTTAAACAATACAGAAAAATTCGGATGCAACAGAATGAAAAAGAAAAAAATTGTTCTACTTCCTATAATTTAAATGTATTTTGACCATAAAATTGTTCCGAAAGTTTAAAAATTCATAATCCCTATAGGCCATCTTTCGTGAAGGCTATTATTCCTTTAAACATTGTTATGAAATTTAATTCAGTCAAAATAATTCGAAAATGGATTTTTTACAGACTTATCTCTAAAAATTTTAAATAAAATTTATTTTACGTATATTGTGGAGAAGTTTTGCATCATTTTTTGTTTCTCGTTTACATCGAGTTCCCTGATTTTTTAATTTTAATTCTTTGCATTAATGAAATAATAATTAAAACCGTTTAAAAGAACCTAAATAAATCTTTAATATATTTTTCTATTCTTTTAGGGTCTATTAAGACATCACTCATGCTTTTCATTTATTCTTGTACTCGTTTAAATAAAAATGGAATATTTTAATCTCAGAGCATGCCATCAATCATCCTAAGAAATTAATTGATATCTTTCATGAATAAGCTACATATATAGACCGACAGATCCATACTTAGCTCTAGCATAAATTACAGAGGTGACAAGAATTTTAAATGATTTATGAAACAAGTTCAAATCGTAGGAGTAAAATATATGATCACTCCTCCTTCAAATTTAGCATGAATTTCACATTTCCATATTAACAAGCTGCTCCGTAAAGCTAATATGAAAGTCTGGATTAAGGATGTGACTCGGGAAAACATTCTAAAAAGAGAGAGAGAGCAGAACATATATCAGAATCAAAATTTTACACATATTTTTACATGAGTGGTATCATAAAATTTAGATTATTATTAAAAACAATCGAGATAGAAATTTACTTTTACTTATTATTCATAAGACTTTTATACATACTAACTATCTAGAATTATACATTTCTCTCGATCTTTTTCGACCTTTCAAAGGTCTCGACAATGATCAACTCTCTCAGAAGACTGCGTCAAAAACAATAATTCCACTACTTAAATGACGTCATTTGTGTTGTCAAATCTTCGTCCTCGCAATGGATTTTTCAGTTGTGGAAATAAGAAGTCGTTTGGAACGATATCTGTTGAATAGGGTGGATGTACCAAAGTGAAGAAATCAAAAGGTGAAATTCGGCAAACAGAGAAAGAAAGCAATGAACAATAAATAATGCTTATTCTGAAGCGATATTTGAAACTCAGAGCAAGAACAACGTTGCTCATAGGAATATGTTTAAGTACGGAGTTGATGACAGTACGGATGATGTGTGTGTGTGTTCTGAGAAATAACTTTCCATTCCCTCTCAATTACTTACTATAATTCGTCTTGTACACTGGCATGGAAGAAGCGTCCAATCACGTCTCAGAAACGCTCGAGAAGTGAGAGGTGAGGGAAGAATGGTGGGCAATGAAACATCTGTAGACAGCACTTTGACTGATGCGTGCAATGTGCAGTCAGCCGTTATCCTGCTAAAGAAAACACTGTGTGTCACCAGTGGCAGCATCGTTGGGCCGTCACAATGCCCTGAATACGAATCAGAGGTGATCTACTATTGTACGTAATAGCATCTCAAACTTTTACGTTACGGCACGGGTGAGGGGGTTTCCCACAGATGCGGTTGAATTGAACCTGTCACCTCATCAGTACTATACTTGTATACAATAACAATCATTGGACAAAAGAAGCGTACCTCGTCTAAAAACACGACCTTGTGCCACTCCCTTGTCTACGCTGCTCTAGCCTGGCACCATTGCAAATAATGAAATAATGTCTGACTGTGAATCAGTAGCACTCTTCTTACAGAACACCATGAGTATTCGATAGACAACGAATCGATGGATATGATTCAGGTCTAAATAGGAGCATCAAAAGTGTGTGCATGCTGTAAAAAGTGGTTTGTGTAGTCACCGCTTACCTGTAAATGCTTTCATCCCTGCCTGTAGATGTCTCTCTTGCCGCACTGGTGGCCCGAAGACTTACACCGTTTCCTTGTTTCAACCATCTTTGCCCCAACGGTTGCGCCATAAAAGGGTCTAAATAGGTTTCAGCTGAGATTGACGAATGGACCAACCTATCTTTCTCAGTCCAATCAAAATGCCCTTTGCAAAATCGTCTTCTGGGACTGTCTCCGTCGATGACGGTTTGGCATTCTGCGCTATTATATTTGTCCTTTGAGACAAGAAAAAAAAAATCCACAATGGCAGAAATAACATCACTGATATATTGCCTATACTGCAGGTTTCTTCCCTTATATCTTATTAAATGTGCATCAGAGAGATCTAGCCATTTATTTCACATAATTTTCAAAACTTGGTGAAGTACGCCTACCCTGAATGTGTAATTTTCTGGCCTCAGTCCTTGCTCTGTTGCATTTTCAATGTGTGTGTGTATGTATATCAGTGGCGCACACAAGGAGTCCACGGGTCTTCCACCTATAGTCCAAGATTTTTTTTTTTGGTGGATAATAATCCTACGTATATAGAACGCAAAATTTAATTATTTGTGTATTATCAACAACTTATTTTATAATTAATGCTACTATGAATTCAATAATTTATTTTTTACCGTTTATTGCTCCCAAAATCGACACAATCAAAAAGAATACGTCTGGTGGAGTATTGAGGTATGATACAAAAATAGTGGACTTTCGACCCTTGTGCCCCCTAAAATTTTTTTGTGTGAGCCACTGATATATACATATTATTGATAGGATGCTCTTTGGTGAGTTTTTAATGATTTATGCTATTCTCTCTCATTTGTGAATATACTGGGTTTTTAATTTGAACTTTCGGATTTTAGATATTTTTTAGTTTGAACTTTCGGATTTTAGATATTTTTTGGTTTGAACTTTTTGATTTTAGATATTTTTTAATTTGAACTTTCGGATTTCAAATTTTTCTACCTATACAACTATTTTTTCTACCTATATACAACTATTTTTTCTACCTATATACAACTATTTTTTCTACCTATACAATTATTTTTTCTACCTATATATATACAACTATTTTTTCTACCTATACAACTATTTTAAAGATGGGTGCATCATCTTTGGTGTTCGATGGTTCACTTATATTATGCACTAATTTGTTTTAGAATTTTAATATTTTAATGTTATAACATCTTTCAGAATGTGATGGCGAATAGTTTAATTTTAACTTTTTAATTTTTAATTTTTAAATTTTAGAGAATTGGATATTTTCCGATTAACTTACCAAATTACAAATGGGGGGAAGGTTGGCGCCATCAAACTTCTTTAACTCCACTTATCCGTCCAAAGTCCGAGGTTGCACTTGGATATTTTATAAATTTGTATTTTATAATTTTTTAATTTTGTTTGAAAACGATGGAATTTTATCTTCTATATTCGCCATTGATATTTTGAAATAGGATTTAGTATTATAAGATTCGCATAATTTCAATTTTTTAATTGATTATTGTGATTGATTGTTGATGATTGATTATATATATATATATGTGTGTGTGTGTGTCTGTAATGTTTATTCCACTTTTCTTGTAAAGGATTTTCTTTAATTCATTATGGTCCTGAAAACCTCCCATTAATTTTGATTGAAAGTAGATATTGAGCCACAAGACTCAAAATCAGCACACAAAAGGAGGACAAACAACCAAAAAAAAAGCGAATGAAAAGAAAATTGAGTACACTCCCTAGAGCAGGGGTACTCAATCTTTTTTTCTGCTGGGCCGTTCACACGGGCAGCATACATATGTTAATTATTTCCCGTGGAACGCAACATGAGGAAAAATGGGGGAAGGCAGGGGGAGAAATGCATGAAGACCAAGATAACTTTGGAAATTTAAAATGTGGAAAATTGATTAAAATATTATACCTCCTGTTACGCTTTTTTTTAATTATTATTTTTTAATTTTTTTATTTTTGTCACCAGCACTAAATTAGAAGCATTTAAAAAACACTCTTCACAATTTCTGCATCAGTAAATGGTTTCTTATGATTATACCAATAATATAACAAACTTCATAGGAGATGTCTTTGTTACTGCTGTAATACTACCACTGACAAAACACTTTGTTGCTGTTGCAAAGATTATTCAAGAAAGCCTATTTATCACCTCTTGAAAGATATTTTCGAGGAAAAGTGTCATTGAATGTGATTCCTGTTTATCGGTATTTTTTAAAAACAGCACTTTTGTGACAAACCAAACAATTACTGATTCATGTTTATTTTTCACTACAAAATAGTCAACTTCCTAATCGTCTTGAAACGATATATTTTCCTCGAATATTTTTCGCTTGTAAGATATGAAAGATAGTTAAAAATTAGTTCCACCAATAAAAAATTGCTACTCCACTTTGTTATCACTAACCGTAACCATTCCAAATAGAAAATGAATATCTATTCGTACCCGTACGATACCAACAGCAAAAAGCAAAATTGATGTATTCGATTTGTTGACAAAGAATTTCCCACCAAATTTTTAATACAATATTCTTACATAAGTAAATTTCTCAGAGCAATGGGCGATGGCCGGGCCACTTAAAAAGGCTCGGAGGGCCGCAGGTTGAGTATGGCTGCCCTAGAGTAATTCACACACACAACCGTATAGATTTAACCAATATCTCCAAGTTCAACTGTATGTTCCAAGTGGATTTCCTAGAAATCCACAGAAATTTTATGGGCACGGTCAGAAATTTGTGTAATTTCGGTGAAGCTCTCCTGCAAATCAGGCCCATCCAAATTAGAGAAAACTTTCTACATATGTTTTTTTCTTCTTTTTCTGCTATAGTGTTATACTTGTTTGTATAATGTGTATCACCAAGTACCGTACATAAATTCCTAATTGTAATCAAAATGTCTCCAAATAAATATCTCAACGGTAAATTTCAATGACTTTAAAGTGCTTTGCAGTAAAACGCTTTATATGCAGTATCAATAAATTTAAAACGTTCCATAACTAAGCAATCTTTTTGCACGTACAGTGAGAAGCTCATTCAGTATTCTTAATATAGGAGACGAAACGTTGAAAAGCTTTGCATATGGGAAAAAACCCACACGTGGATTAATTATAAAATATGCTTCTTTTAAACAGATACTAGAGAAGTTAAAGTATTATATATATATATATTATAGTGGACCCTTTTTCATACCCTTTAAACATTTTCACTGTAAAGGTCCTAATTTTTAACACTACACGAAGACAGCTTCCTCTAAATGGCGGCAATAACTTTTTGGACTGTCTCAGATTACTGGATAGAATTCTACAAGAACAAGCTAACTATAATAATTGATCTCAGTAATAAAATTGAGAGAAAAAAAAGAGGTTTCATATCTTTGGATTATTGTAGTCCATGCTTATCACATTTTGGTGCAACAGAATACTAGCAGCGAATTCAAGACTCCGTTTCATTAAAAATCGTGTTGAATAATTAAAATTGCTACTTGTGTTAATGACAGCAAGTCATCAAGTTCGTGACAAAGGAAGTGAGAAAAGTTTGGTACTAACTTGAATATCATCTACGTCTTCGAATTGTTACTCAAAATGAGACACAATAGGTTGTCAATCAGCCCTTCAAACTTGGTTTTAGAATGTCGTGACTAATTACTTCTTGTATTTTAAGGTTCATCTCTAAGACGAATATAAATTCAAACAATGGCTTATAGAAACTATGTCATTGTGCATGTATTTAGACCTAGATCCTGTGGCGGCAGTTTGAAATTTAAGAAAAATAATAGATTCTTTTTTAATATTTGGATTTATTTAAAATAAAACTTAGATCGTAAAAATCAAAAGAAATTTTCTTTTTTTATAGGTATATTAAATTCAAAGTATTCACTATTTTCTATTTTATTTCTATGAATATATATTAATATTAAAGAGTTGCTTATATATAGAGAACTATGAAGAAAATATTCCCACCACATCAGAATAGAAAGAAAAGAAAATATTCTTATTAACATTCTCAAAGAGAAACCAAAAAGTACTTTCCATGAAATAACTTGCACGGTATAGAAGAAATGTAAAATTTATACCATTCAGGGCTTGTTTCATGCTGAGGATATTCGTGACTCTTGATAATTGAAATGAGTCATGCGACACCAAGAAGGCGTAACTCTATTGTTTAAATGTAAGGAAAGGGTTAAAGGGGTATTAGTAGTGTATACATTGCTCATTGCTATGGAAGCAGTTAGGTAATTCTTCCCAGATTTCATAATACTTTTCTTAGAGGGTCCTGCCTGACAAATAGGATTCAAGGATATCAAGGGGGGGGGATAGACTGAAATTCTGTATGTCTAAAAAGCCTTTTAGAAGAATGACTCGAGGCATCGTGTGAAACGGTTGGATGCTCTGGTGTCGTTGACATTTTGGTGCAATATGCACAAGAAAAAAATAATTGAAAGTTGACGAAATATTTTGTAGACGGATCTGAAAATGATTCTGATGAATAAGGAGGCAATTATTATTTTTTAACACGACAAATTATTTTTTTAAGATATAAGTGAAATAATGTCTGATAAAATATTATGAGCCAGCAAGTATTTAAATGTATTACGTTGAAGTAGTTGCTCCCGGATTGTGAACTGAAATACAAATTATTTAAGTGGAAATCTCTCCATTTATTCAATCGATGAGTTTACTCTGATTTGATTTTTATTTAGACTTTTGTAACAGCATGAACAGAACATATTTATATTTGATAAGGTGACACACACCCAAAACATCAAAAGAAAATAAAAGCAAAACGAATAAGTAAATACTCGGGAGAAAATTTTAAAAAACATAAATAGATACTTTTGATCATATTTTATAAAGCATTTTTTACTATATTTTCAATATCACAGAATTGTCTTTCTAATATTTCAAACAGAAATAAATATAAATTTGTAAAATGAGTCGTTGAATAGAAAGCGTATACTATACGAGGGTTGGGGCATAAGTCATGGCAACTATTTTTTTCTTGTATATATGTGAATGGATCCCACACGTATATGTGTCGCGTGGAAGTTCTGCAGACATAGTATGTATGTAGAACAACATATAGCTCTGTGATAGCTGGTAGTAGCGAAGCGAGTGCTGTAAAATCAGTCAGATGGTGAGTATCGTGTAATGGAAGTAACCAGTGTTGAGCAGCGTTCTTACATCAAAATAGCGTTCTCCGAGGTGAAAATGTGATGGAATATCACAGTGAATTAGTGGAAGCACTTGGAAATAATGCCTTACGATACCGTACAGTATCACGGTGGGCGTACTGTGTTGTCATTCTTTTGCACCGTGAAGACCATATTGCCCTGTATACTACCGTAATAAATTAGTGTGCTGCGATATTTCAGTGCTATTCATTGTCCACACATGTAGTTAATACCTTGTCCTTTCGTCTGTATATGTCACATTTTCCAACCGGACTGGTATCTTCAAGAAGAAAAAACAGTTTTCATGACTTTTGCCCCAACCCTCGTATAACAAAGAATTGATTAATTAGTTGAGTGGTCATGGTCACAAACTTCGTGACTGCCAATGTAGAAGCTTAGCTGGGGCTCTTTAGCTGGTTTCTGATTCCAATAAGGACTTGTCATTTGGAAAGATGGAGTATGTGCATATAAAAGAGAATTAATTGATAGAGGACCTTGAGCAACGACGTCTTAAGACTTCTTGAGGCTGTGGGCTACTAAGCGTGTGTCCTCTCCCCTGTGAACTTCTGAAATAGTTAGAGTATATATCATATATGATCAAAAATAAATGTGTCTGACTCACTATCTCACTAATTTAAGCACAAACTAACTCGATCAACTGCCGCCATACGATAAAATGAATAATGATGGTATTTTATGGTAGGTCTAGACCGAGACATGGATGACAGGCATTACATAATAAGCAATCTTGCTATTATTGCCAGTTGAAATATAGGAAAATACAGTTCAAAATTCCCAGTTTTTCGGGGAAAAAATGTCCGGAAGTAACATCTGACATTTAAAATTGATTAGATCATGATTTTATTGAGGTCGAGACGTGCCCCGATCCCCAAGGTTAAGATTCAGTTTACCCATGTTTCAAAAATTCCCTCAGTGATGGTCTAAAGCAAAAGTTCTTAACACGTGCCCACGGGCCGCGGAAGCTATTTTTGTGCTCTCGCGACTGACCGCTATATACTATACTACTAAAGCACCCCCTGATAGAGGACCCTAGCATTGCATATTATCTACTAATATCATATAGTGGATAATATGCAATGCCAAAAGTCGCATTAAATATAACTATTTTGAATTTTTTAAATACTTTTTTAGTGTTGGATATTGTTTATGATGTTTATGATTGAAATTAAATAAATAAATGTTGAAAATCGTTATACTTTTTTTAAATGCGCCCACCAGCAATCTCTTATTTGTCAGATGTGCCCAAACGGGGAATAAGATTAAGAACCCCTGGTCTGTAGAGATACTGGGAAGTGAAAAGAAGGAGGTACCCTCGCTCTTCAGCATATGTATCGACCTTGTAGCTTGGCGATGACTATAAAATGCAAACATCGTCGTCATTCGCTTTTATATTGCTCTAGTGCAGGGGTTCTGAAACTTTTGGGGGTGGCGAACCCATTTTTTGAGCAGAAAATTTGTGCGACCTCATTTTTTTGTGCAGAAAATTTGTGCGACCTCATTTTTTGTGCAGAAAATTTGTGCGACCTCATTTTTTTGTGCAGAAAATTTGTGCGACCTCATTTTTTGTGCAGAAAATTTGTGCGACCTCATTTTTTTGAGCAGAAAATTTGTGCGACCTCATTTTTTTGTGCAGAAAATTTGTGCGACCTCATTTTTTTGTGCAGAAAACATGTGCGACCCCATAAGCATTGCGCAAAGCTTACACATGCTTGGGTACTTCTATATGTATTGTATCTATTGTATATCGTCGGCCTAATTATCAGAATGCGTAACTCCACAAAGGAATGTAATTTGATGTACGAGTGCTACGCGCCACGCGCTGTTTGGCGCGATTCTTTAATCGCGCCATACGATACACATGACCACACGATACAAATATCAAGGTAACCATATTGTAATGTTACCGCCCATCATGGCGAAAATAAACAACAGCTTGGCACGTAGCACTCCGATATCAAATTAGTACCACAGATGGAGTTACGCATTCTGATAATTAGGCTGACGAGATTATTGTTTAGTAGAAATAAATATCCGCAATAAGTTTTTACTTTGAACACAACGATTCAGAAATTTTAATTAACAAAACAAAAAACATTATATAATGTTATTACACAGTATATTATATACATACTATAATATGTTTAAATGTAGTCATTCTAAGAGCCTTACCTTTTATCTAACAACGGTAAATGCAAGATTTAAGTATGAATAGGAAGGATGTGCTTGATTATTTTTAGTTATGTTATTATATATATATATATATAAATCTCGGAATAATTGACGACACAGTCGGACAAAGTACTATCTCAATATTCTTTACAGATTTGATCGGTACTCCAATAAGAATCTAAAAAAGTAAATCAGCTATTGGTTTTTCTCCAATAAGAATCTATATAAACAAGTTAATTATTATTGTTAATAATGGCGAGTAAGTTATTTTAAATGAAAAGATATAAACAAATCCTAAAATACTGCGTGTACACAGCTGTTAGTCATGCGACCCTATTTGGGGTCGTGATCCCCTTTTTAAGAAACACTACTCTAGTGTGACGTTAATTCAAATTAAAGAAATAAATCTGAGTCATGTTAGACAAATATCCTTCACGCTAACTAAAGTTAATAAAAGCTGGTCGTTATATAGTGTATGTAACAATTGGATTGTGGAAGTATTTCTGAGTTTAGTGAAGAAGAACCAAATTTGACTATATAGGAACATAACCAAATGGACTCCGAACTGAACTCAGTGGCGCAACAGCCCATGAGGGCCAGGGCCTATTGTGCCTATCTCAGTTTACGTGACCTAGCGATGGGATGCACATGCGCAGATGTTTCGGACAAATGCAAGGAAGTAAAAAAAATAATAAATAAGTCTTAAGGTATCCAAACACGTTCAGAGTACTTTTTGACAAAATAACATATTCAAACATACAAAGGCTTTTTTAGGATTCAATACCAATAAATACTAATATTTAATCAACAATATTTAAAATAAATTGCCGGAGTTTCATAAAAATCCCTATTATATGTGATATTTTAGCAATATTTTTGTAAAACTTCAAAGCGATTAGAGAAAAAAGTAATAAACTTATATTAGTAAAAGAATTACCAAAACAATCTAGAGGCATTTATCTAGAGAATGTACTAAAATTGTAATGTTTTATTAAAATTTGAAACTTTTAGAGATGATTGAGTAAACTTTATAAGAAAAATAACGCCTTTACGAGACCATTATTTAAATAACATGCCCTAACTCAAATAATATTCATACTACAAGAAATATTTTACTACACATTCTCTAGAAAATAGCATAAATATCAGGTGCAAAAAGTTTTATAGAAATACATTTGTAATATTTTGTGTGATCAGACTCGCCATGATAGATTTCGAACAATTTAAATGCCCACTTCTGGTAGATCAAAGACACACTTTCGGTTTTTCTAACTTAATAAAATTGATTGTAACTTGGCCTCTAAGAAGCATAGAATCAAAACAAAGTATGTTTTGTAAAGCCAAAATATAGATGTATTAAATAAAATAGAAAACAAAAATATCGGTCTTGTCCGAATTTGGTCATTTTCAACGTGTTCGGATACCTTAAGTATAATAATTGCACTTTCATGAAAATTACTTGTTGCACAAAGAGTTTGTATAATTAAACATTATTATGTACAAAGTATTATATAATTAACACATTTGCTGTGATTATATAAAACAATTAAATAACCTTTTTTTTTACTTTTCCATAATTCCCTTACATTTTTTTCAGTAGCTTTTTTTAACAAAAAGAATAGTAAATAATTACATATTGCCGTTTTACTTGTGTTCATAAATGTTCCAAATTATATTTTTAAGTACTTCCTAATTTTTTTAATAGTTAAATCAATGAAATAATGTTGTTACATGTGAAAAGCGAATTTTGAATTTTCAAAAGCAATTAGCTATATTTTCTTTGAAACAAAGAGTCTATTATTTTGTAACATATCAATTTCAACACAATATTTTTTTGTATGCAAAAATTCTTAAAAAATTCCATTAACAGATAACGTAAGCAAAGACTTGAATAGCTTGATATTTCTCATTCTCGTATTATATGCTAATAAATCTGAATATAATATATTCAAGGAAAATTTTCTTAATTGTTCCAAAATGCATTATGTAATTCTTATTTGGTAAAACGTGAAAACTTTACCATGAAACACTATCAAAAAATGTAGCTAATAATAGCTTTAATTTTTATTTTCTTGTACAGATAATTTTTAATTCAAATCAAACTATCAGCTGTCTGAGAAATCAACAGTAATCTAAAAGTGATGCATGCGGATAAATTGGACACAAACATGTGAAATTTAAACCCTGTTATTATTTTAAAAGAAAATAATAGGAAATAGGTAGAAATCAAGCAAAATTCTTAGAATATTTATGTAATAACATATAACATAAATACACGCTGAAAGGTAATATTTAACGCTAATAAAAATATATCAGAAGCTTTTCTTAAAAAAAAAAAGAAATAGAAAGAGTTCATCATTTCGGGTCATTACAACTATTTAAAAAAAATCAATTTTAAATAACAGTGCTCATACACATTTCAAATATTCACAGATCGGTTCAAACTCAGTTGGTCTTTAATTATACTTCACTCGAAAACGCTTGAAATTACTTGAAAAAGCAAATACTATATTTAGGGTTAAAAACTTCCGCCGGCCATCTGAAAAGCCATTCATTAAGACTACCACGATTCTCCTGGAAGAAAAATTAAATGATTGACCCCAACGTACCTTTTTTTATAAAATCTACCGCATCTTACGCGAAATTATCAGTGCATCCTATCGCTAAACCTGTTACTGAAGGCAAGGGAACGTTTTAACCTCGTTTTATACAACGTTCTCTTGATGAAGCACGATATTGTATTTCCTGTTTTCTTTTGATTTGCTCATGAGAGGATTATAAAATTAAACGTGGGGATAAGAAAACTGACGTCATACATTTGTTCACATCAAAATTAAAGAGTGAAGTATAATAGTCCCCCTCCCCCGAATATTTGTTTGTCTTAGTTATATGCATAACAGGATAGCTTACAGCAGCTCATTCGTGTAATACAGCGGCTAATTGTACAGAGTTAAAACAAGTAAAACAGAAAAAAAAAATTCTACTTAGGTCAACAAAGAAAATTTTATTTTAGTTACTTTTTATTAAATAATTGCAATTAATATAATTATGTATATAAATGTGACAAAATCACAATATTAAGTAGCAAAATAAAAAAAGCGATTTCCCTTTCTATATATGGTATTGGACTATTATTTTTGTTTATTACTGTTTAATCATTCATAAATCCCATTTTTAAAAATTAGGCCATCCCAGGTAGGATTCGAACCCACAACCTTTGGATTAGAAGTCCAAGGCGCAATCCAGTGCGCTACAGGACCACAAGAGCGATTTTCCTTTTTATATATAGTGTTTGATTATTATTTTTGTTTGTTACTATTAATTAGTTAATTAATTAATGTTTGAAAAACTGTATTAACATCAAGTGTCATCCACTACAAGTTTTAAAAAATGTATTTTAACTTGAATGGATAAATAGAAAGTATTTTAAGAACGATTGACAATTTGAACAAGATTCTCTCTCTCTATATATATATGTATATATATATATATATTAGGTAGGGGAAAAAGAAATCCATTATTTGTTCAGTAGTTGGCAGTAGTGTCGATATCTCGTGAAGTATCGATCAAACAATTTCAAATTTACGCTTGTTGTCAAGGTGACATTTCACACTAAAAAAATTATTTTGCTGTTTTTTATTTGGTCCAGTAGCGCATACAGAAATTTTTCAAGGGGGTTTCCAGGGTTGAAAGTCCACCATCCTTATATCATGCTCCTTTTGATTTTGTCGATTTTCGGGAACAAAAAAAAGTAAGAACTAATAATTGAATAAATAATTAGCATTAATTAATAAAATTAATCATTAATAAAAATATTTAATTAAATTTTACGTACTATATACTTAGAATTATAATCAATAGGAAAAAAATCAAAGGCTTTGGGGGGGTCCGGACCCCTAGGAATACCCCCTTGTAGGCGCCACTGGTTTGGTCCATTCAGTTGTGAGTTACAGGGTGTTGAAAATGGAAGTCAACAAAGAGAAAATTTGGTACATTTTACAGGGTTTTTTTTTTTTTTTTATAAAGGTGGAAGAGAAAGCCAAGCGACTGAAATTGTGAATGATGTTTATGGTGTCGATACTGTAACAGCTAATTACGTGCAATTTTGATTTCGTTGATTCCGTTCAGGCATTTTTTGATGTTAAAGTTGCCCTTCGCACAGGCGGGCCCGTCATCGAAAATGTCGATAAAATCACAGAAAAAATCGAAGTTGACCAGAATGTTAGTAGTCGTAGCATCACCCAGGAGCTAAAAATTGACCATAAAACAGTTTTAAGCCATTTAAACAAATTGGATTCAAAAAGGAGCTCGATGTTTGGGTGGCACACCAATTAACACTAAAAACATGATGGATCGAATTTCCGTCTCCGAAGCTATGGCCAAATGGAATGAAAGCGACCCATTTCTTAAGCGGATGGTGACTGGGGATGAAAAAATGGGTCAAATACGACAATATTGTGGGAAAACGATCGTAGTCAAAGCTCGGTGAAGCAGCTTAAACGGTGGCCAAACCAGAACTAACATCCGGGATGGTTCTACTATATATTTGGTGGGACTGGAAAGGAATAATTCACTATGAGTTGCTTCCGTGGGGCCAAACACTAAATTCAGGTCTCTTCTGTCAACAACTGGACCATTTGAAGCCAGCTACTGGCCAAAAACCGCCAGAATTGGCCAACAGAAGAGGTGTTGTGTTCCATCAGGACCACGCCACGTCACAAACGGCTGTAGTGACTCGCCAGAAACTCTGGGACCCAGGTTGGGAAGTTTTAATGACTCCACCATATAGTCCGGACCTGGCACCAAACTATTACCACCTTTTTCTCGCATTGTAAAACTTCCTGAGTGATAAGAAATTGGGATCAAGAGAAGATACTGAAAATCGATTACTAGAGTTTTTTGCCAATAAAGGCTAAGACTTCTATGAAGGAGGCAATATGAAGCTACCTTTAAAATGGCAACAAATTATTCAACAAAACAGTACATATTTGACCCAAATCGGACAATCCAAAACATGTTAAACAAAGTTTTGAATTTCATGCAAAAATAATGGATTTCTTTTCCCCTAATATAATATATATATATATATATATATATATATAGAGAGAGAGAGAGAGAGAGAGAGAGAGAGAGAGAGAGAGAGAGAGAATTGTGAGAGCTATATTAGTAGGAAATGAAAAAAACACACAGAGAAATAATTGAATTAAACTCAGGATTATTTAACACCTTGGCACATTGGATAATTATTTAGTTTCTTTGTTTTTATCTTTTTGATATATAGGTTATGATTTAAACTAGTTAACACTTAAAAATTTTGGTCTTAAAGTTAAGTTATTATATTTAGATATCAGAGATCTCAGCTTTTATACTTTCCCTTACCGGAAACTCCTAATCTGTTCAGTAATAGTACGATTTCCGATATTTTACACGCTGATTTGACACAGAATAGTTGGCTGAGGCAATATTACCTCGTTTCACATTGAAATGTGGCAGTTTATTAAGTTGTGGGGTTATAAAATGGTATTTCCCGTTAGATGTGTAAAGCAACAGAATTACTTATCATTCGATGCTTTGTAGGGTTGAAGACTAGCATAAATTAAAGAAAGACCCCCTCGAAAGAAATTTTAAATAAAGCAATATTACATATACAGTGGTGGCTAAAATTGTGGACACTTTTTAAAATTGTTATGTTTTTTAAGTTTGTTTGCTTACAGAAAATTTAACGCTGCTCAAAATGCAAAGTATTTTATATCATTTTAAAGAGAATTTAATACTAAATTCAATACAAAAAAGAAAATTCAAATATTTGCATCGCAAAAAAAAATTTATACTGCAATAACTGTCGATATACAGTAGATACTCCTGATAGCATTGAGTTATCAGAGCTTAGTGAGATTGCCTTTGTTCTTTATTACAGCTTCACATAGGCGTTTCATTGAGTTAAAAATAGTTTTTAGCTCTTCCTTTATTATTACATGATGCCAGGAAACAATTTTATCATCAATTAGTTTCTTTTTATTTCATGAGTACCTCATTCGAACAAGAGTTTTCAAACGGTGCCACAAGTTTTCGATGGGATTGAGGTTAAGAGTGTTTCCTGGCCAGGACAACGACTCAATGATCTTAGAATGATACCATTCTTTCAATTACCTTACTGCGTGGCAAGGAGTAGAATCTTGCTGAAAAATAAATGAAGCATTGTTGGTATATAGATCCCTGATGGAAGCCAGAAGTTTGGGTTATAGAATGGTGTCAACGTATTTTATGACATTCAGTGTCCCATCGATGATATGAAAGCGACCGATACCATCTGCTGATATGCATGACTAAATGATAAAACTATGTGGGTACTTTACAGCTGCCTGGATGTAGTCAGGATGTAGCATTTCTGTTATTCTACGTCTTACATATTTTAGGCTATCACTACCGAATTCGATATTTTAGTTTCGTACCTCTATATAATTTATGACCAACAATCATTTGTCTATTAATGTGTTTGATTGTCCACTGTAGACCTTTTTAGTGCTGCTGTAAATTGAGATACAGCTTTTTTCGTGGAATTCTACCTTTTAGTCTTAATCTACTCCTAAATGTTTTTGAACTGACAGAAACACTAGCATCACTTCTGATGGATGTCCATGAAATTTTTTACCTCTGAAACATAGTATTTTTGTTCTTCTGTCATCAACAAATATGGTGCACCTTTCTCGACACTTTCCTGCTTTTTTAAAATTAAATTTATCTCCTGACATCTTAAACAAAATTTTCAGTCTCCAGATGTAGTCACTGAACTACTCACCTATATAATTTTAGCATAGGAAATACTACTTTCTTGTCACACAAATGCCCAATCTACTCTTTTATTTGATGACATTGCTTTTTGACCAAATATCATTGTTATCCTGACCTCATTCTTATCGAAAACTTGCGGCACTGTTTGAAAACTCTTGTCCGAATGATGTACCCATGAAATAAAAAAAGGAACTACTTGAGAATAAATTGTTTCCTGGCATCATGTAATAACAAAGGAGGAGCTTAAAACTATTTTCAGCTCAATTAAATATCGACATGAAGCTGTAATAAAGAATAAAGGCAACCTCACTAAGCTTTGATAACTCATTGCTATCGTCAGTATCTAATGCATATCCACAGTTATTGCAGCATAAATTTTTTTGCGTTGCAAATATTTGAATTTTCTTTTTTTGAATTTAATTCAGTAATTAAATTTTCTTTAAAATGATATAAAATACTTTTCCTTTTGTTCAACGTAAAATTTTCTATAAGCATACAACTTAAGAAACATAACAATTTTAAAAAGTGCCTACAATTTTGGCCACCACTGTAAATATATATGTGTGTGTATGTATAATTTTTCAAATTTCTCTGTGGTGAGATTTTTCAGATAATCTATTCATAAAGTAAAACTAAAACGAAACTGTTACATGATAGTTTTGAAGTGCGATTCATTGATTGATTGATCTTTTTACACAGTCCAGTCACCTTAATGTGACCACCCGTCAAAAGCCAGAATAACCACCTTTTGCAGAGTGGACTGCTGCGAGACGTGCAGGAAGAGAGTCAATTAGGTTCCTGAAGATGTTCACTGGAATGTTGAGTTATGCCGACTCAAGTTCCGTAGTCAGCTGCGCTAGATTACGCGGGCGAGAATCCATAGCGCGAACAACCCGATCAGAATGGTCCCACAGATTCCCTATTGGATTAAAGTCAGATGAGTTTGCTGGCCAGGGGAGAATGGTGAACTCATCCTGGTGCTTTTCGAACCACGCATGTAAACTGCCAGCTGTATGACATTTCGCATTATCGTGCTGGTAGATGAGATCATCCTGAGGAAAAACAATGCGCATATAGGGGTGGACATGGTTCACAAGGACAGATGCGTACTTGCGAGAAAAATCCATTGTGCCTTCCACAATGATGAATGGACCAAGAACGCATGCCAGGAAAATATTCCCCAAACCATAATGATCCCGCTTCCAGCCAGGGACGTTCCGGCAATGGTTGCAGGATATTTGCTTTCAGAGGTTTCACGCCGTATATACCAACGTCCACCTGTCCTATGGAACATAAAACGTGATTCATTGGAAAACGCTACCTATCGCCCCTCAGTGGACGTCCAGTTGCAGTACTGGCGTACAAATTCCAGCCTTTGTTGTCGATGAACAGCAGTCAGCATAGGTGCATGAACCAGGCATCTGCTTTGGAGTCCCAGACCTTGCAAGGTTCGCTGATTAGCAGCTTTGGAGACACTGCTGATAGCCCCTTGGTTCAACTGGGTGGTCAGATGCTCAACAATAGCACGACTATTTGCCAGAACGCATCTACGCAGTTGTCGTTCCCGTCTGTCACCTGTGGCCCGTGGTGCACCCCATTTGCCCCGTCGTTGATTTTGGACAGTTCCATTTCACCATGCACAGTATTCTTTTACCACGGCGACACGCGAACAGTTCACAAACGTAGCCGTTTTGGAAATGCTTCCACTCTTCGCACGAAAGCTAATCATCATGCAGTTTTGGATGTCGAAATAAATCGCTCCATGTCTGCATTGCGCCAACGATTGCAATGCTTTACGAAGTTCTCACAAATCCTTTATATACGCTCAACTGCACTGTGCTGCCACCTGCTTTTTGTGACTGGTTAGATAATGTCGACTTCGAAAGTACGTGGTGGTCACTTTATTTGACTGGACTGTGTATTAATTTCGTTCTCAGAAGCAACACGAAGGCTATTGATGACGAACCTCGTAATCAGGAGGCACGGCCAAGTATAACCAGTATATAACAATTAAATTAGCTATTAAGATCAGTATATAATAATTAAAAATGAAGCAAAATAGTAATAATAATAATAAATAAGCGTACTGAAATCTGATCAGTAAAAGTAATGACTAAAAAGGATCAGGTCAGCAAAAGCTTAAGTATAAAATTAAGAGGGGAAAGTCTGTTGTGTCAAAATTCATGATGATTTGGTAAAATTGAAAAGTAAAAATATTTCATAACTTAAAAAAATGCAGCAGTTTTCAAATATTAGAGTAAATGTATATTGGGAAAATGCTCGTTAAAAAAATCCTCACATTTGTTTTTATCAGTAAGTATCAATCAGTAAAATGTGGTAGTATCGTCTAAATTAAGAAAGAGGGACACATATATAAATGTTATAAATGTATATATACATAGATAGATAAACTCAAACTCAGTGGCGCAATAGCCCATGAGGGCCAGGGCCTACTGTGCCCATCTCAGTATACGTGACAATTCGGCACTGCGGTGCATGAGCAGATGTCCCAATCAGGTGGTCAGTCAGAAGCCAGAATCTCAGTGATTAAGTCTCCAAACAAGCTTGATACTCATTTATCGATTTACCGCAGTAGGGACGAAAGGCTGAATCGACCTTGCCCAGTCCTGGAATAGAACCCAGACCTGTGGTGTGGAAGCACGATACGCTACCACTCGACCACTGAGCCTTCAAATATATATAACTAAGACAGTTCTTTAAGAACAAGGAGAATTTATTGTCGAAAATCCAGTCCTTGAAATACAAGATTTAGCAGCAATATTTGCAGAATAAATCTCAGAAGGTCTTCACATCTCCAACAGCACTCAGACACATCTATCGGTGTCTAAAATTTATGTCATAAGCAATCGCTCATACAACAGCCGAAGTAATCACTAATCGCTTCAACAGTCAAAGCAATACCAACTGATCGCTAGTCATAACCAGATTGACTGACTTTCGGCGATCATCTCTCCATTTACAGGCCTAGCGGATAGTTCGAGAAAGATCCGCTTGTGTCATAGGTCTTTAAATAAGAGTATTTCTCCATTAATTTCTACAAGAATCCAGAGGATCCCGAACTTGCCAAAAATGGTCGCCAACATGATCGCCAAGTTCCCATTGAATCACCATTATAATGTAAGGGACGGCGTTACTTGTGAATATTTAAATTTTAACGTAAATTAAATATAATTTCGAGTTATATAAACATACAAATACACATTATTTACACTATTCTACACAAAATTTGTACCAATATATTGGGACAAATCACCTCTAACACAATAACTAAACTTCTAATATATTTATATATGTATGTGTGTGTGTGTGTATCATTGCTTCAGAAAGATACTTTAATGTGAAAATCAAACTCTACTATTTTATCATAAATATTTCTCTGTATAAGCCATGATCTTTTACATCATGAAATTCTGCTCTGTTTGAGTTTAGTGGTCGTGGTAGGCAAGTGGTCATATTCGCGAGCTCGCGACCGGTGTTGTCGACGACGTTGATCGGGGTTCGAAGACTTTATGCAAATCAGTAGCAAAGAGCAAGACAGTTTTTTCAGGAGGGATGAAAATTTATTGTCGAAAAACAATCCTTGAGATACAGGATACACAGCGAAATTCGCAGAATAAATTTCAAAAGGTCTTCATACCTTCAACAGCGCTCAGACACAACTATCAGTGACAAAAAAAACTATCTAAAAGATTATTCACAAGCACACGGTCGTTCTACTCAACAGCCGAAGTAATCACTAATCACTGGTCGACTTTTCAAGGATCAAGGCAAGACTACTGATCACTAGTCAAAACAATACTGACTCAGTTTTGGTGAGCTTCTCCCTATTTACAGGTCTCGCGGATGTTTCGAGAAAAATCCGCTTGCGTCATTGATGGTGATATTAGCGTATTTCTCCAATAATTTCCTGAAGAATTCATAGGGTCACGAACTCGCCAAAAATGGTCGCCAACATGGCAGCCGTCACCAACATTGTCGTCAAAAAGGATGCCAACTTGACTATATCGCCAAGATTTCGTTAAGTTTCCATTGAATCACCGTTATAATGTAAAGAACGGCGTTGCTTGCGAATATTGCGATTTTTAACCTAAAATAACACATCCAGATATAAAATATTTACACTATTTTAAAAATGTATTGCTGAAAATTCGTATATATATAACTATAGGTTAGAAACTCACTGCAGCTGAAGACTCGCTGTGTAAAGAGATTGATGCACATTATATCTGTCGAAGTTCCCCCTTGAGTGTGGTGGAAAAGTTAGGAGAAGGGGTGCCAGCTGAGGTGCCCTTCTCGTCACTTGACGGTGGTTCATCGCCAATAGCCCTCGTGTCACTTTGCAGCGCAACGTGAATCAAAAATAAATCTATCTAAGTTTTTTGAAATTTCGAACAGATGCAAAACCAGGTTTGTAAACGCTATTTGTCACCATTAACTACCCCAATCCGTCAATAAAATAACATAAATAATAAGATGTTTATTCAGTATGCTTTAATCTAAACTAGTTATACAAAATTACTCGCAAGTCCACTTTGTTACAATCAGATCACTCTTAACTTATAATGATATGCATTGCATGATCAATAATTTCTTTAATACCAAATTAGCGTTGGAATTAAATGTTTTCATTATTTATAAAGCTATTTAAGCAACATTTATGAAAGTTTTTTAAAAGTACTTGTAAAACGGAATTGCATCACTTGCGTTTTATCTCGTTAGTGTTCCTTCATAACTTCATTCGACATCTATAAATGCTTTTATAAAAACAAATGTGCGATTGAATAATTTTGTCATTTTAATGTATGCATCAAAAAAATAGAAAAAGAATTCTCATCATGTCATAAGAAAACAATTATATTTCATGTATTTTTTATGCATGTTCATTGTAACTTCTGACCACTATATAACATGACTTATATTACGTAACTTTCCTTAGTTTGCCAAAATTTGTTGCGGTTTTAAGTAGTTCTTGGTATCATTAACACAGAAGACGGATCTACACATATCCTAAAACAACTATTATCGAAATAACTTGTTTATTACGTGGCCTCATGTAACCGAATGACTCACCCGATAGTCAATTTTAAATTTTCTAAGAAGGAATCGCTATCTTATATGCAATAGAAGCATTATTATGTACTGTGTCTGTATGTGTAATAAAAATGATAAATTTGAATATTTTTATCAAATAATGTAAATGAAGCATTGTTTTGAGGCATGAAGAACTTATGACCGAATTCTGCATCTGTCATGCATTCTGAAGAATAGGAAACAAAACACATGGAAAAGTCGTAAAAATTTGTTTTAAATTAGGGGGGAGGGGGAAATACAGAAAAAAAAGATATCGTTTGATGATTAATTTTGTTTTTATATCTAGCAGGTATTGCATAAATATAAATATTATTATTAAATTATTTTTCATTTAAAAAAATCATGATTGAGGAACTTTTATATTTTTAATTTGATTAATTTTATATTTTTATTTATAATTATACTGCAGTTTCGGGTCGATATTTTTAATGAACTATAAAATTTTAGAAAAATCAAGTTTGAATCATATTTATTATGTAATTTAACGATAATCTTTGATCTTGACTTATTACATAAAAGTTACCTGAAATAAAAAAATTCTTCAAGTGTCTCATAATTAGGCACTAATATAAGGAATTGCTTTTTATTTCTTATGTATTAAATATCTAACTTTTGATAACAATGAGAGTTAGGGCTTAACTTGAAATATTTTTAAGCTGTGAGTATCATCCTCATTACTCCACTAAGGTTTGCAAATAGAGAGCCTTCGCTCTCTATTCGCGCATATTAGAAAGCTCTTGCTTGAATTATGCAATTTTTAGCTAAATGTAAAAAATTAAAAAAAAAACGTTTTTTTTTTAAAACTGAATAAAATAATACATACAGGTATATATATATATCTGTGCGTGTGTGTGTGTCATGAATAGTTAAAATGCTATTAATTTTAATTTTCTTTAACTTCACGATAAGCCTGAGGGTTCATAGTCAGGATTAAATAAGTTATAATTCTTATATTCCTATTTGTTATAATTCCTACAAGTAAAATATTGATTGAAATAATTTCTAAAATGTCTTATATATGGAAAAGAAATTACTTTTATTTTTGTTGAATATAGAATTATTTCAAAAGTGTTTTTCCCCTTTTTATATATAATATGGATTTAATTTATATTATGAATATTAAACTTAAAATTAAAAACATCAAACTAGAGAATAGTCTAGATCAAATATAAGATATGAGTTTAGGTGTGTATTAAGACTACACAGTACCCTAAAAATTTCATTTTTACCGAAATTTTTTTTTTTTTTTTGCATGTTTTGGCGGCCCATATCATTGAGAGGCTTGCCACAAAATTTCAGATCTGTTAGCAAATTAATTTTTAAGATGTTTGAAGTTTTATGAGCTATATGGTTTTAGTTTCGATTTCCTTTTAAAGCATTTTTTCACACTTAAGTTGAATTAATTAAAAATATTTTTGAGCTGTTAGTTTGAAATGGTTATTAATTCCGATTTTCATTATTAAAATCCTTTCTGCTTGATTATGTTTTGAGTTCTTTGAGTTCTCATAATTAATTAATAAAGATTAATTTCATGGCCAATTTTTGCTTTAAAAATAGTTTATATAACTTAAAAGCTTTATCATTAATTTTTTCCTGTAGAGAAAATGCCATGGCAAATGCGTTCTGGGTTTCTGTGAGAAACAATATTTCGAAGAGATGGAATATTACTGAAAATGATGTATCTAAAAATTAGTCCTCAGCTGATTCTGCAATTAGACTTCCGAATGCAAGTATTCTGAATTCAAATGCTGCAGACATAACTGAATATTCCCTTGCTGTACCAAACTACATTATACCAAACATATTGTAGTACTATATTTTAGTACTTTAAAGTCGTACGACAAGAGCTAACTCTTCCTAAACTGTCCCAACTTAAAACTGAAAAAAATTAAATTTTATGAGCAAACCTGACTATTTTTAGCTTAAGTTAGTATCATTATTATTTTGTACATAAATGCTTCGTGTTTCAAAACTTTTTTGAAATATTAGGTTAAGATAAAGCTGAATAAATTGACGTCTTAACAAATGCTATCAATATTATGCAAAAATATATTTTGAATTAAAAATATAATTTTCAGTGATATTTAATAAAAATAGTGTTTTAATGTGGATACATTGGAAAATAACATATTAAAAAATTAGAGTTTTACGGGCATTATAAATTTTTGTTTTATAACTTTACAAACTTTAAAATGCGTTTTTCTCAGGCTTTTAATTTTGAAGGTATAAGTGTTTTTTAATCCCAAAGGCTTTTTTCCTGTTCAAGATAGAGCCTTGAATTTTTTTTTGAATATACTCCCAAATGTATGTTCTATAAAAGTTAGTATGGATTTAGGGCTGAGAAATCTAGTTATTTTTCTAAAAAATGCTAAATTTGATGTTTTAAAAATTTTCGGGTTTTTTCCAGGTTTTTCTAGAAAAATAATTATTAAAAATCACCAAGGGAATAGATTTTCAAATCCATACTAAATATTGTTTGTAATAATCTAAGAATAATAAATAACTTAAAATTACTAAAAAATTTTATAAATTGAGCATTTTATAAAAGTTTGAAAAAACTTCAAAAATTCCTTATTTTTTAATTGTAAAATAATGGCTAATCAAACTGACTTTTTGCTTACATAAACAGCTTAATAATATAATCTAAATATAAAACATCAATTATTTTTACTGTAGCTGTCTCCAAAACAAATTTTTGAAAAAGGGTACCGTGTAGCCTTAACGTCCCCCCATGAAACAACAAGCGACGAGCCTCGCAATTTTGAACCTCGGTCAAGTGACGAGAACGACACCTGAATTGGTACCACTTTTCCAAACTACCACATCACGTCACGGGAGGACTTTAAGCCCCGACAGATTCAACGTGTAAGGACCCCTTTTACACGGAGAATTTTCAGTAGCAATGGGGCTCAAACTCATGGTCTCGACCTCGAGTTCGTAACCATAACCCCTATTCTTCCGTGACCGAAATAGGGCAAGTATTGACCCTGATCTAACTTGCATATTTGTGAATTCTGTTTACATCCGGAAAAAAAAGACAGGAATATTTCTTTAGAGTGTTTTGCATAAAAATTCATGTAAGGTAATTATACCTATCCCTGGTTATTTTCTTTGTTGAATTGGCATTCTTGCTTCCCTTAGAATCAGTTGTATTTTGTTAAATAAATCTCACTTTTTTATAAGTATTCCTCGCAACAATATTCTTTTTGACAGTCGTGTGGGCCGCAGATCACTGTGAATTTATTGGTGTGGCTTGCAGATGACTGTAAATTTATTAATTTAGCCTTCGAGTGGAAAAGTTGAAGATCCCTACTTTAAGGGGTTAAATGGCTTTTCATCAGGTTTTTATTTTTCACGAATATCATGTATTTAAAATTTGTGTGATGAAGCTTTTTTTTTATATCTGATATAAAGTTTTGAAAAAAGTCCTAAATAAAGTTTTTTCTCACAGTTTTTATAATACGTTGGATGATTTTAAGCATGGAATAAGGATTTAGACGAATAGTTACTTTTTAAGGGGACACAGTACGATTCAATTGACCAAAATCGGTCAAAAAATCAAATCTAATTTTTTTAGCCTAAATTATTCTTTATATATTTTTCTATAACCTCAGAAAATTTGAAATCTGTAAACTTAAGAAAAGCAGAATTATGATAGTTTTTACGTTTGTTTTTATTCACATCCCTATGGAAAATCAAAACTTTAAACTTACTTATCTCAGAAAGATAAAATAACTAGTTTGTCTTCATTTAAAATGCTAGGCTTTTTTTTCTATTGTGCTTAATGCTTTGAATTTTTTTTTTACCTATTACCAACAGAACACGTAACAAAAGTTGGTATGCATTTTTGAATCAAAGCAATACTTCTTTTTTAAAAAAAATAATTGAACTCAGAACTTATACGTTTTTTAAGGAGTTTTCAATAAGCATTCATAAAAAGAGGTACGAATCCAATCATGTTATCGCAAAACCCATATCAACTTTTGTTATACATAGTTTGACGATCTTGTAAATCAAATTTCATGCGTGTACGTAAATTTTTGCAGGAGGTGTAGCATTTTAAATTCACTTAACAAATTTCAAGTTTTTTCCTTAAAAAATTTTATGGCTAGCATTTTATGAAATTTTGAGCACAAAATCTGTTTTACATAGTATACACACATAGGAGGTAGCGAAAAAAATTTTAAAAATCCTTAAATTAAAATTTTTCGTTTAAATCGTACCATGTCCCCTTAAAAAATAATTAAAGTTAGATATAGCTGTGTGTGTGTGTTTTTTTTTAAATGATTTTTTATTTTGTGTCCGGCATGAAAAAATAAAAGTATCACTCGTTATACCGATCCCATGCTAAGAAATGTGAGAAATACTTCTAAGAATTGTTTTAAAATATTAAAATTTGTTGAAGTAGAAGGAATTTTAAAACATTAAAATACTTTAAAAAATTGAAAATTTGAAATAATTGTCTACTTTAAAATGGTGTTTTTCTTTTAAAATGTACATTTCACGTGTGTTCAAATGGGGTATATGTAACTATTTTCAAATAAATTTACAAATAAAAAAATGTGTACTGAGTACCATGTTCCCTTAAAAGAGTGATCCGCAACCCCCGGTCCGTGAATCAAACGGTGCCGGGCCGCCTAAAAAAAATTAAACTATTGCAATTGTATTTAAAGTGATGCATTTCTCTCGGATTTGCGCAACTTTCCACGGAAATCACTTTATATTTCACGTTAAAGCACTTTTATTTATTTTTGGTGTAACTATATTTTATTCTGAAGGCGTAACTCAATTAAAATTGTTAAATCAAAACAATCTAAAATATAAACAATCAATGTGTCCCACCCTCAGCGGGCCGTGGTAAAATTATCAAACGCTGACCGGTCCGCAGCGATAAAAAGGTTGCGGAGCACTGCCTTAAAGGACAATTCGCACTTTTGAAAATAGTGTATGGCATTGAAAAGCATGAATTTATCCTAAGGAGAAAACAAAAGGGAGATGAATAACATAACCTTATCTTTCCGGAAATGCAGCCGTAGGCTAAGAGAGAGAGAGTCGCATGTAAACAACATATCTTGTGACCGGACGCTCATATGAGCTTCCCAACTGTTACTGAAAAATAACACACAACGTACAAATCGAATCTACAGTTACGGTCACACTCTGCAGTTGTCGTTGCTTTCTTTTCTAGAAAAGGTAATGACGAACGACAGATTCGGGAGCAGATAAGATGTAATATGAGCCTAAGCAAGCACTGGGGATAGGGTGGGGAAACTCACTGCCCATGAATACTTTCGAACAGCATTCTAGTTCTATACATTGATATAATGCTTCTATTTAAACTTTTCCGGTAGGTAAAATCTTTTTAAGTGACCTTTCACATGATATAGTATTGACACTCACATAGTGAATTAGAGGATTGAAAAATTATAAGAGCAATTTAAATGATAATTTGAATAACACGATGCATATTTTGTGGGAAATTCATACATACAGTTTTCTTTTATAAAAATTTTCAAGAGTTGATTATAAGAATTGTTTATATTATGATCTGTATTTTATTAATGTAATAACCCAGTGGCACACACAAGGGGAGTGTCCTAGGGGTCCGGACACCCCCCCTCCTCACAGCCCTTGATTTTATTTTCGATTGGTTAGAATCCTAATTATGTATTTGTTATTAATAATTAATTTTATAAATCAATGCTAATTATTTATTCAATACTTAATTTTGTATTGTTTTTGTTCCTAAAAATCGACAAAATCAAAAGAATATTTTAGGTGGCGTATCGGAGCATGATACGAAAATGGTGGACTTTCGATCCTGGAACCCCCCACCCCTTGAAAAATGTTTGTGTGCGCTACTGTAATAACATGATTGTCGTTTACGGAAAGCACTGACAAGAAAATCATACCCTTTTCCTACATTTTAGCTTTTAAATAGCACCAATAGCGCATTTATTAAAAATATAGCTTTCTTATTTGAATCTTTTAAAAATATAAACGGAAAACGAACTTTCAAATATATATGTATTACCCTAATCAATCTTTTAATTCTCTTCTTATGGATATATAGTATATGCATAAAATAGACCCTAGATTCCTTCGTCAGTGAAGAACAATGTATTTTATTCCAATGGCTTTTATTGTACATAAAGACTAAAACAATGATGTCGTGTCCATGACGGGACCAAATTAGATAGCATCATGGGTCCAGATGACTGTTCCGGCAGCCTGTTCAATATTATCTACACAGAGGTTTGTTGACAAAAACAGGACCCCTATTTCTTGTAGAGCAGCAAGAATAGCTGGATAGTCAAAAGTATGAGCAGGAGTTAGCTCTGTATTTGAACAGTTATCACAATTCCTATAAGTTCTTCTACCATCATTACTAATCTTCATTCCTCTGTAATGACCCGTTCTTAGCCTAGCAATGGTCTTTGTTAAAAGGTGGTCTCCACTTATATTACAGAGTTTGTGCTTTACAAGAATTGACTTCCCTCTCAATTTGAAATTTGCATTTGCGTCTAATAAGGTAACATTGCAAAGTTGTCATTATTCAAATTTCTAGCTTCTTTAGCCAGTTTATCCAACTGACTAAAACAATACCATGACTAATTGTTAAATGAAAGTCTTACATGGACAAATTTGATAGTAAATACTTTTTAAACTTAATGCTGATATATTTTGCAGAAATTTCTCTATTTGTAAGATTTTTTGATGCTCCTCTTTTTAACCTTAAAAGTCAGAAAGGCCCCACTCACCACAGCAAACATCTAGAACTGAAGTTCTTTACCAGAGATCTCCATAGATTCGAAAATCCCTTCACTGAAATTCTAGAAGCAACTAAGAATACAATTGGATAAAAAAAAAAGAGTTTCTGTGATAAGAAAGTAATTTAAACTTCTTTTCTCCATTAGACTCATGTTTTTATTAATAGACTTATCTAACACTTAGTTTTATATTTAATTTCTGCGAATTTAAAAATTGAGAGTAACAAAGGAGAAAAATCTATTTTTTAAATTATGGATTGCCAAAATATCGATTTGCAGCTTGTTATCTGGTAGGATAATAAAAGTATCGAAGAAATAATCCAAATTGAAAACCGCGTATAGAACTCATAATTTAATTTAAGTATGTAAAATGTAAGTCTTAATTTAAATAATTAAACGAGTTTGTATTATTTGCAGTAATTAAATTAAACATATAAATATAATTCCTAAAAAATAATATTAAACAATAATGTAGTTATAGTTCGACAACAGAGTTGTAACGGGTACTATCCGCGATTCCTACTAATCATCTAAAGAAATCTCTTAACTGTTGTATGATTAAAGAATCGCTTTCCGTGAAGGCACCGTGATTTATGCAAATGTGAATTGCTATTTAAGGTGCCTGACTAGTGTAAAATCGTCAATTTTGATGAACATGACAAAAAAATTTTATTTGAACTTCTTTCTAAAAATACCTTACTTTTTTGCTTGTACTCCAATTATTTACGAAGTTATAGCAGTTTTTATGTCAAGTGAGAACAACAAAAACGAACCGGAAGTTAGAAATCGAAACCGGAAGTACTTTGAATTGGAAAGATTTTTACTCTTTTTTGGAATTTTATTGAATTTATTTATAAAATATTAATTTTGGTAACATTAAAACTGAATATGGTGATATTCTTTTAAAAATTATTTAATAGTTTTTTAGTAAAATTTGGCAACTTTACAGGTTTGTTGTCATTTTTCGATTTGTTTATGTTGTAGCTACTCGATTCTTCGCTCCTCGTTTAATTTATTATATTGATATATTTTATGAAACAAACTGTCTTTCTTAAGACAAAATATTGATTAATTATGGCTAAATCAAGATCTGGGATAAGATTTAAAATCGTTATACCATTCGTGCCACAATTAATGAGAATGATGAAACATCTGAGCTCAATTCTACTGAATCCGCTAGTGCCAAAAAAGTTGGAATCAAGCCATACAAGTTTGGAAATTTTCTCAGAAAGATTTTTGAAACTTCTAAAGACAATAGAATTGTCAGCTGGACAACTTTGATTTCAATAGTTTGTTGTCCTGATTGTTATTCTCAGGGCTTGGAACTTATAGAAGACTCTGTCATTATGCTCACATATGAACCTAAAGTGCAAAAACTGCTCCTTCTTTATTTCCCTAACAGAAGATGAAAGGTTCTTGTCTTATAAACTCTTCAATTGTTTTGGGGCTAAGGATAATCATTTCCTGTCAAAACTTGCTTTCCACAATCAAGAATTTGCTCAAGAAAACATCAACGCTGCAAGGAAATCAAAGGCTCAAATAGTTTCACTAAATGTGGAATATCCATTGATGGTACAACGCAAGGTTACTCATCTTTGAATGGGTGTGTAAGTGCCATATCAGTTGACACCGGTAAAATTTTAGGCATTGAAGTTATGACACAATATTGCCACAATGCGCGAAGCCAATCATCGAAACATGTATGTTCGAACTACAAAGGTTCCGCGGGGAACATGGAGGTTGTTGGAGCCTACCGTATATTTGAGAGATCAAATGTGAGGAATGTACAGTACAATGAATACTACGGAGATGGGGACTCAAAAGGAAATGAATCTGTTAAAAACTTTTATGGAATTAATACAGTAACAAACTTGTATAGGTCATGTAAAGAAACGTGTAGGGGGCGGTTGCGTCAATTAAAAAAACGACGAAAGGTTTGGGAGGGAAAAATAAATTAACTGATAAATTAATCGATTCAGAACTATTATGGAATAGCTATTCGAAACAATGTAGGTAATCTACAAAGATGATGAGTAGTGTAATAGCTGCATTTTTTTCACTGTGTATCTGGAAAAAACAATATTGCATGGACAGTGTCCTGAAGGATCTGAGAGTTGGTGTCGTTACCAAATGGCAAAAGCAGCTGGGAGTCCCCTCAAAGAAATTGAGCAAGGACTTCCTAATAAAATTATAAACCAAATAAAGCCTACATATCTAAAACTGTGTAATGAAACTTTGTTGAAAAAATGTCTTCATGGTAAGACACAGAACTGCAATGAAAGTTATAACAACATTTTGTGGAATATTGTTCCCAAAAATATATTTATCGGACTGGAAACATTTCGTTTGGGTGCATTATTAGCTAATACTTTATAATTCTGGTTATGCTGGTATATTATCAGTAATTCGAAATGTTGGTTCCCTTCCTGAAAGTGTTGCTCAAGAGTTACTTAAATTTGATAAACAACGGATTTCAACATCTTTAAGACATTCTTTACCGATTGCGAAATTGTCTCGAAAAAAAAAAAAGCAGCTAGAAAAACAAAAAAGTACTAAGGATGAAAAAACAAAGGCTTGTATATTCATATGGAGGGTTTTAAAGTACTTCTTTGCAGGATTTTATTCTAATTTATGATAACTTTTTGTGATAAACAATATTTTTCAAGAGTTTTTCGTGAATGTTTACTGGTAAAACAACACAAATATATTTTGTATGACATATTTCTTAACTTCTAAAATAATATGGAATAATATATATTTGTTTTTCTATGTAAAATATTTTTATTTTTAATGCAATAAGGTTTTTTAAAGTGCTTTTATACGTCTAATCTGTATTTCGTAAACTGATTTAAGAAAAAGCTTTTTGACACTATAAAATTGTTAAAAATATTAAAAGATAAAAGTTTGAAGATATATAATATTCATAATTGCTTTGAAAATGTTTGTTCTTTTGATATATAGAGGTTTTAGGTTTTTTCAGCAGTATAGTTTTTTAAATTTTGAATTTTAAATCTTTAAATGCATTTTCTCTGAAACAGATTTTTTGATATTTTACAACACGTTAAGCATGATATCTCAAAAAGTTCTGTAGATAATTGTCTGTAATTTTGTGTAATTGTGCATTATTATAGTATGTATGCTGTGACGTAGGGATTAAGAAAAACAGCATATTTACCTTTTTTATGATTTTTTTTCTGTGTGATAAATGATTGCGTGCATTTTTGACTTCTAGTTCAGTAACAAATTAAAATTTTTCAAAGATATTAGGTCAATTCATTAGTAACTGTTTTTGAAAAATTATGATAGAATTTATTTTACTATGTTTAAAACGTAAAATAACGTCTAATTTAAACCTAAAATTGGCCATATTTAAAAAAAAACATTGAAAGAAAATTTTTTTTTTGCTGTTTTTATTAGTTTTCAGTTATAATTAAACAAAAAATGAGTTTAAAAATAAATTTTCAGCAAAATTTCAAAAAAATGTCTTCGCAACTAGTCAGGCACCTTAAAGTCAAGCAAAGAGAGAGGTAGTCGATAGTTGCCAAGCTTATTCTGATGATAGAGTATAAGAGTTATAATAATTAAAGTTTACGGAGTTTAAGTACAGAAATCCTACATCTTATGGAACAAGATACATATTTCGTCAAATCAGGAGATGTAACATTACGTCGGATCTTTTCAACAAAAATAAGTTATTTAATAATTCTTACAGATATTTAAGTTAGTAATTAAGTTGACTACTCTTCCTTGGTTTAAGATAAAATTGATAGAAAAAATTGATACGTAAAATAAAGGTGTGGATTTTATTAGTGTTTCTTAATTCTGTGCATCCAAATGCACTAGCGACCAAGAGGGCGTGAGATAGTAAATAATAGAGAGTTAAATATAGAGAAATCAGTATAAAAAAGATTGAGAGTCTTTTGGCATTATGACTACTTCCATAAGAAAATTGAATTTCAGAATATTTTTTTAAAAACGAGCTTAAGTCCCCCCCCATATACATTTATAGTTGCTTATATGAAGTCAGGCTAAGAAACCCCAAAGTAATCAAAATTTATCTGTAATACCAAGAAGGGGTGGGAGGTTTTCCTTACATAGCTCTATCCATCTTCCAAAAAAGATAAAAACTATTAATGTTTATCTATACGACTCCAAGAAAAGGAAACATACGTCTCCAGGGTACTCTAAAACGCAGTGTGGTCGTTCATAAAGATGAATTTTCGGATGGTTCTCATTCAAGGATAGATAACTGACGAAATATATTGAATACAAAGTGTTTGAAAGCAATGAAACGATAAAAAGGAAAATATTAATTAGTTTAACACTATACGTAAGCGATTTTCTAAAAGAAAATACGAGGGATCAAAAATTGACATCTTGCATTTTCAGATTAAAAAATGAACGACTCAATACAACATATCGAAATAAGATATAAATATTTACTTATAAAGTATAATATACTTTCTCTTTTATGAATCCTTTTATCGTTATTGAATTTTTTTTTCTAATGCAGCTGGTAATACAGAGACAAGTATCCTTATGTCATTCAGGGATCCAAAATTAAAATCAATAATAATGTCAATTTATAGAACACACAATACAAAAAGATACCCTGAAAATTCTGTACAAAGAAGGATTACATAAAAGGGAAAATGAAAAATATATATATAAAAGACTAATATTATATATATTATACAAAAAAAAAGAAAAAAGAAATCAAGTCTGCAATCTATTTGTCTCTAGCCCCCCATTATCTCTCTTGAGACAACATTGTTCTGAGAGCGCTGAGCGAACGGAGAGATATCCAGCATCCATCACCCCACACCATTGCAACAAGGGAGACAGGCAGGACTATCAACTGTTTGGAATCTGCGAAGATGATTATTGAATCTTTATTATATTGGAATGTGTATAAGAAAACTAATTGCAATTTAAACTTTGTCATTTAATAATTAAAATGTGTTGAAAATATATAACAGACGCTTGAGTTAAACGTATATATATATATATATATATATATATATATATATATATATATATGTTCCACTTATATTCCATTCTTCTTCTTCTTAAACATGGTTAGGTTATGAGGATGAAACTATATGTAAATAACTATACAAGCATTTCCAGGAATGTTCTAGTTTTAAATGTTCATTCCATATGTAACAGTTCCTTGATTTCATATGGTAAGTTTTTGATGAAAGGCAGACTTTTGTGTAAGTTGACGGCATGGTTACCAAAGTTTCCTTTTATATGCTTAAATGATCCAATAGTCTAAAATACATCTCTTTTGTATATGGAAGAATTAATGTGACAAATTTTGTTGTTGAAACAAACGGTTTTTTCCCGACATATTTTTCAACAGCAACAAAAAATCGTCAAGTATTGTATACATTTTCTATGTATGTGCTAGTTTTAAATGTTCATTCCATGTGTATCAGTTCCTTGATTTTATATGGTAAGTTTTTGATGAAATGCAGACTTGAGCTGACAGCAGGGTTACCAAAGTTTCCTTAAAATGACCCAATAGTCAAAAATACATCTCTTTTGTACATGGAAGAATTAATGTGACAAATTTTGTAGTTGAAACAAAACGGTTTTTTCCTGCATATTTTTCAACAAAAAAATCGTCAAGTAATGTATAAATTTTCTCTGCTTTCCATCATCATTTTAATTCTCGATTCTTTTAGTTGCCTAAAATACATACATACTAAGAGATAAGAAATTGGAAACATTATTCAGCGAAAACCCAATCAGAAAATTATCTTCCTCCAAAGACCTGTTAGAACCATGACAGCCTCATACTTAAACACTGTAACTAAATCATATGTATTGTTTGTGGAATTCTAAGAATTATCTAGCAACCGTTAAACGAATCAGCCATAACCGTCACATCTAACTAGCAATAAATCGCCGTTGTGAGGATTATCTCTTACTTTTGAAATACCTTTTCACTTAAACCATACTTATGGATTCGTTACACGTGATAAAAACTTACGTCACGTACCACTCTCGTGAGCTTCAACAATTTGCAGGAATTTCCCCGTCATCCCCAGCCCCAAATCGGTTACAGGTGGACATTGCATCGAGCTTTTTAAAAACCATCCAGGATTGATCCCTTATGATCTGCAAGGAACCGCACGAGCCAATGTCACCATAAAATATAACTTTTAATGGTAGAAGAGATAGTCTTGTAAGAAGTGTTCAGCTGGCGCTTGCCTTTGTCTACCCTGAGGATATACCTTTCAGAACAAGAACTCGAAGACAGAAAAGAAAAGAAAGGGAAGTTAGGGGAAAAAAAGCAATCACGGGTTGTCATATAAAACAAGCTTAGCGACAAAAGAGGCGACGGTTGAAAAGAGACGCTTACTTTTCTTTATGTTTTTCAACATATGTAAGACGTCAGCTTCTTTCACATTATGAGGAAAGGTGCTCTTCGGTGAGTTGACAGTGTCAGAAGACTTGCTCTGATCTGGGGTCGTCAATATATTACGTTAAAATTGATGGTGTTCGCCTAGAAAAAAATTGATTGTGTGTTTGTTAATGTCAAACCACACAATAATTATTAAAACTTTTTCCGTGCAAATTATATATGATTGCTGGAGAAGTCAAAATTCATATCTCTTTCGATTTCTTAATATAAATTGACACAAATAAGAAATGTTTTTTTTAGTATATTATTTGAGCCTGAATGTGTGTCGGTTTTTTTGCTCATCGTCGTTCTGGTAGTATTTCCCCAATTCTTCCAGAAGAAACCCAAAACAAATTTTTAACTGTTCTTTACGTTATCCTTAGAGTTTTAAAGAGTATGAAAATTAATACTTATCAAAATTATATATGAATTGGTTAGTCTTATTTAATAATGACTTTATTTTTCAGTCACAAACATTTTTCACGAAATGTTAGAGGATTAAGTGTTCGAATTATGATTTTTTTTTTTAATAAGTGCCGACACATGACATTAATTACGATTAGTTCTTGGGTTTAAAGAAGAACCTTGTAGTGTTCAGGACTACGTCAAAATGGGCGTGGTAAAATGGTTGGCAAATTAGGAGATAAATTATTATGAGGATGAAATGCAAAAGCTGTTCGCACGATAAGACTATATTGAAAAATAAATTCAGTCTCCCGAGTAAAAATAAAATTTTGAAACCCTGTAAACAGAGAGAGGAGAAAAAGTGACTCACTCAGTCATAGTTAGTTCTGCGGAACTATTAGACTTGAACATCAACAAGCATATTTCTTTTGTTAAATAGAGATAAGCTAAGAACGAGTTTTGAGGAAAACGACTCTAAGGGGAGTTGTGGTGTGTTATGAAGGAGTTATACACACAAAAAAGGGTTCCCATTTTTGAACCAGTATACCTATGGCATCTGGTAATCACATTTCTTTTGTTGAGTAATGATCCCCTATGAACAAGATCTAAAGGTCTTGCCGACGCGTCTAAAGGTGTGGGAGAAAGGGAAGAAAGACTAACCATGTTCAAAATAACTCAATTTATTCACAGTACTAACAGCAACACAAATTCAATCCACCGAAGTTAAGAGATGCACCCAATTATTAAATATGAAAAGCAATTAACGAGGTACGCGAGATATGAGAAGACTTTAAATACTTAGAACACTTATGTCAATTCAATAGCTCTAACTTTTTAGCTACTTAATCTAGATTAAATCTTAAGTGACAGATCGTCAACTTAAATGATACAGTATCTGATACTAAATATCTGCGCCTCACATCAAATTTGAATAATCACTGCTCCGCTAGCAGTCTACCCTATCTCTCCTTCTAACCTGAAAGCTTAGACTTTATAAACTAGTCTTAATTTGCATGTTCACGTTTTCTTCTTCGGGAGAAAGCTTTATAATAAAATAATTTTAAAGTCCGAAAATTTCCCAAGAGGATTATTAGTGGAAAGATCACGGATAGACCCGTCACAAGGCTGTATGGCAATTGTCATCCAAAGGAGGGGGAGGGGGTTACGGGAGCTTAAAAGATCAATATGCTTACGTTTTAAGTCATATCCTCTTTAAATCAAGAGGTGAGGGCTGTAAGAATGTTTTTTAATGCAATTGAAAGCTGAATGCTACGACTAAAATATCAATAACTTAACACTAAACATACCATAACGGGTCTAATGACCATTTTGAACTTTTGCATTGAAAATGCACGTATCATCTTATTGCTTTTGCACATTTGACTTCATGACTTTTTCTAAGTAATTAATCTACAGTTATTATACTATTTTTTTTGTTTTGTTTATTTTGAGTAATACTTGTGGTATACCGTTATCTACCACAACAGCTCATTTGAGCCGGAGAGCATTTTTTGTTTTATAAGCTTATCGAGTCATATTGCTTATCGTATTGTAGTCGGTAAGTTGCACGTTTCTGCAAAGACTGTTGCTTAAAGTAGTTCATTCAAAATAGCTGAGAATAATTTCAAGAAAAGTCTAAGTTCTAAGTCTTGCAGATGGCCTCTTCAAGTTTTTTTTATCCTTGATTTAGCAATATCCTTGATTTAGCTGGATTGACAAGATTTTTTACTCAAGATAGCAGTAGAATTTGGCGCCCATTTTAGAGAAGCCCGTGAACAACAAAAACAGAAAAAATACGAAATGATCGTTGCCCAAGACTGCTACAGATGCTTATCAACGTAAGAGATGTCAAATAGGATACTGTAAAGGGAATAAAACCAACAAAATTTGCTCTAAATGTAAAAAATATGTTTGCGTAAATGTACACACTTATATGTAAAAAATGCGATGAGCAATGAATTAAAAATTCTAATTTTTTGCTTTTGTAATAGAAATGGTCATTTTACTATTTTGTTTTATTATAATAACTTTAATTTTTATTTTTATTTCCTTTCTAACATCCATATTTCATACATTCAAGCATAAAACATAAAGTCGAGTCATTTGACCCGCTATGGTAGAAATAGGTATCTATTAAGTGTTGGTATGATTAGTGTTAAAAATGATACATAGTCAGGCAACATTATGAAGTACCCAGCCAATAGGATGGCTTACAACTAGATATATGTGTGTGTGTGTTTGTGTATGTGTACACAATGTGTTTGATACTGAACGTAAAATAATACAAAAATATGTCTTCTCTTTAAACCAGCGTTTCTCAAACTGTGGGGCGCGCCCCCCTTTGGGGGCGTGATTACTCTACGAGAGGGCGCGAGCATATTGAAAAGTCGAAAACAAAAGGTTATTTAAAAATAAATTATTAATTTACTAAAAGTAAAGAAACAAAACACTTTGTGATATAATAAAATATAAAATACACATTTACACTGATACAATACACTTATAAATGTACTGTACAAAGTATATTTTATTATTAATTTATCAATACTAAGTTAAGGAGACTTGGTACCCTAAAAATCACAAACCTATAGTTTTTTTTATTTTCCTTTAATCTTATTCTTTGCATTATTATCTTTCGATTGATATATCACTTGTGCATGTCGGAAAGTTAGAAGTTGACTAAAACTTCATTTGAAAACAAATTAGACAATTCAGCCACATCCCCTTTTTAGAAAAAAAAGCTAAAAAATGCGTTATGATAAAAAAATCTATTTTAGAAATAGAAATAATAACTATAAAAAAGAATGTGTGTGTAGTATTAAAAGCAGAATATTTCCCAGGCAATACAATAATGTAATTTTTCTTCCTTGTGAAATGTGTGCATGTAAAATTTTTAAATTAAGGCATTTTATATTAATAATTTTATAATTTCAGTTCTTATTCCTGATATATTTTTCATACAAATGTAATACTTTAATTTTTTTTTTTTATTGAAAACAATTATAAAATCCCCATGCACCACAAAGTATCACACGGGGCTTACAGAAGTAAGTATTAAACACACATTCAAGGGAAATAAACAATTAAAAAAATGAAGTTAAGAAGGATTACAAACAGTTACAACAATATTATAAGAAGAAAAACAGCTAAAATTTCTCTTGTGACAGAAAAAAATTTTTTTTTAAGTTTTTCTTGAGTTTTGTTGTGCAATTAGTACTCTCTAAAAGTTGATCATTTATAAAAATGTGTGGATTGAAAACATATGAAAATGCAATTATTTTAAAGAAAAATGTATAAATAATATCTTAAAGTGGTATTTTAAGTTTAATTAAGCTTATAATAATTATTTTTTCAGAATTATAAACTTTAAAGGGGTTTTTCTCAGTTTGTGTTTTTCGAAACCTTAGTGCATTCAAAATGCTACTCCTTCGACAATTATTTACCAATCACTTCCATTTTTTCCTGCGTGTTAAAAATAAAGCATGTAATAAAATTAGGGATCCGTTTTGCTATAAACTGAATACTTTTTTTTTAAAAAAAATAAAATGTAAGACATGTTGGCTTTTTCGTTGATTTTTAGCCTGTGTATCAACATTTTATTTTTTTTCTCGAAAACGAATGAAGTTATTCTAAAATCGATCCCTAAAGTTGTTAAGAACATCCATAAGAATATTATAAAAAAATTTCAGGTCAAAAAATTAATTTTTACAAAAGGAGTAGGATTTTAAAAAATTTCCAATTTTCTTCAAAAAATTTAAATTTTTAAAATTGTGTGAATAATATATGAAAATTTTCTACTGGTATCATTTTCTTGAATAGAAACATTGTATAAAATCTTAAAATATAATTTTTAAATACGTAAATAAAGAAGTTTGCTCAAAGGGTGCCAAGTCCCCTTAAGAACAAATTTGATAATTATCAGTAACCCCATGGGCTTATATTATCTTGATAATTTGCTCGATTTATACATAATTCCTTATCTGCCGATTTAAAGCTACGCGATTCGCTTCTTAATGCCACCGTTTTCCACGTAGATGAGCGTATTTTGATGTTTTTCAGGGGGTGGGGGAGGAGAGAAAAGGAATAAATAAGCAAATCCTCTGAAATAAGTACCTCCTTCGCAAACTCTGTCAAGGTCCTTTGACTGCATTCCAAAGCCTTCGAAATAATTTTATGAATAGCCCTGCACAGAAAGGTCTTATTTCGGAAAGACGTATATATACGTCCAGAAAATTAATGCTTTGTCTGAGCGAGACGTATATATACGTCGGGGGCCCATAAGAGGTTAAAGTCGTATTAGCTTTAATGTCAAAGCATAGTATTATTGAATTCAATACATTGTTATTGTATAAAGGGGCGCAATGAAAACGATGATTGAATAGTGGGTCGCATATATTGAAAGTTTAAGAAGCACTGCGTTAAACTTTTATTATTTTTGCATAAAGCAGGTACATTTTTATTTTGGAAGCTTATATTTCAAATAAATGGTACAAATTAGAAAATAACAAACTGTACTACACTAAAAAAGACAACAAAAAATTACTTTAAAACTTTGAATTTGGGAAGCCCCATTTATAAGAAAACCGTATACAGATAACTTAGTGCTTAATTTACTCACAGAAAACATGTCCCACGCACCTTTTACCATATTATGGACTTTTCCAAAAGACAAAGCAATCCGATTGGTCAAAGCTAAAAATGTCATTAACATATTTTTCAGAAAAATAAAAATCGCTTATGCTGTGGATACTCTTTCTTCATAATTAACGTAAGAGCTTAGTCTTAAATAGCATTAAATCCAGTTTCCCGAAATCATGTACGAAACCCCAAAAACGCAAATCTCGGGATCATTGGTCTTTTGATAGACGTTCAAGAACTTATTGCCCAGCATTGCTATGGATTGACCATGTACGTTACTAGACAGGGAAACCTTACAAATGGACCAAAATATAGCCATTTGCTTTTAAAACATCTGTCTTTTTATTGACACCCTCCTTCTCAGAAGTATATAAGTAGTTTCAAGGAAAAGGAAAGTATTATATCAGATTTAATCAGTAGCGGGGAAAAGTTGCGTGAAATTCTCTGTCGTTCAAAACGGATTATAAAGATTAAGATAAAATGCCTCATCAATACTTTTCTCAGTAATTGTAGAATTCATTTATGAAAAGGAAATTTACTTAGAGGTCCAAGAAATTTGTATTCATAAATCAATTAATATAAAATAAGGCATTTATTGTTATGTTAATTAGTTTAATTGTTTTCAGCGATTATTGCTGACCCCTTTGTATGAAAATTTACCAGGAATTTTGCGGAAACCACAATAATCTGTTGATTTAAGTCTGGATTGTTTTTAAGTCGTAAATTTCGTGGGTAGCAAAACGTCTTTTGCATTGTAGATTAAAGCTCTGATTCCAGTGGCGTACACACAGACTACTTTTATGTAGAGAGTTACATTAAAAAAACACGTAGATCAATTCACCGAGATATAATCTTTATGCTAAAAATTAAAAATATCCTCGTGCATGGGAGGGATTTGAACTCTCCCACCTTTTACACTATGCAATTCAGGGATGGGACAGTCCATAGAGGGCCAAGGCCAACTGTGCCCATTTCAGTTTTCATGACCTTGGGCACTGAGGTGCATGAGCGGATGTTCCGGTCAGGTGGTAAGTGATTAGTTACCTAGTGTGTTCACAACCAGTGTTTAGTTCCTAAGTAAGCTTGGTACTCATTTATCTACCCACTTGTGACAGACTCACGCGTCTTTTCATTAACATGTCTTTTTGGGTTTTGGGGGGACCAGAATGAATGGCACCTCTTTTCCAACCAACCCAAGAAGTAAAGCGTGAAGGAAAGAGGCAAATTAGGAAGCTTTTAAATAACAGAAGTTTAGAGTACGCTGGGTGGCATTTGGGGAATGTTACGATGGTCCGTATTTCAAGTGTGAAGAGTATTTCGAGAAGTTAAGTGACAGTCAAGAGAAGTTACTCGTGACAGAGAGCCTTTAGTCAAGGTGCATACTATTGCACGCCAGTGAGCCGCAACTTCAATTAGGATCAGATTGATTGACATTAAGGTAGGAGTGACTATTTAAATATTCGGAGTGTGATTGCATTGTAATTAAGCTAAAGCGAGTTAGTTATTGACAGTGGTCCGAGGTACGTTATTTCGGTATTATATATCGTGTATTTAGTCACCGTAGATTCTCTCTCACACACATATATTATTATCTAATCTGTTGAAGATTTAAGTTAAGATCTTAATAAAGCCATTTTAAGATCATGGCAACTTCTAGTTCTTCATTTATTCCTACACCTCTAGCTCACGCTGTTAATCAAGAAGAAGGGCACCCGAGGGGGGGCGCCGTTACACACTGAAGGGATGAAAGCCTTCACTTTGCCCAGCCCAAGGTTTGAATCCTGGACATTCGGCGAGGAAACGCGATGCTCTGTTACTCAGCCACTGGGCTTCCTTTCTTCATACACTCCTGTGAAATAACAATTTATTTTCTTTTTATAATGGAACTGGATATATAATCTTCTAGTGATGTGGACATTTATTGGAAATGTGTGAGGTCAAAGCCAAGATGTCATTCTTGTCCTCTGGCAAGGACTCAAAATTACAGAATTCATTGAAAATAATTTATTGTCCCGCTGTGGTGGAAGGTTAATTAAAAGCATAGTTGGAGTTTTGTTCTATATTAAATCGTATGAAGTAGGTTGTGTTGTAACAGTATTTTACTTGAGAATTGATAAATATGATACTTATTGCCGGGGACGTCTTAAGACTTCTTGAGGCCCCGAGCCCTGTGCAAAAGTAGGCCCCACCAAACCCTTAAAAGTAGATAATATAAAGCATACATTGTCAAATACTCATGCAAATGGTAACCTGAAACAAAAAAATTTGACTTACAGTCTCATAATCCTATTCGACCGACTGCCACCTTTTGACTAAAAGTTATGATGGTGTATGGTGGGAGGCCTAGGCACTATGCATACCAACGAATATGACATAGTATTGCAGTCCTCACATTGTTGCCAGTTCGCAGATAGTTCGACATGTCCAGTTTTTCTGAAAATACGTCCTGGAATAACATCCGATAATTTAAATTACTTCTATCATCTTACTGAGGTGGAGTTTAGACTGAGATGACGTCACTCAGTTAATCCATGCCTTTAGACGTCCTTGCTTATTGGTTGAAAAAAATCGTGTCAGAGTTGAACAAAGATGTTTTAAAAGTTTCTAATTGATTTGAAAATAGATGTCTAACAATAAAACCTTTATCCTATTGTAATGGACGTCTCGCGTCGTCCATCAGTGTGGGAGGGTTGGAAGGAAGATTAGCCATATTCAAAACAACTTCTATTTATTCACACAATTATCAACAACAACACAAATTCAATAACTTACGTTAAGAAATGCACCACTTACCCAATATGTGAAGCAATACGAGGTATTAGAAGACTTAAAGAATAAGTCGGATCACTTACGTTCAGGTAATACAGCTCCTAATTACACACAATCGACCTAATCCAATTTAATCACCAATTGACCAAATCGTCGGTCTTAATATTACTCAAATAAGCTACGACGTGCACACGTCTAGCGTCCAGTTTAATCAATCACTGCTATCCATTAGCAGTCTAACCTCTCTCTCACGAACTCGAAAGTTTAATCTTTATATACGTCTTAATTTAAATAATCACATCTTCTTCGGAGGAGGAAAGTTTCTTAATAGAATAATTTTTAAAGACCCATTATATATTCCCCAAGAGGACTATGAGTGGAAAGAACGCAGATAGAACCGTTACACTATGATAAGCTTCGATTGCTTGGTTCAATTAACTTGTTGATAGAAAGTTTACAACTGAGTATTATTGACGGACTTCCTAATTCTGAAGTGGCCGTGGTAGCCTAGTGGTCAAGGTGTCGGATCGTGACTGGCTTGTCACGAGTTCGAGCCCAGTACCACTAAAGACCCGCCATGTAGGGCAACGATGCACGTTAAATCTGTCGAGAGCTCAAACGTCCTCCCATTGGTGTGGTGTGATAGTTAGGAGAGGGGGTGCTAGCTCAGGTGTCGTCCTCGGCATTTGACCATAGTTCAAAATTACGAGGTCCGTTGCCAAAAGCCCTCACTATTTGAACTGTGCGACGTTAATATTTACTCACTCACTCGCTTACTCCCAGTCCTGAATCATGCTTAAGTAACGAGTTTGATTCAAAACACAACGCACTTATATATAAATTGGTATTTCACCCTACTACGATTAACCATACCAAGTGTATTCTTAAAGGTACGACTCTCTAGATCTTGGGACAGCCCTCATTATTCCACGTGACAGTTTTTGATGAAATCAGGATTCGAAACCTCGATTTGACTCAAACACCAGGGTGGAAATCCTCAAGACTTCAATGAACAAGCTACTCAGGCTTATACCCGGTTTTGAGTAAAACACATAATGACTTGCTAATTGAAAAAAAGAAGGAAGAAGTTGATTAAACACACATGTCGTTTGTTTGCTCATTAACATCTCACTATAAAGCAATACTACGGGTATTGGCAATAGATCTCATAATTTTGAACCATGGTTATGTAGCGAGGACACTATTCGAGTTTGCACCCCATTTTCCGAATATTCATACCATGCCAACATAAGGATTTTGAGCCTAGACAGATTTAATTAGCATCAGCGTCTCTACATGATGCATACTTTCGTCAATATAATTTATTATTTATTATTTTTATTTTTGCACATTGGACCACAACTTAAAAAAATAGTTTATTTTGAAAAATAATAATCCATCTTGCAGAATTTTCATATATATCCTCCCCCATACATACTAGTTTATAAAGGATTAAATTAACCATTCATCCAAGGTCATCACTAGTTATGATCGAAGCTTCGTGATTCAAATTAAGTTGTAAATTCGAATTCTACTATGTCAACATTGAGGGTAATGAATGTGCAGATATATAGCCTCGCCAAAGAAGCTAGAGACATCGAACATAAGTGCACCACCATCAATCACACTTGATGATGCTAACGCAGTAGCCAAACATAGAATTATGAATCACACTTTCAAAAAACCCCTAGTTACGGAATTCGACTGTCCCCGAATTATAACATCCATAATTGCCAGATTGAGAACTGAACACCTTAAGGGCATGAAGATTCACCCAGACAAGACAAGATCCTATGTTCGATGCAAACACTGCTCAGATCTTCAACTGACGCCCAATCACATCTTGGAATGCCCAACCGTCGCAACAAAGTTACTAAAAATGGGAATGGTCCCTCTGAGGGACTCTTTGCGGGAACTCCTGTACAGCCCTGATGCTCCCAGAATAGCAGAGGCAGTGATCAAGACTTTCGACGGAATTTAGTGATATCTACTGCATTTATTCATGGACACGAGAACAACAACAACTTGAGATACATCATGAAGAATAATGGCGATCAATACAAGCTTTCACAGAACTGGGCATCGAAATCCTCATGTGTTGTAGACATTACGGGATCGAGAAACCATATCGCGTGTAATCCTCGCTCTATTACTAAAATTACAAGATCTATCGTCAGTGATCTTTATGAAGCTTTACAGCGGTTTTGAAATTCAAACAGAAATCAAAACTTACAAAAAATTTTCACTTTTGTGGGATATTTAACCAGTTAACTGTGTTTGACGAGTTAACTGAGTTTGTGTGAGAGTTTGTGTATACTCGTCATGGAAAAGTTACATGATTTTATGGCAAGACAAGTTTATCCGTCATCCGTAAAAAATAGTGACCATTGGCTATTTAAATTGTAATTTTTGAGAAAAACAAAACATATACTCTAATTCCAAGGTGTTTAGAATATTTTGAGGCCAGGCCGGAGTAAAACAAATAAATAAAAAAATGAAAAATTTAGGATGAACTCATGTGTCTCCGTACTCACCGGCCTAAAAAGGGGCAAAGGCAAAGGTCCGAAAGTTTATTTATAACAGGATTCATCTGGTATGGTCAGCTAGGGGACAAATTGCGTGACACCGACCAGGTGCTGATTTCCTTGATAGCTGCAGGCCTGAAGTTACCTAGCTATCGAGTATTGTAAATGTTTGTTTGATATTAAAACCTATGTGCTGACATTAGAGTAATGACCCGATCCCATGATGCGCCTGAAGAACTGTTTTTTTAATGGGGGGGTGTGTGAAAGACAAGGATGCTTTCTGGTAAGAGGACTGAGCTTAATCCTACGGCACCTACTCAGGAATTTCCTTTGTAAGCCGACTGTGTGGCGTAGTTGGTTTGTCGCTGGCCTTCTGCACCCAAGATTACGGGATCGACCCCGGCCAAAGTCGATGGATTTTCATGATGGAGAAAATTGACAGCGGCCATGTCGTATAATTATGCGGCATGTAAAAAATCCCTTAAAGTGCACATTTGACTGAGGTGTTTTCGGAAAAATTAAGTCCCTTTGATCAATTTTGCATCGTCAGAGCTCAGGTGCCTCCATTTGGGATGGAAATTGGGCATCAAAATTACCTGCAGCATTTGGTATTGCCTATATGGTGCCGCATTAAAAAGTGATACCAGCTCCTAGGGGATGAACTAGGTCTGAAAAAGTAAAAACACCAATAAGACCACCAATAAACACCATTAGAAAAAAAAAGTATCTCCTTTGTGTCAAGATCGGTAGAAAATATTTTGTCAATAAAGAAGGAAGTCAATTAGTGTGGGTTTAGATGTCTCAGTCCGGGAATTTAGACGTTCACTAAAATTCAGGAGGAATTTAGATTTTTATTTTTATATGTATTTGATTTTTCTTGCGCTTTTCGAGTAATATGTATGTAATAAATCTTAATGTTAACCAAATAAATAAGTATTTGTAATAAAATTGGCGATTTTGTAAAATAAACCCATTTTTTTATCCAATATTTTAGGAGCAACACTTCTATGATTGAAGAGTATACTCGTTATCTCTCGATTTCCGTGACACACAGAGTAGCGCGGTTTCAAATGGAAGGGGGGCACAGTTAACTGGTTGGTTATTCAACTCCGCATACGATCTTTTGCGCTCTCATTAAAATACTCTTATAAAACGAATAACTATCGTAATCTCGAAAAGAAATTATTGCTTTTCCTTTTACTGAATGTTATTCGCTAAGAATCAGGATCGGTAATACTAAGGAAGCTGTAGTACGCATAATATTTGAAGAAATATAAACAAATACTCTCTCTCTATATTTTGGTATACTCAATGATATGTTATACTTACTTTTTACTATTACACATGTCAAATTTTTTTTTAAAGAGATATATAGGTTGCGATTATTGAGTTGTCATTGGCAAATGTTTGCAATCGGGGATATTCTAGTCTTCGCCGCAAGTATTGGACATCAAAGTCTTCATGAGGCGTGAATGTTACCTGAGAGAAGCACCATTTCAAGTATCGTCCTCGTTACTTGACCCTTAGTCAAATTTATGAAATCTTTCGTTAGTAACCTTCGTTTAGCCCTAGTGTAAAGATGTTTCAAACTTTATAAATTATATTTTTTGCATGCTTAGTGGGAAATTTGTGTTGCATGTTATATTTTTCTAATAAAATGGTTTTATGTTTTTAATCCTATTTTATATTGTTTAATTTAATTTTGGAGGCCCAGTGGCCGAGTGGTAGCGTATCGCGCTTCCACACCACAGGTCCGGGGTTCTATCCATAGGCTTGGCAAGGTAGACTCAGCCTTTCATCCCTTCAGTGGGTAGAAAATGAGTGCCAAGCTTGCTTGGGACTAAACACTGGGAGTTTCACTTCGTACTGACCACCTGATCGGACATCCACTCATGCACCTCGGAGCCCAATGGTCATGTGTACTGAGATTGGCACAGTAGGCATTGTCCCTCATAGGCTGTTGCGCCACTGAGTTAAGTTATTTAGTTTTGACGTTGAAGAAAATTTGAAATTAGCGAATTTTAAAGTTAGAAAAAAATTTAAAATCAGGATTTTTTTTTTGATACTAGGGAATATTTCAGATTTGGGAATTTTGACAATTTGTACATTATGAAAAACAATTTATTATACTTAAATATCTGTTCATGCATATAAATCTTTTCAATTATGCACTTACAATTACTTTTCATACACTATACATTTTGTACATTACAGTGATCCTTAAAAAAAAATCTTTGCTTTAATTGGCGGTATTTTTAAAATTTAAAAAGCAGTTGCGTGGGGAATATTATAACCCTTAACAATGAAAAGCAGATTAGAATTATTTCTTGTTAAAATTGTACATATTTTCCTCATATTTGTCGCCAATTCCTTTCTCCGCAGCAGATTCGTAGGCGTTTCTTATTAAGCACAAGACACAAAAAATAATAATGCTGAAATTAATATTCCTCTTCCACAGTTGCACAACTGACGGGAAAATAACAAATACATGAAATTCACTATAATATTCAGTACCTTCATTCCAAAAGAACAAAGAATACCTCTCGCAGAACCTTGAAAACCAAACAATAATAATAAAAGAAGCAAGACCTGGTAATATTTAGGTCCGGAATAGTTTTTTAATTACAAATCTTCCAGAAGTTTAGAAAATAGTCTTTATAGTCATCCATTTTTCTTTTTTTTTCTTTTCGTTTTCGGCACCCCAAATTCACCTGATCATAGGTGTCGTCTATTCAAGTAGTGATTTCATTTTCCAGGTAGAAGAATATCACTGTTTCTTTATTCATTAATGCAGCATTTCCTTTGCTTGGATATTTTTCTCTTACTTATGTTTTTTAATCTTCATTTGGAAGTGTTAATGGAGAACGAAGCAGCGTTAAAAATCTTGACTTTCGTAAATAATTGTTAAGTCCGCGTGACTGTGTGTGGTCCTTTCTCTTCCCCCTCATCTTTCGGTTTCCCCAACCCTACGTTAGCCCTCGAGGGCATTGCCATAGCACGAAATTCAAGCGCATCAGGATAACATATCTTTGCAACCAAACACTGACATTCCCTCAATGTCTCGCTAGGGGACATTTTATGCAAATGCCAGTGAAATATATTGAAGATTGTGAATTTATTGTTAAGAAAATAGAAAGGGATTTTAATAGTTTAAATTTATTGCAAGATGAATGGAAAGAAAGCAAGATTTTTTTTTCATGAAAAATATTTTTTAAAGTTTTTGTTTCTGAAGTATAGAAATGCTATATATATCTGAAAATTCCCGTCGTATTATTTATATTAAGCAGCCAATCTGAGTTTCATCCTAAGATTTAAGAAAAGTAATATTAAAAAAAATATTTATTTATATTATAAGTTATTTTTTTTAATTTAAAGTTTCGTAAAAATATTTTTTAGTTTATAAGAGCTTATTTATTTAGCTAATATTTTGTACTAATTAAATTTTTTTAAAAAAATCAAAGAATTAATTTTTTTAAAAATTAATTGTTTTTTATACTAGTTTAATCATGACATTCTTGTGAAATTAATATTTAATAGTAATCAAATTACATGGTTCAGAAGCATGAAATTTACTCCCACATGCTTCAGTTATACATAATTGACTGATTTAAAATATCAAACAAAAGAAATTTTATGTACCTATATAATAGTATACTTATTCAAAATTTCTGTAAATTAAATCTGTATTTTCAGTTAGCCGTCATTCATTCAAATTATATTAATATAATATATTAATAAGTAATATAATATACTTTATTTCATTAATTTGTTGTTTGCATTAAATGGTTAAATTCATGATCATAAGAAAGAATTTGATTCCTATCAAGTTTCTTCGTATAAATCATTTGAAATGTTCGGTTAGCAGAAGCTTTTTAAAAGGAGACATTCCGTTTGAAAAGACAAATATAATTAGTTAAAGGGGAAACGTTACTTTTACTAGAATAATATTAAGTAAAATAATATTTGATCCAATATTTTCAAGTTAATTTAATTAAAATATATACCCTACTGTAAAATGCATCGAACGACTTTAAAAATACAAGTTTTTAAAACAAAAATATCCCCAAAACGATATGAATAAAATTAATACAAATTAAAAAGCACTAACAATGCAGAAAAGACAAAATATTCGTATGTTTTATTTTCGATACTTTTGAGCATGTACGGTACCGAGTTAAAAGAACATCTAGACGCTTTTCCTATGTCTAAAAAATAGTGCATCAATTTGATTTCATACAATAACTTAATAATTATTAACTAAATATTTTAGAATAAAATTTTAAGATGTAGCTCAAAAAATGCAACCGTAAATAATTTGCAGTTGTGTGATTTCAGAATATTTAATTACTGATATATGCCTTCGAAAGAACACTTCAAATTTTAGAGTATATACTAAATAATTTAATTTTTCTTTAAAGTGTTTTTTAATTATTGAAACGTTCTGAGTTTTATTACAAGAGTGTTAGATATTCTTTATTTATTACCTACAGTATATGTAGGGTAAGGGTAATTTAGTATATATAAAGGTAAACACATATTTAGCTTTTATTCCTTGATTCAGTAATTATCTTAAAATCCAGCGTATAACGCACACCCATACTTTCCAGCTGCAACTTTTAATTTTTAGGTATATTCGCTGTACAAGGCACCCCTCCCCCTTTTTAACAAAGAAACCTTAAATGTAAGTGCGCAATGCTCTTATGCTTTGAAATCATTTATTCATACTATTCCAAGCTTTAGAAAAAAATAGTATACTTCTAGAACTACATCCCGTTAAGTTCATACGGAATGTCATCTCTTTTAAATAAACAGTATTTCGGTATACGCACACCGTAAATTTTGAACTTATTTTTTGTGATGAAAGTGTGCGTTATACGCCGGATTTTACGGTACATTATATCAGTTACCATTTATGATGTATAAATAGATAAATAAAAACTTTTTTGAGAGCTGCTTTATCGTTCAAAAGTAGATGATTTATTTATTTATTTTCAACCGAGTTAAAAAGATAAATTAATAATTTTATAATCTGCTGCTTTGAATGAAACATATATTCATAAATATACGTATCTAGTTTTTTTTTTTTTAAAAAAAAGTGAAATGTGTTTGGGATAAAAGTACAAAAAGAAGGCCTTTTCGTAACTTTCTGTTAGATATTTTTCAAAAATCAAAATTTAGGAAGCAATTACATTTAGATAGAAAACATAAGGACAACTTTCTTGGAATTTAAATAGTTAACTTAACGTGTTTCATTTATTTTTTATCACGTAATTCTCAAGAAATAAATAAATTCGAAAGCCTGTTAAATAAAGAATATATGTAAAATTGTGAGTTGCATACTTGCAAATGATAATCTTTTTAAGAGAAACATTATTTATTTTAAGGGGGAAAAGTTGAGAGAATTTAATATTTGAAGATTTTTTTCCCTTATAAATAAGTATAATGAGAGATATTTTTAAATATATGCATTATAGAAAATCTTATTACATATTATAATATATTTTTAAAATCAAAACTTTTGAATATTTGTTAAAATTTTAAAAGATTATTTAATACACAGTTACTTTAATTTACTGAACAAAAACTAATTTAAGTTCTTTCATAGGATTTCTGGTTTTCTGCATATTAATTTTTTAGCGTCATATCTGTAAAAAGTACTAAAATGTTATAGCAATACTTTAATTTAATAAACTTTGAAAATAATTAAAAATTTTCGAAGTTATTCTACATTTTAATTTATATAACTAAGAATATGCATAATCATTTTGAAAATTCAATAGATATTAAGAGCGTACGTAAGAGATTTAAGGCAAAAACAAATATTAAACCAAACAAAATCAGGTTACTTGTTTTTCAAATGTCCGTTAGAAGCAACTGATAAGCTTTTATTTACCATTCAGTTATTTTATATAATTTGAAATTATAAATCCATATTTGATAAAGTTTCGGATACAAAAAAATCATAAGTTAAAGAAAGATGTTTTATTATTTAAATATATATTATCATGTCACTTAGGACTTTCACCAGTAATTTATCGCATGAGCAATTTTTATTAAATTAGTATTCATTGAATCAAATAAATAATGACCTGCTGAGAAAACAGAGAAATGCATTAGGCTGAGAGAGCCACGATAATGGGAAAGGCAATTGTACTTCCGTTGTTCGCCATCATTAACATCAATGTATTGTCACCATAATATTGATATTACCAATAAACAGCAACAATCAAACAGCTCATGAAAAATGATGGAAGATAAATGAAAACTTGGCACGCTAAGAAAATGGTGTAGTTATATCAAGTCAGAAGAAGACTAATTTTATTCTAAGTAGGAAAGTGACAATCGGTTATTATATATATAAGTCTGAGTGGACAATAACAATTTCCTTTAACGGAAGAAAAAAAAACGTTAAAACAAAAGTGTGATATAAAAAAAATCTTAAAGTCAATTCCTACTTAGATCAACAAAGAAAATTTTTATTTTGGCTACTATTTATTAAATAGTTACAATTAATGTAAATATGTATATACATATGACAGAATCACAACATTAAATGGTAATAAATTATTATTAATTATCATTAAAGTATCGTATTGTCATTCAAAACAATCGTATCAATAAAATTTCAGTTCAACTCAATGCTTTAAAACGCGAGAAAAAAAAACTTTTACAAGTTTTGACACAAGTCGTCAAAATGATCGCTAAGTCGTTAACGTAGCTGTATTTACAATTCTTTAAATAATTAGTTTTAATCAATTAATTTTTATTAATTATAATTAAATTATTGTATTGTCATCCAAAATAATCATGCATTTTAAATTTCAGCTCAACCAAGCACTTTAAAATGTATTTTATTAACGATTGAAAATTCCACCAAGATAAATAAATAAATAAATATATAGAGAATGTGAGCTAATAGTAGGAACGGAAAAATATTTCAGAAATGAAGAATTGCTGGTTTAAAATTTGTCTGCACCAATGTCAAAAAATTTGCTTATATTAATGATAAATGACTGTTAAAAATACAGTATGATGATTAACAGTATTTAAGAAAATAATATTATTTGATGCCGCTCAGCCAGTATGATGGATATGACCCTCGGTTTGTAACCTAGTGGGCTCGGGTTCGAATCCCGAATAAGGCATGGATGTATCTTCTTCAGGGAAAAGAAGTCGAATTTTCGCCTGTAATGCAGTGCTTCTCTAAGTTGCGATGTACGCGATCCACTATCTCATCATCATTTTCATCGCGTCCCCCTCCATAAAATAACAATATATTGAATTCAATAATACTATATTTTGTCATTAAAGCTACAATACGCTTTTAACCTGTCATGGGCCACCGACGTATATAAACGTCTCGCTCAGGCAAAGTATTAATATTCTGGACGTATATATACGTCTTTTCGAAGTACGATCTTTACTGTGAAATGCTATCCAGAAAATTATTCCGAAGGCTTTGGAATGCAATAAAAGGGAGAGTTTTTGCGATAGATTTACTTATTGCAAAGGATTTGCGTGTTTGTTCCTTTCCTACTCCACCCCCAATACACCCCATATGCTTACCTACGTGTTAAAGGGTGGCATTGGGGAGCAAATCAAGTCGTTTTTTATTCGGTATTGAAGGGCTTAATTATATAAACCCTACATATTATCAAAATAATTGTTAATTTTTGCTTATAATTTTATATATGACAACCCCATGGGGTCACTCGCAATTATTAAACTTGTCTTGAATTTAGTATTGCTAAATTAATTATAAAATACATTGCACAGTAATGATATATTTATAAGTGTATTATATTAGTGTAAATGTCTATTTTATTTTTTATTATGTCGGAATGTGTTTTATTTGTTTTCCTTCAGTTAATTAATTATTTTTTTTTAAATCTTTTGTTGTCGACTATTCTATAGGCTCGCGCCCCCTCATAGTATTATCACGCCCCCTAGGGGGCGCGCCCCACAGTTTGAGAAACACTGCTGTAATGGATTCCCGTCTCGAATGGAAAACAGCGCATCCCTTCTATTACATGCTGGGATCATCATTCGTAATAAATGTCCATAATCTTCTGTTTGTATTGTATGTTTCTGTTCTTCCACTCTCGTATTTCTATGTATCCCAGAATAAAAACACACGACAACAACAGTATTATTTGAAAAAATAATTATGTCAAGAATTATTTATATAGTAGATCAATGATTCCCAAAGTGGTTTATGACGACCTGCAAGGGGTACGCGTCAGCGAAAAAATAATTTTTTGGGGGGTCCATGAGTTGTAAATGGGGGTCTCTGATAGTGAACCAGAACCTCTGATAGTGAACCTCTCATTGAACCAGATCGTGACAAATTTTAAATGAAAATTTAATCAAACGAGAACTAGATTTTGCCAGATTACACACCATTTACCTAGATTTTTTAGACAGATTTATTTTCTAAATTTAATGAGGTTGTGATACCCCCTCTGAGGTGATTATCTCTTTGAGTATCAGCGTGAGCTAGAGGTGTAGGATTAACGGAAGAACAAGAAGAAAACATTATCATAATATGACTTTATTAGGATATTCAACTTAAACCTTTAACAAATTAGATTATAATAATTTATGTGAGAGAATCTACGATGGTAAAACACACCACACACAATATATTTATAATAACGACTTAACCTAACTCGGACCACTATCAATAACTGAATCGCTTACACTCAATTCTATTACAATCACTGATCCTAATATTAAATAATCAATCCTACCTTGTTGTAGTATCAGTCAACGATCACAATAATTTTAGAGGAGGTCTTGCGATAACTCATGCTCACCTTGATTAATGGATTTCGATCACGTATAATTACTATTCTTCGCCACGTAACGTTATCTAAAACTTTTCAATCTAGAACCACGAACTGTTTACATTCCTCTAATTGCCATCGCGCTTACTCTAACTTCTGATATTTAAAAGCTTCCTAATTTGCATCTTACTTTCACACTTCACTTCTTGGATTTGGTTGGAAAAGAGTTGCCATTAATTCTGGTCTCAAAGAACCCAAAGGACATGTGTAAAGAAAAGACGCGTGAGCCCGTCATAAGGTTAGATTGCAGTTGCAAGGTCACAACATATATTTTATCAAAACAAGAACAATCATCTTGGCAGAATTAAGCTAAAGGAGAGTAATAATGGACGACGCGAGTTTTCCCAATTTCTCAATTGGTCACAGCCTATCAGCAGGAAAATGACGTTTTAACCTGCGTTCAACATTAAAATGCACTTTATTCAGATTTTGGAACTAGGTTTGAGAATACTTTCGCTATGGTAAAATGACCACAGTAGGAAATGAAAACATATGGTCAGATTGAAAAGGCGAAACAAATGTCATATTACAAGACAAAAGACAGTATGAAACGAAGATCTTAAAGTAAAGTTTAGAAACGGATGTCACAGCAATTTTGACTTTTAAGAGACATAATTGTTATATAAACCGAATTCTGGAGTATTGAGAAAGGTTTCAATTGCTTTTCCAAGTGAGATGGAGTTTCAACGCGGTTACCAGTCTTCAAATTAAAAAAAAAAGAGTGGATACTACTAACAAAGAGATGTAGTGCTGACAAGATTGATGCTAAATATTAAAAATTTGTTATTGAAGCACTAGATTCATCCCTACTATTATAAACATTCATTTGTTGATCAGGAACTTTACGTATTAAATTTAATTTAAATAACACGTGTTTCTAAAGCTTTAAATGCTATACTTCTCACTACAGTTTGAAATCTAAATCTATTAAAGTAAGTAGCTCTGTACCAACTGTCAGAAAGACATTTAAATTGATAAAATTGCGGAAATTCAAAATTAGGTAAGCAGGGGTCTATCCCAAACCAAAAAACATGGCAAGGGGTCTATGAGACAAAAAGTTTGGGAATCTTTGTACTAGATGAACAAAGGCAACACATAATGTTATAATGAAATATTATAAAAATATAAATAATTTTCAATGTTAATTTAATGTCTAGTTTGATTTGGTAAATATTACTACATCATTGTATATTACAAACTTCATAAATTCAAATTATACTCAGCAAAAAGGCTACTAATACTTCAGATGTTACCTAGGTTTTTAAGCTTTCACAGACCATTCTTATTTACGTCTTGGAGTTTTTCTCTCTCATTCCCATTTCTGAATTCATTACGCTTTTGGCTGATTTAAAGTCAGTTTCTGAAAATAATATTATATATTTCTATAGATAATTTAATATTTATTAAATTGACACACACTTTCGTTTAATTCAAATTTTGATTCTTGAGGATAGAGTAAATTAATCTCGTCTCAACCTTTAACTCTTATTGAAAAATATACTCGTAAGTTATGAATTACTAGATTAGTTTAAAAATTGTTTTACGCTCAAACAATGAATTAAAAATTTATTACACTGTCTTGTATAAGTATATATTTACTAAAATAATTACTTTTTATAATTTGTTAATTAATTTTAATTTATTTTCTTATATAAGTATATATTTGCTAAATTAAATAAATACTTTACTTATTTGAGGTATTTTTTTGTTTTGTTATTGGTGATAAATTATAGTCTTTTAAATTGCTTTCTGGTTAAATTGAAGAAACTTTATTCTTGGACAGAAATAATTAAATCCAAACAAACAATGGGTTAAATTTCACTTAATACTATTCTTTTAGGAAGGAAAGTTAATTTATTCTATCCTCAAAAGTAAAAATAATTAAACGACAGTATTGTTAACCTCAACAAATATTAAATTTACTATAAAAATACATTAATTTCAGAAACTGACTCTAAATCAACCAAAAACATAATGATTTCAGAAAATAAAAATATAAATCAAATATTGAGTTCTGAAAACGTCATTAAATTAACCACAAAAACATGTTTTTTCTTTTCTTTTCAACTCTCTAATTGCCCATCATCAAGCATGAGTTCAGTTAAACTTTTTAAATTATCTTCTTTAGTGGCTTATCATTAATTTATAATGAGCGTTATCCTCTAGAAAGCAACTTCTTTCATCGCGAAAATATATAGACCCAACTCTCACTAAGGTTATCAGAATAATAAATGAATAGTATGAGAGATGATTTTGTTAAACAAAATCTCTGAGGGGAAGAATGATACAGTAAAGAGCGAAAGTTTAATAAGCATTAACAGTTTACACAGGTCAACTCTATTACCGTAAAGGTGCAGAGTAAAGTTGAAAGCAACTGTAATCAAATACGGAATGCGTTAAGGTAATTTCAATAGATCATAAGAATAATGAATTACAATTTCGACGAAAGAATGACGTTACCAGAATTGTTTTTGAAAATAAAAGAATCCATTTATCAGCATATATGATATAAAAAAAATAGCTGCAGAGCAGAGAATTGCCGTTTAACTGTTTTGTTGTTTTCATTATTAAATTGCATAAGAATGAACTTAATTGGAATTAAAAAATAAGTGTCTCAAAGAGGAATTGTAGAGTTTTTTTTCAATTAAAAAAAAGGAAAGTTTCAAAAGACAGAGCGAAATAGTTTTAAAATAATAAATGACCTTTTATGGAGAATCAAGAAAATGAAAAGAGTTTTTTTTTTTGCAGTTAAATTAACTACTAACTACTATGTTACAATTTAATTGTATCAGATAATTATAATTTTGTTGTTGTTGTTGTGAATTAGAACAGCAGAGTCTCGAAAATCCGGTAGTCCAGATAACTCGGTTACACTCTTGCAAGTAAAAAAAAAAATCCTTGGATGAGTTCCTAGATGAGCAGAAGCCGTTGAAAAGAGGCTCCAGAATGATACTTTGAAAGACACCATTGTGACGGCTCTATCCGCATCCTTCCTAATAACAAGTCCTCTTGGAAAATCTTAGGTCTTTCAAAACTATTTTATTTGCAACGAACCCTCTGAAGAAGAGAACGTGATTATTTAAATTAGGTCTGCGATGTATAGTCTAGGCTTTCAAGCTAAAGAGGGAGAAAGTGAGAGGGATAGGATAGATTACTAGCGAATCAGATATTAATCAAATTGATAGTGTTAAGCTGATATTTGATAATAGTAATTATTTAAGTGACGATTGGTCACTAAAGACTAGATAGCTAGGAAAGTAGATTCGTAACTAAAGTAAGTGTACTGTTATTCAAAGACTTCTCATACATCGCGTACCACGTTATTTATCGACGTATTGCTTCAACTGTGCGCATCTGTTATTTTAGATTGCTTGAACTTGTGTTGTTGATTGCGTGACAAATAAATTGAGTAATTTTGTATATGGCTAATCTTCTTTCCCTTCCTCCCACATCTCTAGGCGTGGATGAGAGAACCTCACACCATGTCCGATGCAAACATTATCACTGTTGTACCAGTTAATGAAAAATTGCTGGAAAATAAAGAATTTAACGTTGAAGGACATCGTACAAACACTTAAAATATCACATTGTGAGGGACTAAAAACTGTCCGAAACCACCTTTCAATATTTTGAACAACAAGATGCTTCGGTAATGGACTTACTGTTCGTCGTCTTAGTGATGTAGCAGCAAAACGCAGAGTGCAGTACGGAAGATAACAGGACCATACGCATTTCTTTAAGAAAAAAAAAGTAGCCAGTTTTAGGAAAAGTCGTCTACTTAATTTTCATTAAAGACAGCATCAGAAAGTATATTTATGGACCGTATATTATTCATATGCCTTCATAAAGTATTTTTAGGTGTGTCTAATGAGGTTAATTACTGTGTACTATATATTCATTAATTTTCATTTTCATGTTGTTAAGTGGCCGCGGTCGCTTAGTAGGCAAGGTAATGGACTCGTGGCTGGCGTGTCATGAGTTCGAGCCTAGTACCACTGAAGACCCGCCATGTAGGGCAGCGATGCACGTTGGTGGTAGTGAGGAGAAGGGGTGTCAACTCAGGTGCTTTTCTCATCACTTGACCATGACTCAAAATTGTGAGGTCCGTCGCCAAAAGCCCTCTAGTAGCTGACGAGTACGATGTAAACATCCACTCCCTCACTCACTCATTCATGTTATAGAAGCTATATGCTTTCATAAAGTATGCACTTTTCCTTTGTTTTTAAAGGTATTTGGGCAGTTTATTTTCTGCTGTATTCTCAAGCAAACATGCACATAAGTGCAGTACAATGTTTTCAGAGGAAACACTCACACTTATACCTTTTTAAGGGGTGTTGGAAAGCTAAAATCTTATTTTTTTGACAATTCGAGATTTTTACATTTTCAAATTGTATAGATTTTAACTTTTTTAAAAATACCTTACTTTAACCTCTAGGATATTTAGAAGCACTTAAAACGTATTTTTAAATAATTGTTGAATTTGGGCCACGCCCATTTTAATGGCGAAAATTATAAACAAATTACTTTGTTTTTGCTTAAAAGTGTAACGACTGATATAAACCAAAACATGTATCGTTTATTTTAAATGGAGCCTTTTATTTTTTTATTTCCTAGCCAATTAGAAGTCTCACTGTATACATTAAAATCAATTTATCTCAAAATGTAAATTTTAATGTGCGATGTACCTTTTCTGAGAAACTACTGTTCACAGGTAAGTAAATTTGTTATGAATTATTTATAATTATGTCTAATATATACTAAAATGAGCTTTTTGTAAAAAACTCAAAAATTTAATTTTTACAAATTTTTTAAGTAAAAAATGGGTCAAATTTCGCAATGTTTGATAAAATATTTCACAATTTATTAAAAAATTCAAAATTAGTTAAAAGCTCATTTTAGTATAATGAGAGAGGTGTACTTTAATAGTATGAAAAATTTCAAGCATGTACATAAAACAGATTTTGAGAAAAGGTACATCGAAAACAGCCAATTTAACATTGTCAGTATATATAGAGAGAGAGAGGTTTCCAACTCCCCTTAATCCCATTCTCGATTTTACAAACTCGGCATCCCCTTCTTCGGGTCCATAACGTAATTTAAAGTTTAGAAAAAAAAAGGAATAAGCAGTATTTACAGTATTAAAATTCGTAGGTAAACAAACGTATCTACCTATGTATGAATCTATGCTTCCATATTTTCTCACGAACCACACGACGCAGAAAGTCGCCGAAGGTACCAAAATTTCGGGAAAGATCCTAAGAATCCGTTTTCACCATTTATATCCCGACATTCCAATTAGTTAAAAATATATTAAATAAAAACCTTAAAACAGATAATTAGTACCATTTTTCACCGACAAGGGAGAATTCGGAACTTCTTTTTTTTTCAGACGTTTTTAAAACGCGATCTAATTTTTTTCATCAGACTCAGACAAAAAATAATTACAGATTCGGAAAGATCATTTATTTCGCCACAATATGGTATAATTTATTTTACAAAATAATTATATTTTCTATTTTTTACGATTTTTTTAAATGAGTCGAAATTGATACGTTTTCATGAATAAGATTTCTAAATCATTCCGCTTGCATTTTCTTTCGCGCTAATAAAAAAATATTTTACACTAAAGAAGTTCATGCTTTTCTCTTTTAGAATCAGTCATTTAAAAAATTTAATGTCAAAAACTTTTTTTTATGATTTTTCAAAAAATACTCAAAATTTTATTTAAATACCTAATAACTTCTTTATTTGTAAAAATAATCTCACGAAACTTTTTTTCCCGTATGTAGAACACTATTATACGTAATCTGTACAAAGATTGATAAAATATCTTAAAAATTACGGTTTAAAAAATATGTTTTTCGTTTTTTTCCCTTTTGCGATAAACACTACTTTTTTTTAAAATTTTTTGTTTAAAAATTACCGTTGTTTTCAATCGACATATGAAGTTTGAAAGCCTTAACTTAAAAATGAAGCCCGAAAATTTTTTTTTTTACTTTAACAAATAACGAGACGATAAATTGAAAAAAAAACTTCCTTTATTTTAAAGCTCAATTCAATGGTTTTCCCCGAAGGAACCGACAGCGTGGCTGTCAAACCCGCTGCTTTATAAAACGGTGGTTTCCAGGTTCGAAACTGAAAAGGAAGAGTCATTCAATTTCGAATAACGCTACTTCTTAAAGTTTAAATTTTTTTAGTGGAATGAAAAAGGTTAAAATTATATAAAATAACATATCAAAATGTTTTTATCATATCAGTTTTTTTAATGTTTTTTTTTTTTACATGTATATATATATATAGATATATATATATAGGCTTTCCTCCATAATGTTTTTTTTTTTTCTAACTTATATATATTTATATATTTAATCAAACATTCAGAAAAAAGCAATCGTTTCAATAGCTATCTGTAAATTTTTCTTTTATTTATTACTTATAGAAATTTGATTTTAATAATTATATATATATGTTTTTAAAAGGATTATTTCTATTATTTCACTACTAAATGAATTCTTTGTTAATTAAAAAGTACATCGTCTATTATTTTGGATCAAAATACATTTTAGAGACATTTTTAAGACGTATGTAACGATTGATTGAATCATGAAAATCTGAAATCTACTTTATTATTTTAGATTCTTAGAAACTAACTATTATTAAAAAATGATAAACGTTTTTTTGTCTTACTCTTACCATCAGAATCGTTTTCTATTTATTGCTTCACATTAATAATTTTTTAATTCTAACGCAATATTTTTTTTATAAGTCATACTTCGAAATTTGAAGCTATATCTTATCTGTGAGAAGGAGGAAAAGATAGAACAATAATTTTACACTAAGAAAAACCGTGTTCGGGCTATAGAGAGGGGAAAGAAACCAGTTTTAAATCAAAAATAAGTGGAATGGAACAGATTTCGAAAAAGGGAAATTTTTTGACATAATTTTAGAAATCACTCACATTGTGCGCGTATAAACACACACACAGAAATGTTGGTGTCATGAGGATAACAGAATGCCCGAGCAACGCCGGGCTAAGCAGTGGAGGGGTGGGGGTGGAAGTCATTTTGAAAATGAGTATTAGAAGTTCTGATTTTGTGAAGGAAAGGGAAAATTTATAAAAGTAGAGAAAACCCGTGCAACCCCGGGCCATGCAGCTAGTCTATTACTAAATTTCGAACAATGAGAAGGAACTGAGAGAAGAATGATACAGAAAATAGCGAAAGTTTAATAAACATTAACAGTTTGCAGGCCATCTCTATTACTGTGAAGGTGCATAGCAAAGTTGAAAGCAATTGTAATCAAATACGCAAGAATCAAAGAAGCAAGTAGAAGGAAGACTATAAGAGTTCAGAAACTTATTCAAGACGAAGAACTCCATCAATAAAAGGAAAAAAGAAAACATAGCGAATGAAGAACTATCTCTAAAACATATATGCTAGAATTTAATTTTTATTCAATTATTACTTTTTTTACGCATCTTTCCTTAAAATTATGATATCATTTTATCTTATGGACTACATAACAATATTTCACAGGATTTGGGACCATGTGCGAGGTATATAAATAACTTCTATTTATCTTTATTTTCAGAAATAATAAACTTTATTTTAGATTTTATTTTTCTCAGAAATATTTATTATAGGCTAAAAACATTAGTTACATCTAACAATAAGAAAACCAATCTTCATGATGAAGTTAATTCAAAATAAACAAGAGTAATCTTCGTGCTGATATTTTTCCTTTCCATTCCTTAAAAACGAAATGCATTCAAATGTATTAATACTTAAGATAACAGGTATTACTTATCAGCCTATTTCTTTCTAAGTTGAAAAGGTAGAAACTTTCTTTCGCCATTCTGAGAAGACTTAGGCGATCATCATATTAATAATGTTCAATGTAGTCATTAGCAGCATGAGATGATGATATTGTGTGGTCTCGATATTGACCATTATCAATATAATATTCGCAGACTAATTTCGTCCATTTGCAAAAAAAAAGTTAAGATCTCCTATTGTCTGATGATAAATAACAAGATACAGAGGCGTAGCTACCGCCGTAGCAATGATACGAGGCCCCTTAAGATACAGGGGACCCAACATGTGTAACTACAATCCCACTAAAAGGGTTCTCATATCCACAAAAGAACCCCGAAGGAATTTTGATACATGGCCAACTCAGAGCTAGCTACGCCAGTGACAAGATACAAAATTAAATCAATTTTAGAGAGAAATATATTCACATATTAATATCATACCCTAATTTTATTGTAGGTTTAAAATTGTGGCTCTAAAATTGCCGAGTTGCAATACCAGGATTAAAAATTTTGAAAGAAAGAACTGAGAACCCTAGTGCAAATAGTTGTTCAAACAGATTCAAAGAAATCCCTTAAATATAATACCTCGATATGAAAATAACTAAGCAATAACTTTTTTTTATTTTGCATTATTAAATTTTATCTTTAAATTTGAAAAAAAAATAATAATTTGCAACAATATTATGTGTAATTTTACATAGCATATCTTATGGCTATTTCTTTTAATTGAGATGTATGCCATCAGATATAACACATTACAAATGACTTTGAACTAAACAATAAGAATTGAATACCATTAATTTTTTAAAATTTTAAATTTTTGAAGTTAAACAATATGAATCAATAATGGAGGACAGTAGCGCACACAGGAATTTTTCAAGGGAAGGGGGGTTCCGGGGTCAAAAGTTCCCCATTCTTGTATTATGCTCCTTTTGATTTTATCGATTTTCGGGAACAAAACACACTAAAAAGCTAATTATTGAATAAATAATTAGCATTAATTAATAAAATTAATCTTTAATAACAAATACTTAATTAAATTTTACATACTATATAAGAATTATAATCAATCAGAAAAAAAATCGAGGGCTTTGGGGGGGCCGCACCCCCAGGACCTTCCTTGTTTGCGCCACTGGTGGAAGATTATTCTACAAGACACAAGTGTATACTTGCCCATTTTTCACAAAGTTTTCCAATATGTATTATTATATGGCTAACTATTATGTGGATACTGCTGCAACTCATGCTGCTTTCGAAAATTTAAGTAACTTATGATTATCTATGTATATGTACAGTGGCGCACACAAGGGGGAGGAGTCCTGGGGGTCCTTGATTTTTTTTCGATTGATTATAATTCTATGTATATAGTACGTAAAATTTAAATATTTGTTATTAATGATTAATTTCACTAATTAATGCTAATTATTTATTCAATAATTAGTTTTTTACTGTATTTTCTTCCCGAAAATCGACAAAATCAAAAGGAGCATGATACAAGAATGGTGAACTTTCGACCCTGGACCCCCTTGAAAAATGTTTGTGTGCGCTACTGTATATGTATACTAACTACAAAATGGGAAAATAGTATAAGCCATATATCTCAACGACTGATATTGAGTGCGTTCTAGATTAGATGGCAAGTATCCCTTCAATTTTTTTTTTCAAATTATGTCATATTTTCATTTATTTTGAAGCACCATGACCTTCCTTTATCTTTTCTGAATCACTCACAAATACATCAACAAAATAAAAGAAAAGCTTGAAATAATAGGACTAACTACATAAGTTTCGCAGCAAAAGTTATTCGACGCCCATTGAGCATTCGCTAGTCATTTCTTTGATTAAGAAATAGAGGCTCAACTTAAGATCGTTATCGAAGCAACAGCTGTCTCATGAATTAGATGAAAGCGGCAGTTACATCTTGTTCTCTACCATCTTTCATCGCTGTTGCAGGTGGACCATGCTGAGATCTGGAGGAAAGGAGGACCGTGGCATTTTTCATGCGTTCAACAACGTGGGAAGTACACTTGGTGACATGTTTTTCGATCAGCCTCTGTAACCACTCCCGAAAAATTTGCTGTCTTTGCGTGATCTGATTTGTTGGTTCATAGTACTTGAAAAGAAATTGTAAAAATTCTTCGGCCTTTGATAAGGTATCCGACTACGTTCGGAACTGTGGTTTTAAAAGAGAGCATAAATGGATAATTTTCATGATATTTAGTGTCACTTAGATTAGAATACATGTATTAAATTGTTTTAAGAACATTATGACAAAAAAATTATTTAAATACAATACTTCGGCAAAAAATTAACCTAGAATAACTTTTTTTCAAAACGTACTCCTTTTATAAGAATGCTTCTATAATAATAATATTTTGCTTAAATAAAGACTTCTCAAGAGTATCTGAACTAGGATTTTTGAAAAATTCACATTATTTTTCAGAGCTACCACGAATTGAAATAATTATCGGCGTTTTTTTCTTAAAATTTCTCTCCTCTGTTGTGTTAAAATGTGGATAAATCCACTTTTAAGTTATATATTTAAAAAATTCTAGTTCAGTCTCTGTACAGAGGTCTGAGCTATATACAGGCAAAATAGTATGATAATGGAAGCATTTTTCATAAAAGGAGAATGTTTTGAAAATGGGTCATTCTATGTTCATTTTTGTCAAAATATTGTACTTGAATAATTTTTTATTGTAATAATATTCTAAACACAATTTTATATACGTTTTCTAATTTAAGTGATTCTAAATATCATAAATGTTATTCATTTATACGCTTTTGCAAAATCGCGGTTCCGAACGTAGTCGGATACCTTAACTTGAACTTATTACTGAAAGTTTGAACACTTAAGTATGTATCTAAAATGCATAATTTAGGCAATAATTGGGGTTTTAAATTAGTGCTAAAGTCTATAGGATTTTAAATAATATTTGATGAACATTTTTACTGAAAATTAGGATAATAATTACCTAATTAGTAACACAATGGCTTGGTCGTTGTTGAGTGACATATTAAAGACTCATATCAACAAAAGACAGCTAGGGAATTAAGCTAAGGGTTATTACTTTACGTTAGAACTAATTGGGTATTAAAGGAAAGATAAGTTGGGAACATAAGTTAGTAATTCATGAGTCATTTCAAAAGTAAAAAAATCTTATCAATAGCTCATTGTGTGTGCTTAAATTGACTGTATGACATTACATAAAATATTCGGATTGCTTAATAGTTACTTTGCTAATGGAACTTTAAGTAATTTACTAAAAAAATAAATATTTTGTTTTCGGTACTATAAGAAAGAATCAAAATTATTCCAATTCGTATAAAGAGATTACAATTTAAACTTGTGTTGTATGATAAACACATTAGATCCAGTAGCGCGCATAGGAATTTTTCAGGGGGTCCGAGTAGAAAGTCCACTATTCATCATGCTCCAAAACATCGCCTAACATATTCTTTTGATTTTGTCAATTTTCGGAAATGAAAAATAGTAAAAAGCTAACTATTGAATGAATAATTAGCATTAATTAATAAAATTAACTATTAATAACACAAATTAATTAAATTTTACGTCTATATACATAGAATTATAATCAATCAAAAAATCAAGAGTATTGGGGAGGGGAGGGTCTTGATCCCTTGGTGCGCCACTGATTAGACCCATTATATACTTTCTCGTTTGCTTAAAAACAAATACGTTTGCAATAGAATTTAAACATGATAAGCAGAGCATGAATTAATACTTCCATTTAATCTTTAATTTTTTAAAATATTTTCTTGTATATTTATTGCTGATAAGGTTCAAATTTAATGAGGGAAAAGGATTTCATATTTTTTTTTATTTATGTTTAAATGTAATTATGGAAGAACGCTTAAATTCTTTGAAATTTTTATGAAAAAGCAGGCCACACACACATTGCGCAATTCTAAATCGTAATCAAGTAGAATGGAGCTAAATGAATTACTGCTAAATGAAATGCTGACAGTAAAGTTAAGTTTAACTGTCCTACATAGCTGCAGCAGAGCTTAAAAGTTATTGATATAAAGTTGATAATTTGGCTATATACATTCCCAAAATTCATCTCTTTATTATACACTCAGGAACATTGAAAATAGCGACCCAAGAAGGAAGCTAAGTACAATCACGAAACTTTGCAAATAAGTACAGCGTAATGTGATATGCAAATGATCCAAGTTTTGTGCCAATACGCATGCTCATACACGCCGAAGTGGCGCTACAATCAGGAAGAGGGTGATATATAAGCCAGCGCAAATTCGAAGATTCATAAACGTGACGATTACCTGCCGATTGTAGGAAGACTTTGGTAAGAGGAACATGCCAGGTAAACGTGCTAGAAGACATTTCTCACAGTTAAGCGAGTTTGAGAGAGGCCTGATCATCGGGGTGAAAACTGCAGGCTGGTCGACGCGCCGAGTTGCTGGCCAGGTGGATCGTTCGGAGTGTGCCGTTAGAAATTGTTGGGAGCAGCGGACACGAGAAGGTACCCACGTGCGGAAAACCGGGTCTAGAGCGACCAGGAAGACCACGAGGAGAGAAGATCGAAGGATCATGCGACAAGCACTTGTGGACCCCACAGTGACTCGTTCAACGATACAAGCAGACGTAAGGTGTAGCAATTGTTCCACAAACAATTTCCAGACACCTTGCAGAAGCAAATCTTCAATCCAAGCGCCCTTTCCGTGCACTCCCTTTAACACCGGAACATCGGCAACTGCGTCTACAGTGGTGCCAAGCCAGATCAATGTGGAATGTCACAGATTGGCAAAAGGTTGTGTTTAGTGATGAATCCCGGTTTGTTTTGGGGACTGATGATAACCGTGTACGGGTATGGAGGCGCCCTGGTGAGCGATACAATTCACCCCTCACTGTTCTACGTCACAATGCCCGCACAGCTAGTGTAATGGTCTGGGGTGCCATAGCCTATGATAGCCGGTTCACTTTAATTGTGATGCGTGGAACCGTAACGGGCCAACGTTACGTTGATGATATTCTTCGACCCCATGTAGGACCTTTCCTAAATGGTCTCCCAGGGGCAATTTTCCAGCAAGATAATGCTCGTCCGCATACAGCAAGAGTTGCTCAAGACTTCCTACGTCATTTTCAGACTCTTCCATGGCCGACCCTTCCCCCCCCCCGATTTGTCCCCTGCAGAGCACGTGTGGGATCAGCTAAAACGGCAGATGCCATCGTGTCACTCTGTACATGATTTAGAGTTGGCTGTTCAAGACTTTTGGGCCCCTCTGCCTCAGGACAGCATAAGGTGCTTAATCAACTCAATGCTGGACTGTGTGGCGGCATGTATTGCAGCTGGAGGTGGTCCAACGCGCAATTGAAGTTGCCCAGTATTTGTGTCGTAGCACACCCTGCTGTATTCGTTTAATTGTCTTGTTTTTGAGATCAAGTGAATCTCTCATCTGTGTCATTATGAGTATTAAATTTCATTTCAATCCGATGCTTTCTTTTTGGAGTCGCTATTTTCAATGTTCCTGAGTGTACATACAGTATATATATTATAATTTATATACAGTAGAAAATCTTTTATCCGAATCAATTGGGACCGGACACCGTTCGGATACGCGATTGTTCGGATAACCAAAAAATCGAATGCGATCCATGCAGAAAATGAAACCGGGAAGAAAAAGCAAAATAGGGGGGTGATGTCGCAATTTTACCTTTATTTTGGAAAATAGTCACTTTTTTTTCTCTGTACAATTGTACACCTTCGTTTTTTCGCTGCAAGGTCTGTGAATCTCTTTAGCAACAGTAGTTGAATAGAATAGCACTTTGATTGTTGTTCGTACCTCTCCATAGCTATCTCTAACGCAATAAATGAGTCAACATTTGATGGATCCTTGCTACTTTCGTTGCTGTTGTTGTCCTAGTCTTCATCCGTTTTATCGTCGACAGGGTTGGATTCTTCTTGCACGGAAGTCACAATCTCGTCATCATTTAGCATTTGAAATCTACAGTCTTTTGCATCGCATGTCATCCAGATTTCTACCGCTTCTTCATCGCATTCTTGAAATCCTTGTATTAATTGGACTTTGTCGGTAATTTCCTCCCTGTGGTCGTCATTGTAGTCTTTTTCGTCTTTTGAATCTCGCCACAGCTTATTCCATGCATTTTTCAGGTTCTGTCTTTCCAGCTACCAAATATCCCGCGCAGATGTTTACCAAATCGCACAACATCATTCACAAATCCCTTATCATTATATCAAGTACTCTATATGAATCTTGAATAATCTTAAGAAAACTATATAAAAGTTTTAGATTTATAAAAAAATAATTAAAATGATAATAAAAATCACCATAAGGTTTGGTATAGAAAAAACATGATATGGATACAAAATATCTTAAAACTTGATAAACTGAGTTCTTCTATGAAGTTGAAAAAAAATAGATCGATATAAACATGAATAAGTTAAAATACAATGCTACTGAGATATAGAATTTTGAACAAAAAAGGGCATTTTATTCGAGAGAGAAACTTAAATTTATCTTACTTAACTAATTCTGTGAAACACGAATTTTAATTTCGTGTAATTATCCTAGACCACCCCAACTCAGCAAGCCGCAGTACCATGACTAATTTTTGTATTTGTTTCCAGAAGCACTAACATTCGAGTCTTAACTTCAAAGCTCCGACGATTGATTCCAATTCCTTTATTCAAAAGCCTACAAACATTCCACCAACAAAATGTTTACCATCAATAAAACATGGCTAGACATCCCTTCAGCTGAAGAGGCTAGGCAACACGGGGTTACAATGCAGCACGAGCTGAAACAAAAAATGAAAAAGAAAATGGGAAAAAAAAAGAAAAGGGAAATAACCAATTTTGTAATGCTGTGTTACAGGAGAGGGTCGATGTGAAAGAAAAAGAAGAAAGCAGGCGTTGTTTTCTCCTCCTCCTTGGCACACCTGTGAAATTTGCTTACTAATAGCGCGAGGTGTGTGTGTGTATGTGAGTATAAGTCTCCGTCAATTCCCCCGAAAAGGCATGTCCGTATGGGTGACAAGCTGGCCCCTCACCCAAGCACTAATAGCTGCTAAGGTGATATCAAACTAATTTGTTAACTTCGGGGATGATATGTTAAAAAGCAATTTGCTATTTCAAGGTCCTTTTCCTATAGGAAAAGCGTTTAGTTCCCTCTTCAGTACTAAAAAAGATCGGAATGATATAACAGGCGCTTTTTTTAACTGTACACCGTAAAATCAATGTCAAAGGGCAAGTGCCTAAATGGTGTTAAACCAGTGCTTCTCAAAGTTGCAATATTCACGACCCAATATTCGATCATAAATTTCATCGCCCCCCCCTCATTCAATAACAATGTACTGCTTTCAATAATACTATACTTCGACGCTAAAACTACGATACGACTTCAACCTCTTAAGCACCCCCTCCCCGAGTATATAAACGTCTCGCTAAGCCAAAGCATTCATTTCCCCAGACGTATATATACGTCTTTCCGATGTACGATCTTTTCTGAGCACTGCTATCCGTAAAATTATTCCGAAGACTTTGGAATGCAATAAAAGGACATTGACAATATTTGCGAAGGATTTACTCTTATTCCAGATTATTTTTGCTTCTTTATTCCTCCCCCTCCACCAATACATCACATACGCGTGCGTACTTGGAAAACGGTTTGCATTTGGAAGACAATCGCGAAACTTTTGATCGGCAGTCAAGGTTTAATTATAAACCGTACAAAATTACCAAGATAAGTGTTAATTTTTGTTTTAAATTATATATATATGACAAGCCCATGCGGTCACTGGTAATTAATAAACTTGTTTTTAACTTAGTATTGTAAAATTAATTATAAAATACATTGTGTAGCACTGATATATTTATAGGTGTAATATATCAGTGTAAATGCGAATTTTATTTCTTATTATTTCAGAATGTGTGTGTGTGTATTTTGCTTACTTTCAATAAATTAATAATTTTTTTAAATAATCTTTTTGTATATACTATATAAGTATTTTTGAGTATATTTTGTAATATACTCGCGCCCCCTTGTAGATTTGTCACACCACACAAGGGGGGCGCGCCCCACAGTTTGCGAAACGTTGGTGTTAAACATATGAAATGCAATCAAATTAATGTACAATGATTTAATATATCGTGTATTCTGGTGAATAGCACGCACTTTTAACGCAAAAAATAAGATCGAAATGCATGGGTGCACGTTATACGCCAGATATAAAAACGATAGATTTAAAAATAAGCAGATGAGTATTAAACACAATTAGATTTCTACATATATGCAAAAGCTGTTTATTTAAACGAAATAGCCTATTTTATGAAATTTCATTATTAGATAACAACATAGAAAGTTCGTCATATTCGTTTTCCGTTAGTTCCTTTGGCACATCATCTAATTCTGCTTCATCTTCAACCTCACCGTCACTCTGATCCGTAAATACAGCCTCTGACAATAAAGTTAGGTGAATAGTCCTGTAACATTAATACAGATGAAATATTATCGAAAGTTACCTACCTAAGTGCCCTTCGATAAAGTCACTTTTCATAATTATTCACCGCTTAAATCTGATGTACATGTCCTGGCAACTTTGCAAGAAGTCTTCTTTTGAGAAGGAGTTCAAAAGCCTCGTCACGTTTCTTTGGATGTCACAAATATCGTCAAATCTCTTTCTTTCCAAAGCGAGTTAGAGTCATAGAAATAGGAAGAAGTCTGGAGAATTAAGATCTGGCGAGAATGGTGGAAGTTCAATTTGTACCACCCCCTTTTTTTGCAAGGAACTGTTTGACAATATTGGCCGTGTGAGGGCGAGCATTGTCATGAACAAAAAACCATGAACCTTGTGCGTACTGCGGTCGTACCCTGCGTAGACATTTCATGAAACGGGTCAACATTTCAATGTACCTTGCAGCATTCGTCGTCCAGCTATCATGCCCACAGTTAATCGACGATCTTTCGTGATCTTTTTTCTTTAAATACTTATTGTTATGTTCTCGAAGAAAATAAGAATATTTTTTGTTTAAAAATATTGTATATATATATATATATATATATATATATATATATATATATATATATATATATATATATATAAGTAGTTTATATAATCTTCTTTACGCATGTACATTGTTATGGGGAGCATCACTAATTTTTGTGGTTTCCTCGGAGGTATTTCATGGGAATCTAGGTAAATAATAGTTGAAAAAAACCATTAAAAGATTTTTTTAATTAACCAGAAGATTAGACACAAGCATAAGAAGATAAACACCTCGAAAGATAGACCAGTGATTAATTGAACCAAGATTATCTAGGATGATGCTTACAATTATTGTTTTAGAATCTTATATGTATTAAGGCTGAGAAGATTAAATGTAAAATAACTTAAATCTTAGAAATATTAAAATGTATTATTTATAAGAACGTCAAAAATGGTTAAAATGTAATTTCAATCTGTAAAAGCAATTTAGATGGTTTATGTAAGTACGAAAATCTGTATAAAAATATAAACAATACAAAATTATCAAAATTTGATTATTTTTCTGAATTTTAACTCATTTAGATCATCACTAAGTAAAGATGCTATTTGAAAATTTTTGAATGATGTATTAGTTAAAGCTCTTCTTTTCTACAATTTGTAACTGATCATAAATTACATTGCATATTTTTTTCACACAACATGATCTAAATTTTTATTTTCAACTTACACAAAACTTCTGCGCCGATTTCTGAATAAAATTGTACAATAAAAGCAATTATTCCTCTATTATACATTTTTCTTTCTTAGTTTTCTTTTCTTTTCTTACATATTCCTCATTTATTTATTTGATACTGAGTAGATTTGTACTTACCTTTAATTCTTTTCAAGCAGTTTCATTGCAATTTATTAAAGATAAAACGATTGTGATAAATGCTTGATTGCATTAACAGCATTTTTAAAATCTTTTGTTATGATACCATAATAAATTTGATGATGTTTTAGAAGAGAGAGAATAAATGTCTAATTTTTAAATAATATTTTAAATACATAAAAATCTGTATAAAGTAAAAGTTATAGCGAAAAAGATTTATGAATGATGTTCGCTTACATAAAGGGTGTTTTTTGAGAGGAATAGAACTTTAAATTGCAATAAAACAACGATGTATTATTCGATTGACATAATTTTTTTATTCGAAAGATAATCTTGTGGCATTACATTTTAAGTATGATTTCTGGCATATGACTGCCACGGCTGGCTCGGATGTAGTCCAATCTGGACGTCCAATTTTCGATGACTTTTTCCAACATTTGTGGCCGTATATCGGCAATAACACGGCGAATGTTGTCTTCCAAATGGTCAAGCGTTTGTGGCTTATCCGCATAGACCAATGACTTTACATAGCACCACAGAAAATAGCCTAGCGGTGTTAAATCACAAGATCTTGGAGGCCAATTCACAGGTCCAAAACGTGAAATTAGGCTGTCACCTAACGTGTCTTTCAATAAATCGATAGTGGCACGAGCTGTGTGACATGTTGCGCCGTCTTGTTGGAACCACAGCTCTTGGACATCATGATTGTTCAATTCAGGAATGAAAAAGTTAGTAATCATGGCTCTATACCGATCACCATTGACTGTAACGTTGTGGCCTTCATCGTTTTTGAAGAAGGATTCCACCAGCCCATAAAGCGCACCAAACAGTCAGTTTTTCTGGATGTAACGGTGTTTCGACATACACTTGTGGATTAGCTTCACTCCAAATGCGGCAGTTTTGTTTGTTGACGTAGCCATTCGACCAGAAGTGCGCTTCATCGCTAAACAAAATTCGCTTATGAAAATCGGGAACAACGGCAATCTCGTTTTGGACCCATTCGACGAATCTACGCCTTGCTTGATGGTCGTTTTCATGAATTGCCAAACCAAACTGAGAATAAATCACTTGACAGCTGTTAAATCGGTCGCCATCTTGGAAAGTAATGCCAACTTAAACTTCTATACCTGGAAAAAAAACACTCTGTATTATTTTCATCTCTAAATTACACGCATTCATTTCAATAAATTTAGGAAACCTTTTACAATAACGAAAATTATTCATCACTTAGATAAAATATTACGTTTACAGAGTTTATAATTTTTTTTTAATTATGTAGGATAAACGCAAACTATCGATATTTTCTGTCACATGGAAAATTTTTACAAATAACGACATTATGTTTAAATTAGTTGCATAATTTTAAAGTATGACAGAAAGAGAGAATATTACACATGCTCTTAACGAATAAAATGATTAGATAAGCAAACAATAGAAAATTCAGCTTTTAATTGGAACATAAATCAATAGGCTGGTTTAACAATTCCATTAAATTTCAAAAATGTCATTTTAGTGGTGCATTTCTAACGTAAAAGCAAATCGCATTTCGTTTATTTTAATCTTGTATTACTCTACAATTAAAGTAATTTTATAATCAGTAACTGATGATAGATGTACTACAAGATTGGCGAGGGCAAGTCGACACTGGAATTTTAAAAGTGGATTTCAAGTTTTTTTTTTTACATCTGTGATGAAAATTTTTAGTTGATGGAGAATATTAGATACATTGTTTTTGAAATCAACAGAAACAAGTTTCCTATAAAAACCTTCGTGAAATAATCAACTTATTAAATCCCGTTTTTTTTAAAAAACACAGAAATAAATGATTAAAATGTAATTATGAAACGAACCGGAGTTCGTATTAGCTAGATGAAGAACCAAATCAACAGATATTGTAAAACTCAACTACATTTGTTTAATCTATATCTTAATATATAAATATTTTAATGGCTAGCATTCAATAGTAGCGCAATCCTAACCACGAGGAACCTCGAGCCCTAAACGATGATAATAAAGATGTACTTAACTTTAATAAAGCTTTGAATTACAGCCAATATCTAAATGTTACATAAATTCAAGCACATGAGTTTTATTCTAATTCGATTATTCTAACAATACATTATCAAAGACGAAATACAATTAAAGAATGTCTAATATACGAGGGTTGGGGCAAAAGTCATGGCAACTTTTTTTTTTCTTGAAGATACCAGTCCGATTGGAAAATGTGTCATATACAGACGAAAGTTCAAGGTGTTAACTACACATGTGGGGACAATGAATATCACTGAAATATCTTAACACACTAATTAACTACGGTAGTATACAGGGCAATATGGCCTTCACGGCGCAAAAGAATGACAACACAGTACACATAAAGTTGACATGACAACCTGGGTCTATAGACCCTTAATGTAATCCATGAGCTGCTCGATGACGGCACGTGCCAAGTTGGTCCGCACACTAACCAGTCGTCCCCGGAACGTTGCTCATCAGTGATTGATACATGTCCTTGCTGAAACTTTCTATCCACCGTGCTACTGCACGGTATGGTAGAGCATTATTCTCAAAGGGCTTCCACTAATTCACTGTGACATTCAATTGAATTTTTCTCGGAGAACGGCTATTTTGATGTAAGTGCACTGCTCAACACGGGTAACTTCCATCTAGCACGACACTCACCACCTGACTGATTTCACAGCCTTCGCTGAGCTACTATCAGCTATCACAGAGCCATTTAAAGTTCTGCATTTTTTTTCTTGAAGATACCAGTCCGATTGGAAAATGTGTCATATATGATGTTCTGCAGAACTTCCCCACGACACATATACGTTTGTGATCCGTTCACATATCCACAAGAAAAAAAATAGTTGCCATGACTTATGCCCCAACCCTCGTATGTGTGTACATATATAAATAATCTTTAAGAATACGACTTAAAAATCTCTCCTTGCAATGAAAATCTCAGCATCCTCCACTCAACCTAATCTACAAGTATTATAGTTCCTTTACAAGATGTAGTTCTCAAATCAATGAAACAATCCATAAAACGGATTTCCTTTTAGTGGTTAGTGTGAAGACTCATTGAGAACATACAACAATTATGCTTTTGACGGATCAATTTTTTAAGAAAGAACACTGTTTTTTGTTGATGCTTATCTTATGTAGAGTCTTTTCTTAAACCAATCGTTTTTGACAACATACAGAGAGATTACAAATACAAAATGTCAGCATAGTTGTCGTTTTTCTGTAAAAAATTGATTTATTGTTTACTAATGTTGTACTTCAAAACAACACGAAGGCTATTGGTGACGGACTTTGTAATTTTAAACAGTGGTCAACTGACAAGGACGGCACCTGAGTTGTCATACTTATCTTCGAATATTTCCACCATGCTTTGAGTCCCAAAAGGTTTCAAGTGTAAAAGTTGATATAAAAGTTTCTTTGTATCTTCTGTTTCGTGACTAAATAATTTATTGTGAATATACAACTCCAACTTTATACATGATCAGTTTTAATTAAAGATTTTTCAATAACAATAATAACAAAAATAGTATGCAAAAAAACTTTACAAATTTTTGTACTTATTTTCAAACATTACCTAAAGTGAAAATCTATACAAGAATAACATTTAGAATTCAATCTGACGTACAAAACATTCTAACACAGCCTCGTGATACCTTCCCCTAATTGCAGGGCAATAAATAATAACAAGTGTATATTTTCTTCAAAAGAAATAATTCTGAATTTTTCAAAATAATACGCCAATTAAAATGTTTAAAAGTTTCTCGGAAAGAAATTATTTTATTTAGTTCAACGAAACTAGAAAGTTTTATTACTTCAACTTCTGTCTTCTCAAAACGCAAGATAAATTGGGGAGAACTAGAACACAATATATAATTTAAATAAATACCTCCTAATCACGTAAACACGATTTTGTATTTATTCTTCGAATAGAAGACTTACATTTTTAATTCACTGAACTTTCTAAACTTATGTAAATTGTTATTATAGCTGCACCTTTAGATATAATTGGTTATTATTATAAGGAATTTTTTTTTAAAAAAAGAATGTTTTGAAAACAAAAGCATTATTTTGAATGTTTTCCAAATAGCAATGCTTTTTTAAACTACTCTAATTTGAATAGAAATAAGATTAGCATTTTTTTTTATTATTAATACACACACACACACACAAAGAAAATGAAAATCAAGGAAAAATTTTAATTCGAAATATTTTAAGAAAAAATTATTAGAGATTATATAATTATATGCTATATTTATTTTATTAGGAAGGAAACCTTTCCAACTGATGGAAAAATACCTACTTATGAAAATTATGTACATGTACAATTGTGTGTAAGAAACAGTAGAGCTTCAAGTTGCTTTTACAATGTACTCATTTTCTATCTAATTAATAATTGAAATAACAAGCCTTTAAGGTATCCGACTACGTTCGAAACCGTAATTTTTAAAAAAGCGCATAAATGGATAATTTTCATATTTAGTGTCGCTTAGATTAGAATACATGTATAAAATTGTTTTAAGGACATTTTGACAAAAAAAAATTTTTTAATACAATATTTCGGCAAAAAATAAACTAATTAACTTAGAATAACCTTTTTTCAAAATGTTCTCCTTTTGTGAAAAATGCTTCTACTATAATAATAATTTGCCTGTATATAGCTCAGACCTCTGTACACAGGCTCAACTATGAATTTTGAAAAATGCACATTATTTTCAGAGTTACAACCAATTAAAATAGTTATCGGCGTTTTTTTTCTTAAAACTTCTCTCCTCTGTTGTCGTAAAACATGGATAAACCCCCTTCTAAGTTATATATTTCAAAAATTATAATTTGACCTCTGTACAGAGGTCTGAGCTATATACAGGCAAAATATTATAATAGAAGCATTTTTCACAAAAGGAGAACATTTTGAAAATGTTCATTTTTGAAAAATTTCATTTGAAAAATTCAATGTTCATTTTTTGTCAAAATATTGTACTTAAATAATTTTTTATTGTAATACTATTCTTAAAACAATTTTATGTACATTTTCTAATCTATGTGACACTAAATATCATAAATATTATCCATTTATACGCTTTTGCAAAATTACGGTTCCGAACTTAGTCGGATACCTTAAATAAAAACTTTTATGTTTATTCAGAAAACAATGGGAAAATAAGTAAATACAAAATTTAGATAGATGAATAAATAAGTAATAAAAATTGAAATATCATCAATGATTAAAAAAATAGAAATTAAATAAATATTTCTGAGGTGTATTTAGATGTATTTTTTGAAGGGACGGGATGAGTATTTCAATCAAACTTAAGTAACTTTCCATCTACGCCGATATTAGAACCTTTATGATTTCAATGAAGCATTGAAAAAACTTCAAGACTTTGAATGGCACTTTAATACATGTGTTCAATTGATTTTATTCACTCATTATATACTGATTTAAAAGCTTGCTGTAGAAAAATATTATGTTGAATCACTAAATGAATGAATTTCAATGTTTTTTTAAACTTCTTTAATCACTTGCTAGTCTTCCGCATACTATAATACAATGCTCCTCAACCTTTCTATCGCCACGGACCGGTCAACGTTTGATCATTTTACCGCGGCCCATTGAAGGAGGGACGTTGATTGTTTATATTTTAGATTGCTTTTATTTAATAATTTTAGTTTAATTGTATTTAAATGGGCCTTCAGAATAGAATGCAGTTACAACAAGAAATTAATATTAAGTTATTTAACATGGTGTATAAAATGATTACCATAAAACCCTAGAGAAATACACCAATGTTTATAAAATGAAAATAATTTAATATTCCTTGTGGGACCCGCACTATTTGGTCCATGGATCAGTACCAGTCCGTGGACCGGGGGTTGCGGATCACTGCTATAATATAACCCATAAAGTGTAAACACATAAAAGCAAACACATGAATTTCGGATTATTTTTACACATTTTTTTTTGAAGTTGCACATGTAAATATCTACATATATTATTTATTATACATATGTTAAGCAAGGTTCTAAATAAAAGCATTCAAATCATCACATTTTTATAGAACAATTCTCCGAACTATCTCTTTATATTTAACTTTCTACAAAAAATAAATAAATAAAGGAAAGGAAAGGGGAAAAAATGGAATAGCTTTTTGGTAAGATTTTCAACTTTTCAAATACATTTTAAATATTTGTGACGGCTTGAAAGTTTTCAGCATTATTTAATTTCTGTAGATCTGGTGAAAATGTTCTTGTTCATTTTCAGTAAAGTTTATGTGTATTTTTTTTAAATTTCATATTACCAGGCATACGTTTCCCAATTCAAATTTTAACTTCATTCATATACACTAAATCTTGAATATTTTAATTTATTTTCATCATTTTTGCAATGCATATCATTTAAGGTTTTTCTTAAAAATAATTTCAGCATTTTAAATCTGAAATCTTTCTATCTTCTGTAAAATACTCGAAATTCATTTACACCTTGACTCATATCTGTTTAAAATACACAGCATAAAGTTATCATCAAACTGATTGCCGTAATTTGGCAATTGAAGTTTATTTTATATTAATACAGCTGGGGAGTGGGTCGCAAATATTGAAAGTTTGAGAAGCACTTAATATTAAAATATTACTTTAATATTAAAACAACTAACCCCACTGAAGTAATTTATTGTAACTGTACTTAATTTGGGGATTAAACTTTGTAAGTTTTTTTTCAGAAATTTTATTGCAACCCTAAATTCAAATCATTCAACATTCTACGATTTGAAGATTTTTTTTAATTTAAAAGAAGGATTTATTTAAATTATAAACAAGATCCATGGTTAATATTAAGGAAAAAAATACAATTTAATGAAGAAATAAAAAAAAGGATAGCTTGAAATGAACTTAACATAAGAATAAGAAAAGAAAACGATATTAAAACCAGAAAATCTTTTTAAGTTATTCATAATTGAATAAGGAAACCATAATCCGTCAATAACCTAAATAAGTGCAATAAAAATTTAGAAACAATGAAAAATATGTTTGTATTATTTATTTTTTAATACAATTAACATGTGTACTAATTTTGAAATTCTTTAGTTATAATGAACTAAAAACGAAAAAAGATCCAATTAGTAGGAAATATCTCTAATTGTATTGAAAAGTACTATGAGTGGAGATAATATTATAGAGCATCTATATAAAAATAACACGATATTAATGTAATTATCATAAGATTAACGTATATTAATTAATATGGCATTTATTAAATAATTAAAGACTTCAATTATATAAAAATAATGGACAGTTATCAAATATATAAAAAATATATCAATTTAGTTTAACTAATACGTTCATTATATATATTTGTTTTTAGTAAATTAATATGTTTATTTTTAATGATATTTTATTTGATGTAAATGTAAGGTATTAGCATAATTACTAAATCAAATAAAATTTTCATTAATTCTTTAGAATTTTTTTTTTTTCATTTAAAAAATGTGTGCAAAAATATTTATCAACATGCAGCGAAATTTGAGTAATTTTATGAGAAGGTAAAATAAATATAAAAAGACCAAAATATATAATTTTAATTCTATGCAAAACTTAACCTTTAATATCAATGATTTATTTAAAAGATATAATTTTTTTTTACTGTCAAAAAGTTTCTAGTCTAATAAGAACTAGTTTTCTTAACGTAAAATAATAACAAGAGTTTCTGAAAATATTAACCGTTTGTTCTTCATTTCAGGAAATTTCACCTTGCCTTTCTCTGTCTCCTACGTATTAATATCGAAATAGATATTTACAATTTCTAAAAGCCCAAGTATGGTTGAGACCAGTGGCGCACACAAGTGGGGGGGTCCCAGGGGTCCGGACTCCGGACCCCCTAACCAAAAATAAATTTTAAAAAAGTAAATATTGACAAAAATGACAGCAATTTTATTCTGCAGATTCTATTGCAAAAGTCTTGATTTTTCATTTCAGTTGAATTCCAAGCTAGAATTTTTTATTCGACTGATAATGCAGTTTAAATCTTTTGAAAGAAGAAAAATCCAGCTATACTATTAAAAAATTGCGTTAACTAGCTCAAAACTGTTCCTGTGTTCTTTCCCTTTTAGAAAAATAAGTTTTAACATAAGAAAACAGTGAAAAATACTGACATAATTTAGATAATTTTACCTGTGAAGCATCCTATTACTTCTATAAAAATACTTTCGTGTGTTATTTAAAGCTGTACGAGAAATAAATATAGAAATTCTAATATCGGAATTCAACTCCATCTGTTAATGAAATGGTTTACTTCTGTCTTTTAGAAAATTTATCGAAATTGAGAAAACGAACGAATGCATTCATTTTATAAAAAGAATCTGTTCATTAAAAATTTTGTGACTAACAGTCGAACTAAAGCTTTCTTTTGAAATTAGTTATTTATTATGTTACTTATAAGTTACACTAACGCAAGTTAATTGCATATCGATAAAGTTTTCAAAAATCTGATTCCGGATTTAAGAAAGATAGTTTTGTGCTTACATTTTGTGTGTAGTTTTTTTTTTTTTTTTAATTAACTTTTCATATAAAGCATTGTATAAAATAAGATTTTTCCTATGATACGTAAAACTGAAGACTGTTGATTGCATCATTCTAGAAATGGGATATTCAAAAGCTATTACAATTTTAATTATGTTTTATGACCTAGTTTATTATTCACCTGGCGAAAAACTAACATTACGTAAAATTAGAATATTAACTGAAATTAGAATTTCACTTGAAATTAAATCAAGCATTTGGGGAGTTTTTTAAAAAATTTGCAGAACATTTTGAGCTATGAATAAATAAGAAAAGATAAATATGCCAAAAGGATATTTTTTTTACAAATGTATGAATTATTTTCTGCAATTGCCATTATTAACATAATTAATGTACTATTTAAGTGGTACTAAAGATATGATTCATAATAACTCAAAATAATAAAAGATTCAGCAGAATGAGTTTTCAAGAAATTGTCTTTTTAAACTATACGAAAATAATAATAATAATAATAAATTCCAAATAATTATAAAAAAGTAGACTTACATTTCTTTAAGAAAACAGCCAGTTATTAAAACTATGAATCTGATTAGAAAGAAAATTTCGGTATAAAAATTTTGCTTCTGAAAAAGATAAATTTGGGGTATAAGATTTAAAACATGTGAATAATTATGGTCATTATGGCTTTAATGATTCTTAATTCCTTAAAATATTAAACTGATGGAAATTATGTGTCGACATAAAATACATTGGAGAAATAAAAATAAAAGCGAGATGTGTGTTTATTTCTTAATATTTTCCCCGTTTTGACAATCAGATTAATTAGTATAGAAATCAGTGCAAATAGCATAAAAAGTTTTGCTTCAAAATAATAAAACGAGATCAAATAAGTTAAAGTATTAATAAAATCCTTAATGATACTTAAAGGAATTATGATGCAGGTTCACTTAATGTTTAAAAATATTTAAAAACATTTTGGTATATCGACTTACATAAGTTCTTCATGTAATAATTATTATCATAAGTTATTTTAAATAGTATAACATTAAACAAAAAAAATTCTGAATTATGTATTTAAAATATTTACTTTGCACCGAAAGGAAGTTTCATTCAAAATACACAACTGGTCATCGAAATTGTAATATCATGGAGGAATGATAATGCAAACGTCAAATTTGCAGGAAAGAAACAATATGCAAAAGCATGCAAATGATTAGCATTTAAGCGCAATCGAACAGCGCAGGAGTGAGAAACGGCATCTCAAACTCTGGAAAAAAGTGAAATTCTACAAAAGGGTTTCTCATTCAGAAATCGCATTTAAATAGTGGGAAATTGTGAGAAGATCGTGTTATGCTTCGTATAAGGAGAACCATATTCCAAAATGTCTACCAGTCAGGTGAATATGAAATCAATAGGTTCAGAAGAATCGTACTGAACCTCACGTAGGATCTCTTCGACCTCCTGCCACTAAGGACCGAGAGGACCCATATCTTCTTAAGTCGGCCTTGCAGGATCGTAAAGCAACATTACGGATCTTGAGTCCGGAAGTGGGCTGGTTTGCAGTATAAGTATCTACACAGACAGTACAACGATGTCTGGAGCAGCACGAACTATCTGCATATTAGCGTCCATTATTGCGGCTTCTTTAGATACTATACTATTAAGACAACCCGGCGACAATGGTGCACCGTACACTCAATGACAAAAGTGGTACCACTACCGGTATCTGCACTAACAATGCGACGACGACTGGAGCAGTACGAACTCTCTGCACGGCGTCCATTATTGCGGCTTCTGTAGACACTGCAGTAAAAAACGAACCGGCGACAGTGGTGCACTCAGTGACAAAACTGGATACAAAAGTGGTACCAAGCAATTTTTTCAAACGATTCATGGTTCTGAATGCAACATCATGATGAACGTACCCGTGGATAGTTGATACGAACACATTTTGTTCACGTCGTTGTTAATATGAACAATCTGTGACACATTTCTCTCCTTACTCTTTCACGAAACACTATCAATTCAATATTGAATTAAATTACAAGTAATGCCAATTGGTTATTTTTTCATTTTTAATGGTGCAATTTTTCTCTTCCTTGCATTACATGCGACGGTAACGGTAGGAGCAAAAGAAGCAGAGGTGTTACATGCGACGACGACTGAGAAAGATTTAAATTATATAATATTTTTCTTATTTTTTTTGACAATATGTATAAATTATCTGGATTTCTTTCATGGAAAAATGTCTTAGTAAACTTTCATTTGTGGAATATAACAGTGGAATTTTAAATTTGTAAAATTTACTCGAAGAATATATTTTCCTCCTGTACATACTAATACAAAACTTGGTAATGATATGATAATTAGTGATAAACATTTATCTATTTCATTCTGACCGAAATTGAACCGAAAGTGTTTTCTACTTCTGAAAATAATTAAAATTATTTTTAAAAAATATGAAATTTTTACGAAAGAATACAATTCTTTAAAAAAATAATTTCTGGTGAACAACAAAAAAAAACGATGTACATACACATTGCTATTAATTATAGCTGCGATCATTAGGAATGAATTATTATCAAATGAATGACATTTGCAATTAACTTAGTGGCGCTCGACGTGTAGAAACTATTTAGTTCTATCAGAATACATTTAGGTATGAATGATCAGCGGAAAATTATTATTCATATTCAGTATCTCTAAAGTAATGCTGCCAGGCTGGTAAAAAAAAGTGTTGGGTAATGGGAAATTTTTAATATACTTTTAGGCTTAGCATGAAAAAGCGAAAAGATATATTTGTAATTTCACTTTATAAAACTCTGATCGAAATCTTTATCAAACCCAACATGAATGACATCTGCAATCATCTCTGCAAAGCGCCGACAAGACAACTATTCGAAATAGGCTACTTAGTTTCAGCAATATGCACTTCTTCCCGACACCTGACAGTTGAGAGAAGCTGAAAGTTGAGTGATTAATGTTCCAGCAGTTCCTTCATCAGCGGATGTGCTGACAAATGAGCCGAGTCCGCTAATTAATCGCTCTTCAACGGACATTCATTGGTTGTCCGGCGAATTAGCAGAAGTTGAAAGCAAAACGAAATTAAGTGAGTTGCTCTTGCCAGCGCCTAGGCGTGCAATTAAAAATGGCACCTGTCAAGAAGGGACGATGACAGGATGCTTTTCTGTTTTAAATTAGAACTGGAAACGAAATAATTTACTTTTTCACGCTACTTCGAAGATTAGCATGGAGAATGGAAGCAATTATTGCATTCAGGGGATTAATCAATATTTCCTTTTACAAGCCGATTAAGCATTAGAGAAAAATAGTGTTCTATTTTAACGCAATGACAGTAATTTTCTGCCATTTGTTGTTAGCTAGTTATATACTTTTTCATTCCTTTGTGTGAGATAACTAGAAAGTCGTACATGTGAAGAGCTGTAATGGCTCAAAGGGGGGTTGATGTTAATATTGCTGAATCATCTACTTAGTAAGTAGCTTTTTTTAAAAAGATATTATAGCACTTGATAACGCTTTAACAACGAAGTCCTTAATAATTTATCTTTGATATAAAAATTCATTGAAAAATCAAACCCTTTTTTATATGGCACATACTTTAATGTTTTGTATTTTTAAAGTGCATATAAAAATATTTCCACAGTTAAATGTATGGAAATTTGACGTCTAAGATGACATTGCAAAAGTCATAGAATAAAAGGAATGATGTATTGCCTGTCGGGAAATTTTTGTTTAAATAAGCCATAAATTGGACGAGATGAACAGATTTTGCTCTTAAAAGTCGTTCTATTTTGCTCTTTCTTTATAATCATATGTTATGTTTTATTTTTTATAGCTATTTGCTTCTTATTCATTAGGTTTGAAACAAGCTGTTGAGCTTGAATAAATTACGATAAAAATTGATTTTTAGAAGTAATTCTCCATACTTTGTATCCTTTTGCTCTTGAAATGAACTTTAAAACCTGGAAAAGAAACATTATTCATGCAATATACTTTGATATGTTTATATTTTATGAAGATTCAAATATTTTTGCAATGGAAAAGAGTCAATCGCATTATCTTTTGGATTAACATTTCAACTCAGAATTTTTTATTGTTATGTTCTATACAGTTGCTCACACAGGAATTTTTAAGGGGGGCGGCCGGGTCGAAAGTCCACCATTCTCGTATCATGCTCCTTTTGGTTTTGTCGTTTTTCGGGAACAAAAAGAAACAGTAAAAAATTAATTAGTGAATAAATAATTAGCATTATTTAATAAAATTAATTATTATTAACAAATACTTCATTGAGTTTTACGTACTATCTACATAGGATTACAATCAATCGGAAAAAAAATCACGGCATTTAGAGGGGTAGAGTCCGGACCCGGTAGGGGTAGATCCCCCCCTTGTGTGCGCGCCACTGATTTTGTACACTTTGGTTTTTTCCTCAAGTTTTATAAGCTCGAAGACTTCATCCTTAAAAAATGATCAGTGTAAAAGAAGCTGAAGCTTTAGAGTACCTTCATTTTTAATATAATTTTTAGAATAAACTCATCGTTAGAAGTCTATTATTTATTTAAATATATCAAAGAAGAGGATTGAGTGATAGATTTATCATGCATAATTAATGGTAATTTAACTATTAGCATTATACAGTTTGTTTAAAAACACGAATACAAACTTTTACAGTACAAAATTCTTCTTCTCTCTCTCTCTTTCAATTCTTTTTTACGATACCATAAACTTTTTTATTGAAAACATATATATATATATATAGTTATAAATCTCCATATACCACAAAATATCGCACGGGACTTGCAGAAGTAAGTGTGGAAAGCATTGCAAAGGGGAGGATTTTAGACTTATGGAGGGGATTTTCTATCTTTACAATGAATTTACTGATATAATCAAAAGCACTTCTGGTGAATGTGAGTGAGTTAATATTAACGTCGCACTTGTTCAGCTACACGAGGGCTTTTGGCGACGGACCACGTAATTTTGAACCATGGTCAAGTGACGTGGACGACACCTGAGCTGGCACCCCCCTCTCCTAACTACCACACCACACCAACGGGAGGACGTTTCAGCTCTCGACAGATTTAACGTGCATCGCTGCCCTACACGGCGGGTCTTTAGTGGTACTGGGATCGAACTCATGACATGCCTGCCATGGTTGGATACCTTAACCACTGGGCTACCGCAGCCCCGCACTTCTGGTGAAAATAAGTTGGTGAAGTTCTACAGGCCAATTCATATTAATGGCCTTGAGCGAGCCAGTCTCAGAATCTTTCTTTCTGTGACAAACTTAGAACACTGAAGGAAACTCAGATTTCCTCGCTAACGATACTACAGCCGCAGGAAGATGACGAAACCAAATTTATTCGAATAATTTTTAAATCAATCGCCTTGAGCGAGCCAGTCTCAGAATCTTTCTTTCTGTGACAAACTTAGAACACTGAAGGGAACTCAGTTTTCCTCGCTAACGATATTACAGCCGCAGGAAGATGACAAAACCAAATTTATTCGAATAATTTTTAAAGTTCCATGACCAAAATGAGAAATGAGATTATTTTGCGTTTAGTAAAAAAAATGATGGCGTGATATTAATGAGTGGAAAAAAACTTCGTTGTTAAGCTGGTTTTATTTGAAATGAGATGTTCTTGGTTCTAAGACTTCGCCATTCTTTCTTTCGAAATCGTCTTGTAAAAGGATTTAGAAATATTAATGGCAATGTCAGTTTTGCGCTTGGTAACAGCCTTTGCAAGCCAGTACACCCGCTCATTTCCAAAAACATCCGTGTGTCCGAGAACAAAGGCAACAACTATCCAGATGTTTTTATCGTTCAGGTTTTTAAGTTATTTCTGCATCTCGAATATTATGTAGTTGGAAAAATAAATACACTTCATCGAATCTAAGGATGAAAAAGAATTGGTACAAATTAAATAGTTCGAGATGACACTATTTTGTTCAGTGATATATTTGATGACGAGGTTTAAACATAAGAATTCAGCTTCAAAAATTTTCATTCATCACGAATTCTAACATAAAGTTAACATGTGAAATACTAAAACTGAATTGAATTATAATAAGTCAAACCACGTACTAATAGAAAAATAATAATTATAAGCACACACACACACACAATGTTTTGTCTGCTAACTAAATAAATTTTATGAAAATTGTATTGGATAAATATAAATATGTATTTTAATGCTGGTTAAGTACGTAGAAAAAAATAACAATTTTTATGTAATTCGAATAGATTCCGAATTAAAGCAGACTAACTTTTCCTTGATTATGTAAATTTATTGCCATGAAGAAAAAATAAACATAGGAAGATGTTCTTGTGTTTCAATTCGCGAAAGGATGTCTGCATATTTAAATTTGGCTTGGAAAGAAAGCTTATTTTTTAAATCATTGTAAGAACTTGAAATAGACATACTTAAATCAGTTAAATTATAATTGTGTATGTTTCAGTTTACTAAAGAATCCGATATAACCTTAAGAATTTATATAAAATATCATTAAAAGTCGTAAAATGTATTATTACACACTGCACCATCTTGAATAACTAGGCCTAAATCATATTTTTTTGAAGATGACAGCTAAGAAATTAAATTGTACGGCAAGAGTTCACGGTCATAAAAATTAGACTGTTATTATAAAGAATGTATATAACTGTGTTTCTGAAATTATAGGTAAGGAATTTTGCGAAAACCCTTAAAAACTAGCCGGATCTATTTGCCAAAGGATAAATAGTTATTAACCCTAATCATAGGTAACATTTATACCGACGAATTATTAAAGAAAACAGACAAATGTGAAATAACCATGAAATATTACGTTGCGGTAACCAGACTTTTTTTTTTTTTTTTTTTTTTTTGTAGATACATCTCACTGCACATTGTTATGAAATGGCGTTTCACGGCAGACAGCTCATTCGAATCACATTAATTCCTTGTTCCAAACCGCAGAAGCTGCCTTAGATGAATATGCGATCACTAAAACTAAACCCAATATGATATGGATAGTTCAACAGCCTCGGAACCAATTGATGCTTGCCGGTGGACGAGCTCAAACATGGCATTAGTAACATAAAGAAAATAATTCCGTCTGGTGTCAGACGTTAGTTAAAAAAATCTTCCTGGTAGTGATCAGAATACCTCTTTGTTGATTTGATCAACTTTAATCCTTTCGTAGGCCTTGGGAAGGTTAGTTCCCATCTACCTGATCTTAAATAATACACCTGTAATAAGCGCAGAATCCATTGTAAAATATTGGCCCTGCCATTATAACGATGGGAAGTATACTTTTTCCAAAAGTTGTTGCTTTATATAACGATATCATGGGAGTGTTGATCCCTTCGATCAAAGAAAAGAAAGATACCAAATAAGATCAGTAAAATGGCAGCATTATATCTTATTTTATTATTGACTTTGACATCATAAATAGTTTTATACTGTGGCAAGTGAACAAAAGAAACAGAAGTTTAGAATAGCTAACATTCCGTATAGCAGTAGCTCGTCAGCTAACAGATTGATATTTCTCAAGCAAAAAGAAAGGACATCCTATTAGCTTTCAAGAAAAGAAGTGTGTAGAGTTCCGGATGATGTGTGCATAACTAGTGTGGGAAGTCATATGCCAAAGATGGTTTCCAATTATAGACGATGTAGGAAATGTCGCAGAAAGAGAAAAGAAAAGAGGACCAGTTAACATGTGTGCAGATTGTGATTTCCCTTTTGCAATGCAACATGCTTCTCATCTTTTCATGGCGAGTAATCACCATTGAATTTAATTTTCTTTATGACGCTGAATGATTCCTTGAGAAGTATTCTTCCCACCTCTAAAATTTAAATGTAAACATAAAGTATATTTCCTTAATGCTATTGTTTAATTGTTAATAAAACATAAAAAACAGCGAGAAATTCAAAGAAATAAATGGTCCACGAAAGGTGTTTACCAAAATCAAGATGGTTTCAAGATTTAATATAGTCGCCTCACATATCATATATATACTTCTCTTGATGCCACACCGTAAAAGTTGGTTTATTAAACCATGTAACAATACTTATTAAAATAGCTTTGTTCTTTCATGATCAGTTTCCAGCAAGATATATTAGGTTGAAACATTTTGAAAATGATTTTAGAATTTAATTTCCTTAATTCTCTTAAAATTATTAATAAAAAAAATTTGATACTAGCTTCATGTCTATTATTTAATTGTATTGCTTTATCTAATTATCGTCATTATTCTCGGTTAAAAAATACGTGTTTTATTTATTTATAAGTAAGTTTTTATCTTCAATTTTCGTTGAAAAATATCAAAATAAAATTTTTAAATTTTTCCATTTTTTTATTTATTATTAAAAGAAAAAGAAAAAAAATTAATAGAATAAATTAAGTCAGTGTTTTTTAATTCTTTTACTATAATGGCATGTAAAAACGCAAAATAATCAATCTGTTAAAAAAATAAAAATGCATAATATTTATCACCTTCTGATATTTAATTATTTAACTACAACTTAAGATATATATATAATTTGCGTAACTTCTATTTCTAGAATTCATTGTAAATCTTTTATCAAATTTTTCAGGAAAAAAATCATTTTTTTATGAAAATAATTAATAAAAGCACTAATAAATCTGTAAAAATGAGTTTAAAATATTTAAGGAGGTAAGGCCCTTTATTAATCAAATAACTTTGATTTTTCTTCTTTTTATCTACATTACACTTGAGTTAATGGTGGTTCTTGTAACTTTAAACCACATTAGAAAATAAGGATGACTTTGGAGTTCATCTCTAAACATCCTCAACACACCGCAAGAAAATTTAAAGGTTTAGTTCTATTCACCATGTTGTAGTCTTCATTATTCGACATCACCGAGAAAGCTCTTACATTATAATTATTTCTCCCTTATAGCACTGAGCATATCTGGAGACAAAACCAAGGTGCACACGCGGTTGACGCTGGTATATGTAGTGTTCAAAAATTGTATTTTCACACAAAGGGTATCTAGTGACGAAATGGGAAATGCAGGTTGTTTGAGTGAGTGTTCATTAACACCACATTTAACTATTGGCTATTGGCGACGGAACACGTTATTTTGAACAGAGATCAAATGACGGGGACGACCCTGCACCCCACTTCTTGGACTGAGCAGATTTAACGCGCATCAGACTCTTTACACAGAGCGTCTTCAATAACGTAAGGACTTAAACCCGCGACTCGACTACTCTGGCCAAGAGCCCTTGACCACATGACCTTTATTACTACCCAGACTACCCACCCCTAGTAGCTTATTTATCAGATTTTCATGCTATAGCTTGGTGCCGGGGCACATTGATTCCAGAAACGGGGCGTTTGGTGCATTATTCAAGTGTAGCACTTGTGTAAGTATTGAAAATAATGATGGGTGATAAAACGACAACACGCAGGCCAGCGGTTTGTTGGTCACTGTTCCAGATGAGAACAAAGATGTATCACTAGCAGCTAAAACAGTGATGTGGCTATTTAGAATAACGTTCCGACGCTGACGTCACGTCATGGCCAACGGCGCCCACAATAAGACATGGAACATTGACACTAGACTACAGAAGAATGAAAGAAAGTCGCCTAATCCGATGAATCACATTTTTTGGTAAATAGCATTGAAAATCGAGGGTGAATGCTTGATTTCCTTTGGAATCTTGGCACCTAGGTGTACAGTTGGTCGGGTACAAGATGGTGACGGTGGTATTATGGTGTTGGTGATGTTTTCATGGGAGCACAATAGAGCCCATCTTTTCCATAGAACAATCACTGACGTCTGTACATTATGTGAGCATCATTGCAGATACGGTGCACTCCTTAAAGGAAACAGCGTAATTGGCGGATCCCAGAAGCAACACGTCCTGAAGGTAGAAATATTATTAAGTGATTCGAGGAACCTTTTAGTGAATTTCAAATCATATCTGGTCCTCCGAATTCTCCTGATATGAAATCAATCGAACATTTGGGGCTCCACCAGAAAAACAGAACGCTTGCAATGTATGGGAATTACAGGACCAATTGGAGGGAGATCCTGACACTAGGTATTTCTGACTACTTATTAGCGCCTTGTCGAGTCAATGCCTTACCGAGGGTGGTTTTGAGGAAGAAAGATGGTCCTACTTCATGTTAAACAGAAGCCATAATGTAACGCTCTTCAGTGTATATCTCGTTAAGTCTGGACTCAAATAATTGACTAGATTTCGCTGTCGCCAAAGCGATGTTGAAGTCTAGGTGTGATATTCGTGTGGTCATAAGTGCAAGCGATTGGCTGATATTGTTGGGGGCTCAAGGGCTAATTTCATTAAAGATCCATCGCGTAGATGACTAAGCAAGACATAAATACACCAGTCAGGCAACATTGTCGATCAGGAACGTGTAGGGATTATGACCACTTGACCAGCGTAATTACATGGAGCCTTATGCATGGAACACCTAAACATGCATCTCATCAAAATGTCACATCCCACCACCAAAGCTTCAGACTCTAAAGCAACTTGTTTGATTTAACGTGAAGTATTCCGTATATAAAATTCCTACACATGGGAGAGCTGTCAGCTCGATATAAACATTGGTGGGTATGAAACTCGCAACTGATAATTTAGTAAGCCATTACTATAATTATTAACCCTTCATGTAGTAATAATGTAACATTAATAAAATAACTCACTGTTTTATTCTTGCCAAACAATAATAATTTAATACTTTTATTTTAAAAATTTTCCATGCATTCTCTTTTTTTTTTAAGATATCCGACTACGTTCGGAAACGTGGTTTTCAAAAGCACATAAATGGATAATTTTCATGATATTTAGTGTCACTTAGATTAGAATATATGCATAAAAATGTTTTAAGGACACTTTGAAAATTTTTTTATTTAAATATAATATTTTGGCAAAAAATAATTTAGAATAATCTTTTTTCCAAATGTTCTCCTTTTGTGAAAAATGGTTCTATTATAATAATATTTTGCCTGTATATAACTCAGACCTCTCAACAGAGCTCAACTAGAATTTTTGAAGTACATAACTTAGAAGTGGGTTACTCATATTTTACAACAGAGGGGAACAATTTTAAGAAAAAAAAAGCCAATAATTATTTCAGTTGGTGGTAACTCTGAAAATAATGTGAATTTTTCAAAACTTCTAGCTGAGCCTCTGTAGAGAGGACTGAGCTATATACAGGCAGAATATTATTATAATAGAACCATTTTTGACAAAAGGAGAACATTTCAAAAACAGATTATTCTAAGTTAATTTTTTGCCAAAATATTATATTTAAATAATTTTTTTTATCAAAATGTCCTTAAAACAATTTTGTGCATGCATTCTAATCTGAGTGACACTAAATATCATGAAAATTATCCATTTATGTGCTTTTTTAAAATCATGGTTCCGAACGTAGTCGGATACCTTAATATGAACAATATTTAGCCCCACTTCAAAAAATGGCATAGATGTGCTTTAAAAAACGCTTTCTCCAAATCAATAAAAATGACTTTTAGCAATTATTCATCCAAGACATGCTTTAAAAAGAGCGTAACACATATTTATTAACGATCAAATAGAATTCTAATAGCAGAGTAGCACCTCTAAGTGCAAGGATTGTAAAAAAATAATAATGAATAAATAAATAAAAGGAAACCATCGTACCTCTCCACGACATGAAAATACAGTCCTGGTGTAAAACAAAAATGACGGCCGAAAAAGGCTCGGTCTGTAATTTGTCATGGCCCGATAGCCTAGCCCTCTTCTTCTTTAAGCATTACTTATTTGTTCAACTTTTATTCGAAATTGAGTGGCAGCTTGCGGTTCTTAGCTGATGATGAACGGGCCGCTGCAACCCCCAACAAGTCACTAATGTCAGTAAAAGTGTTGTGAGTGGGAAAAAATTCGTTCCGCTGTTGATGATAAATCTCCACAATCATTGTAGATGATAAATTAGAAACCTTTTCCTTCGTACCTTCGTGAAGAGTTAAGGAGCGCTTGATAAATGCAAATTAGACGACTTCGTTGAAGTTTACCTTCTACTTTTCGAAATGTTTAGAGTGTTTCTTTTACACTTTTAGTGTTGTTATTTCTTTGTTTTCTTCACACATATTTGAGAATACCCCTTTTCGATAAATTTAGCCATTCATTTTTTGATAACTGTTGACAACATATTACTTTATTTAAAAGAAGGGTTAAAAAATATGAAATGCCATGTAACATCTGCGCAGGATGAATTATTTTTGATAGCAAATATTTTTTTACAAAAAACACCGACAAATAAAGTTATGGTATCTGTCTACGTTCGGAACCATTTTAAAAAAGTGCATAAATGGATAATTGTCATGATATTTAGCGTCACTTAGATTAGAATACATGTATAAAATTGTTTTAAGGAGATTGACAAAAAAAATTATTTAAATACAATATTTCGGCCAAAAATTAACTTAGAATAACCTTTTTTTTTCAAAATGTTCTCCTTTTGTGAAAAATGCTTCTATTATAATAATATTTTGCCTGTATATAGCTCAGACCTCTGTACAGGGGCTCAGCTAGGATTTTTGAAAAATTCACATTATTTTCAGAGTTACAACCCATTGAAATAATTGTCGGCGTTTATTACTTAAAATTTCTCCCCTCTGTTGTCGTAAAACATGGATAAACCCACTTTTCAGTTATATATTTCAAAAATTCTAGTTTAATCTCTGTACAGAAGTCTTAGCTATACACGGGCAAAATGTTATCATGATATAAACATTTTTCACAAAAAAAGAATATTTTGAATATTGGTCATTCTCTATGTTCATTTTTTGTCTAAATATTGTACTTAAATAATTTTTTTTATTGTAATACTATTCTTAAAACAATTTTATATACATTTTCTAATCTAAGTGATACTAAATATCGTAAATATTATTCTTTTACAAGTTTTTGCAAAATCACGGTTCCGAACGTAATCGGATACCTTAAATTATTATAAACCACTCGATTAATAAATTGTTGATAACCATTAACAATCGTCGCCCACATCTCTACTTATTTTATTCAGAGCTTTAAGTCATTAAAAGGCTTGTTTTTTTATGTTGTGATTAAAAAGTGGTCTTTTTCTTATTTTAGAGTTTGTTCTAAACTAGGAACACATTTCGAGGTAGAAAACCATTTCCGTATAAATTTTGTCGAGTTGTAAAGAAAACATCTGCTTATTATGCAGTATTTTTATAATTTAGAAGAATTTTAAAACTTTGCATTGGATACAGAGGCATACGCCACACTACTTGTTAGCTAACTAAGCCGTAACCAAGGTGTCTCCCGAACGTGTTAATTTTAAAACCTATTTATCATTACAGTATAGAAAACGAAATGCGAAATCCAGAAAAATTGATTGACTCTTTACAAATGGGTAGTATTAAAAACTTCACCTTTCTCTCAAACAAAAAGTGAAGTGAGAATATAATATTTATGCTTGAGCGTTCTTTTATCCTTAAAAAATGTTCCATTTCCGATCTACATTACGTTAAAAATATTAAACTTTTACCTTAACTCCATTACACGAGTTTACGTCAAGTAAACTCACTGACTCCGTGGTGACTCTGCGGTCGCTTGTGAAGCAGGAGACACTGAATAAACTGACATTGTAATAAAATCAATGCTTTTATTTTGAATTCAATTTTCTACCAGAGGGTTATTTTGAAACTAAGGTGGAGGTTAACTTAATTACTAATCTAAATATCTATTTAAATAATTCAATGACTTATTTTTATCTAAGATCTGACGTTATGGTATTCGTCCTGGCTTGACGAGTGAACTTGTACAGCAAGACGAAGGATCATCTTTCTGAAACTCCATAATCTTCCATTCTTATCTCTAAAATCTAAATTTCGTAGCAGCCTAACGACTGTCAACTATCTGTCTCAGTTCGCTATAGTTTAAATAGAAACTCTCATTAACATTAATCACGGTTCTTCTACGGGAAGCGACTTTATAAACATACAATAGTTAAAAAATATTTTTACCAAGAGGATTAGTTAAAGACTTGGATAGGACCCGTTACAAGATAACCTTAAATAAAAAAGCGAGAAAAAAGGTATTACCCCTTCCATCTTATTATAATTATAGCAAACAAATTTTTAAAAATGAGAATTATTGGCGAAATTAGCTATAAATAAATCAGAAGTAGTACAATATTCTTCTACGGAATGGCAACCAAACGATTAACGTTGCGAACTAAATCCTGGACATTCGAGTAAAGATCTTTATCTCAAAATTATCTTGATATACTCCTTAATTAACTCCTATGAAACATTCAATCGATGTAATCCATTTTTGTAGAGAATGTGTGAGAGACAAGCCTAATGAGCTAATTTAATCAAAGGTGATAGTTCGCAAAGTTTTCGATGTACAAATCAAGGCTATATGTCATTTAACGGTATGAGTGAGTGAGTGAATATTAACGTCGCACTGTTCAGCTACACGAGGGCTTTTGGCGACAGGACCTCGTAATTTTGAACCATGGTCAATTACCGAGGACAATAACTGAGCTGGTACCTCTCTTTCCTAACTACCACACCATAGGGAGGACGTTTGAGTTCTCGACAGATTTAACGTGCATCGCTCCCCTACACGGCGCCCCCAGGGGGCTCACCTTCTTTAGGTGAGTACGGATGTCATAATCCCGTGGTGTCCTAGTGATCTTTTCCTTTTTTCCAAGGAGTTTACTCTCTTTGGTACCCGGGGTACCCTAGTGATATTTCTCTATTTTCGACCCTCCTTCTTGTCAAACACTTCGTTCTTTATTTCTTTTCCCGTCTAGACCACAGACAAGCATTTTAAAATTTACATGCATACAATTATTGATTAATTTTTTCCTTATTGGAAAATTTCTAATTTATTATTAACATTATGGTTTATACATTTTGATTGTGTTTCCTTTTTCCTCTTATAAAACATTTTAAGTTTTTTAACAAATGTTTGGCGCAGTATAGCCAAAATTGGCTCTTGCGCCATAAAACCCTACACTCACTCACTCACCTCTACACGGCGCGTCTTCAGTGGTGCAGGGCTCGAAGTCCTGACACGCCAGCCACGATCCGATACCCTGACCACTAGACTACCGTGGCCCCCTTTAACGGTATATCCAACGCTTTACGCAAAGTGAATATCTGAATGAATCTACAACACAACTTGTGATTATAATGCATAAGAACTTAAAGCGATCTATTAAGGCTTCTAAGTATAATTTAGTACAATTTGGGAGAGGGTGAATGATGGAATGTTTAAAAGCAAGGTAGACAATCATAGAACCAGCGAGACATGTAAATATTTCTAGGTAGACTGCCTACGCTGTAGAAACAATTTCAAAATTTTGTAACTGTTATAAAGAGACCTGGGAAAGAGATTGCAAATATAAAATAACTGCTTCTCAAGATCAACAGATGTCCATTGTAACAAGAAGTCTCCAGATCGGCAGTTAAAATCCGATATTGTAGCTGTTATTGAAGTTGTTGCATAGTTGCAAGCTGTATACGGAACGCTTATCGAAATAAAACTTTATACCAGACATCGAAGAATATATATATCAGTGTCTTCAAAATGAAAGAGGTCGCTTTATTGAGTGAAGAGAACAACTTAACTGAAATAAATTTATTTTAGCATCTGAGATTCTAAAAGTTTTTATAAATGGAGTACTGAACACGAAGTCTTCCTTTGAATATTAAGGAATGGATAGCTTCTAAAACTTCACTCCAGAAATTTCGGTATACACACTTATGTTAAACTTATGAAATATATATATATATATATATATATATATATATATATATATATATATATATATATATATATATATATATATATACAGTCCAGTCACATTAATGTGACCACCACGTACTTTTGACTTTGACGTTAAATAACCAATCACAGAAGGATGCTGGCATCGCAGTTGTAACGTTTGAAAGAATAACGGTAGCGTATTCTTGGTGAATTAAAATATGGAATTTATTACGTCACAACTATTGAAAATTATTTACAAAATGATACATTAAAGTTATTAAAATTAATTAGATTGTTAGAGTCCACTATTTTGTGAGAGGAGGTTTCGTTGGTTACCGCTCCCGTGCAAGTTCAAAGCATCTCTCCTCTCTCATCTTCCGGTCGGGTCGCTAGATTCCTCGGGGGTCAAACAGGGGTTGCGCTGGATCGGAAATTGCACGTGTGGGCGTCGAATCTACAAAGAAACCGACACCAGATGTTGTTGTTGTTTTCGAGACGTGACGTTACAGCTCTCGCCCTCTCTTATGGAACTTTTCCGTTGAGAAAAGTTTAATGGGATGGCGATGAGACAACTGACAGATTACCGACACATCCCTTCATCAAGCACCACTATATTTCTGAGCTGCAATTTTAATTACTAAAGAAAACGCTGAACTAAATTTGGAATTACTTATTTCTAGTGAGTGAGTGTTCTTGCTAGGGAACTTACACAAATCTATATCACGAAATAGCAATGTAATCAATGTAAGAAAACATACTATACATTAAATAAAAATACAAACACTCCTATCACAATGCCTAGTATCAATTATACTAACATGTTATATCAAATGCTAGTGTAAGACCTTGCACATAAAATATTCTTCGCCACAATACTTAAATAAAATTATACTAACGACATGTTGATATGATATGCGAAGTGTACAACCTTACACACAAAATATTTTTCACAATATGTCTCTTTGCGTAACCTAAATACTCATGTATATTTTAAAACCCTGTACACAAAATTAAGCATATTAATACATTTGCTTTTCATGGCTTTATCTTTTGACACGCATCGCCATTCGATATGATATACAGTACTAGTAAATAAATAAAATTTAATACAATTATTAACCTTTAACTAAAAAAAAAAACATAAGCAACAATTATTATTCATGAGCAAGAGAACATTATTAACAATCCCTAATTATCTATCACCGATCTGCTGAGACTATCTGCATTTTTGTGACTTTTACCCGACCGATGTACAATTCTAAAATTATATGGTTGCAAAGCCAAAGCCCATCGCATCAATCTAGGGTTAGAACTAACATTTCTATTCAACCACACCAACGGGTTGTGATCGGTCATAACTAAAAATGAATTTCCATCTAAGTAATAATGTAACCTTTTAATTGCGAAAACAATACTAGCACATTCCTTCTCCGTCGTACAATAACGCTTCTCTACCTCTGAAAATTTCTTACTCAGGTAAAGGATTGGATGCTCCTCACCTTGTTCAGTTAATTGGGTTAAAACTGCTCCCATACCTGCGTTCGAAGCGTCCGTTTGAACAATGAATTCTCGTTCAAAATTTGGCGCGTACAAGACGGGCTTATCAATTAATTTCCCTTTTAGTTCTCGAAATGCGTTTTCACACTCGGTCGTCCACTTAATTTCTCCCTTCTTTGCTCTTCCCTTCAACGCATCCGTCAACGGAGCAGCAATTACCGAGAACAGATTTATATATTTTTGGTAATAACCCGCTATACCTAAGAAAGCACGTATTTGGGTTTTCGTGCGAGGGGTAGGGAACTCTAGAACAGCCTGAACTTTGATCTCGGAAGGAGTGCGAAAACCCTGACCCACAATGTGACCCAAAAATTTGACATTTTGTTGCGCAAACTTACACTTTGAAGGTTTTATCGTTAACTTAGCTCTCTTTATTCTCTGCAGAACCGTTTCCATATGTTTAATATGCGACTCCCAAGTATCTGAGAAAATTGCAATATCGTCTAGATACGGGACAACGAAATCCTCTAGTCCGTTAAGTAATTCAGCCATGAGTTTACTAAAGAAATATGGAGCATTCTTTAATCCGAAACTCATCCTTAGGGGTCGGTATGTACCAAAGCTAGTACAGAAGGCTGCGTATCGCTGTGCTGTTTTACTCAAAGGTATTTGCCAATATCCTTTAGATAAGTCAAAGACGGTAATAAATTTAGCCGCCGATACTTTTCTACGCGTTCTTCGATATTCGGAAGAGGAAAATATTCCGTTCTAATGATCCCGTTTAATTTCCTGTAATCTATACATGGACGAGGTTCTTTCCCAGCTATCTCAACTAAAATCATAGGAGACATGTAATCCGATTCTCCTACCTCAATGATCCCTAATTTTAACATTCGGTTAATTTCGTTTTTTAAGATTTCATTTTGTCGGTGCGACATTCGATAGGGCTTCGTCCTAACTGGTTGATCGCTAACTAACTGGATTTCGTGTTCAACCAGATTAGTTAAACCGGGATTGTTTGAAAACATTTAGAGTATTTATTTAATAATTCGCGCAGTCGATCCATTTGTTTGTCGTGAAGGTGTTTGTTCAACTCGCTAGCCTGGATTACGTCCTCGAAATCATAAATGAGAGAATTGTTTTCTAAGTATGGGATTTCTAACTCCTGGTCTGCGAGAGAGTTTTTTGTTTCATCATTAATAATTACGTTAACGTGTTCTGGCCTTTTGTAATATGGTTTTAGCATATTTATATGATAGATTTGAGATGTTTCGCGTCTGCCGGGGATTTCGACTAAATAGTTCGTTTCCGAAATTTTATTTAAAATTGTCCCAGGACCTATCCACTGCACTGCTAATTTATTTGCTCTGGATGTAGCTAACACTAGGACTAAATCTCCATCCTTAAATTCACGTTTTACTGCGTTTTTGTCATACCAAGTTTTCCGCTTAACTTGCATTTCCTCCATTTTATTTATAGCTACTTCTTGACATCTTTTAATCTATTTATTAACTTAAACATATATTCAGTGACGAGATCACCCTCTTCTTCCGGTTCCATCCAATGTTCCATTACTAACGTCTCTGGGGTTCGCAAATTTTTCCCATACACCAACTCTGACGGTGTATACCCTGTACTTTCGTGCGATACAGTTCGTAACGCTAAAAGAATTGACGGAAGATGTTTGTCCCATTCGGAGCCTGCATCTAAACATAAGACTCGTAAGAGTCGTTTCAACGTTCGATGAAATCGCTCAACAGGGTTACTCTGTGGATGATACACAGAACTATGCCTGACAAGTATTCCGAATCTTTCAAAAAACTCGGTAGTCAGAGCACTAGTAAAAGAAGTACCCTGGTCACATTGTATTTCACGGGGAAACCCCATCCGACTAAAGATGTTTAACAGCGCATCTGTGACACTAACGGAACTAATATCAGACACCGGAATAGCTTCAGGGAATATTGAAGACATGCAAATGGCCGTGATAAGATATCGATTCCCTTTAGATGTGATCGGGAGAGGCCCACATGCATCAATATTTAGCTTAGTAAAAACCTCCTGAATAACAGGGACCAATTTTAGTGGAGCTTTCTTTTTATCATTGGGCTTCCCAGCCCTCTGACACTGGTCGCAAGTTTTTACAAACTGTTCCATATCTCTATAGCAATTCGGCCAGTAGAAATATCGGTTTAATTTGTCTTTGGATTTCGTAATTCCCAGGTGTGCAGATGTTCCCTCATGACACAACGATTTAATAGGGTCGCGCAACCCTTCCGGCACTACTATTAACTTCACCACGTTACCTAACTTATCTTCACGATTTTTGACCAATAATTCCTTCTCTAGCGAATAAACCTGATTGGTAACCTGCACTTGACTGGCTGCCTGTTCGTATAAGGGTTCAATCTCCTCGCTATTTTTTTGAGCATTGATTAAATTTTCTCGCGTAACCCTTAGCAGCGCTAATTCCGGAACATATTCCTGGAGTGCAGGTATTAAAATTTCGTCCTCTGCATCCGAAGAAACAATTATAACCTCATCTTCCCCTTTTTAGCATCACCACTATCTATTCCCCTTTCTTCTCTAGCCGCTTTGACTTGAGACCTTGTTTGGACAGCATTCAATATTTCGACTGGCAGGAAATTATAGCCTAAATTTCCTTTTATTAGCTCGGCCGTTTTATTTCCAAGCAAATATCGACCGTGTTGATTTAAGTGATTTCCACAAACCGCTGCCTTAGTCTGCACCGTTCCAAAATTTCCGGAAATTTCCACGACCGCCAAAGGTAAACAAACTAATTCTGGGCTTAACGGTTGTTTTACCCAAACATTTTCACCAGAGAAAGAAGAAGGATTTATGTATTTTGCACATACTAAATCTATTGTCGCTCCCGTATCTCTAAGAATGTCTATCTCGTGACCATTCACAGAGCCCTTTGTTGTATATGAATTAAGAAAATCCGGGTTTTCATTTCCTTCAATATTATTGAGAGTTTCCGTCGTTTTGTTTTTTATTAATTTAGGGCAACCGGCTTTTATATGTCCAGGCATATTGCAATGATAACATCTTTGTATCACGCGTTTTTCAAAAGTTCTCTCTCTAGTACTCTCCGGAACAGAAGCTCCTAATCTGGGGGAAGTTTTCCCAAATCTATTTTCTTTTTCCTTGATCCCTGAGTATGTCAAAATTTTATCATTTCTGCCCCACCTATCCATGGGTTTCGAATTTACCTTTCGGACGTCCTCATAATTATCAAAGAGTTCTGCTATTTGAGTAGCTGATTTAAGGTTTGCCCAATTATCTAAAAAATGATCTTTCATACTAGCATTGGCGCGTTTTTTTTAATTGATCTACCACCATTAGATCTTTAAGATCTTGAAAGGTATTTATTTCTAAGCCAATCAGCCACTCATCTAGATAATTCGTAATTTCAAAAGTGAAATCCTTCCAGGAGCTATCGGATTTTTCTGGTGTTGGACAAATTTTTGCCGAAAGACCTCCGGACTTAACTTGAATCTTTTAAGTAATAATTTCTTTACATAATCGTAATTTTCGGCTTGTTCCTCCGGTTCGCGAGCAATAAATTGCACGATCTCTAGGGGTAACAAACCCAATAATTGCCCCACCCACTCTTTCTTTTCTATTGACGCCCTTTTAGCCTGGCGTTCAAAGATCACTAGATATAAACTAATATCTGACTGCTTAGGATCGAAATCTGGGATCAATTTTTTTAAGTTTAAATTAGAGGTTACAGAACATGCATTTGTAGAATCGTTTGATTCATCGTTTACCCTAAATCCGGATTCTATTTTAAACCTTTCTAAATCAAATTTCAGCTGTAATTCTTTCTCTTTTAATGCCTGCTCCTTTACTAACTCCTCCAATCTCATTTTTTCAGCCCTTTCTAACTCTTCCAATCTCATTTTTTCAGCCCTTTCTAACTCCTCTAATCTCATTTTTTCAGCCCTTTCTAACTCTTCCAATCTTTTTCCGTTTGCAATGATAGTCTCATACAGATTTTTAACAAATTCCTCTTCATAACCTTCACTGTTAGTGATTGCAATTTTTATGCTAGGGACAGTCATATTTAAAGTGGCATTTATTCCTAATTCCTCAGCAAGTTGCAACATGTCTTGCTTTTTCCCTTTACCAAGGAAAGCCATTTTTTTAAACAATATCAAATAAATGTCACGCTAAATTTTGCACTATTGTTACTATTCTCTATTAATACGATAACACTGGTCCCATGCATACACAGAAATACACAAAGAAAAACTTAACACTAAAAATAATCAAAATCATTCAAGAGACTTAAAACACAATAAATCTTAAGCTAAAATTGCACACAATGCTTGAAATACAATTACAATTCTCTAGAAACAAAATAACACTGTTCCCATGCAAGAAAAAACACTAAGTATTTCAAAATTTCTAAAGAACACTTTAACCAAAATTCCTAATACAATATGCAGTTTGCAACTCAAAAATATAACAGTACTCACCCATTTGAAGTACTCAGCTTGCTGTCAGAAGCAAATTATGTGCACTAGTGGTACGGCTTCCGAAAATCGCTTTTCCTTCGGACACTCTCGCCGTTAACACTGTAGATGTAGATCAGTTTGATCTTCTATGAGCAGGACGCTCCCTTTCTCCGAAGCTGAATTTACTTGCAGCACGGCTTCCGAAAATCGCTTTCCTTCGGACACTCTCGCCGTTAACACTATAGATCAGTTTGATCTTTGAGCAGGACGCTCTTTTTCTCCGAAGCTGAAGCTGAATCGCAGAACGGCTTCCGAAAATCGCTTTCCCTTCGGACACTAGCCGTTAACACTATAGATCAGTTTGATCTTCTATGAGCAGGACGCTCTCTTTCTCCGAAGCTGAATTTACTTGCAGCACGGCTTCCGAAAATCGCTTTCCCTTCGGACACTAGCCGTTAACACTATAGATCAGTTTGATCTTTTATGAGCAGGACGCTCTCTTTCTCCGAAGCTGAATTTACTTGCAGCACGGCTTCCGAAGATCTCTTTTTCTTCCTGCGTTGCGGTCCGTCCGTAAAAATCCAAAATTTTCCTCCTCTCACGGGTCCTGAATGCTAACTTTTTATCCCAAAGCGCTGCCACCAAAACTCTAAGCTGTAACGTTTGAAAGAATAACGGTAGCGTATTCTTGGTGAATTAAAATATGGAATTTATTACGTCACAACTATTGAAAATTATTTACAAAATGATACATTAAAGTTATTAAAATTAATTAGATTGTTAGAGTCCACTATTTTGTGAGAGGAGGTTTCGTTGGTTACCGCTCCCGTGCAAGTTCAAAGCATCTCTCCTCTCTCATCTTCCGGTCGGGTCGCTAGATTCCTCGGGGGGTCAAACAGGGGTTGCGCTGGATCAGAAATTGCACGTGTGGGCGTCGAATCTACAAAGAAACCGACACCAGATGTTGTTGTTGTTTTCGAGACGTGACGTTACACAGTGCTATTGAGCGTATATAAAGTGTGTGTGAGGGCTTCGGAAAACACTACAGTTGTTGGCGTAATGCAAACATGTAACGAGTTATCCGAAGTCCAAAACGGCATAATTTTTGGCTTTCGGGAAAAGGTTGGAAGCATTTCCTCAACGGCTAAGTTTGTGGACTGTTCGTGTGTCACCGTGGTTAAAGTATACCGTGCATGGCAAAATGGGACCGTCCAAAATCAGTGACGTGGCAAATGTGGTGTACCACGGGCCATAGGTGATAGAGGTGACTGACGGCTGCAGAGGTGAGTTCGGGAGACTAGACGTGCTACCGTTAAGCAACATACCACCCAGATGAACCAAGGGGCTTCCAAACTACTGAACAGCGATCGTTGTTGCGTCTGGTTCTCCGAAGCAGGCGCCTGGTTCATGCACCTATGCTGACTGCTGTTCATCAGCAACGAAGACTGGAATTTTCACACAGGTACCGCAACTGAGCATCCAATGAGAGGCGACAGGTAGAGTTTTCAGATTAATCACGCTTTATACTCCATCGGACGGATGGTTGGTGGCAAATACGGCATGAAACGTCTAAAAGCAAACACCCTGCAACAATTGCTGGCAAGGTTCAGGCTGGAGGCGGGAGCATTATGATCTGGGGAATGTTTTCCTTAAATTTTCTGTGTTTATTCATCATTGTGGAAAGCACGATGGATCAATAGAAGTGCGCATCTGTCCTTTCAGACCATGCCTATCCCTTTATGCGCATTGTTTTCCCTCAGGATGGTGGCATCTATCAGCAGGACATTGCGGAGTGTCATACAACTGACAACGTACGTGCGTGGTTCAAAGAGCACCAGGATCAGTTTATCGTTCTTCCGTGTCCAGAAAACTCACCTGACTTAAACCCAATCAATAATCTATGGAACCATCTCGATCGGGTTGTTCGCGCCATGGATCCTCACGCGCGTAATCTAGTGCACCAATAAAGTCGGCATGGCTCAACATCCTAGTGAATACCTTGAGGATCCTAAATGACTATTTTCCCCTCTGCGAAAGATGGTTATTCTGGCTTTTGACAGTGGTCACATTAATATGACTGGACTGTGTATATATATATGTATCGTAAAATTCGGCGTGTAACGTGCACTTTTAACACAAAAAATAAGATCGAAATTTACGGGTGCGCGTTATACGTCGGGTATAAAATAATAATTCTTTTGAAAATAAAAATAAAAAAAGAGATGAGCAAAAAAAAAAAAATTAGACTTCTACAGGGATCGGAATACTGTTTATTTGTAGGAAATGACATGCATAATGGGATTAAAGGACTCTGATTCTAAAAGTATACTATTTTTTCAAAATCCCGAGATAATACCTCGAATAAATGGCTGAAAAACATACCAGCATTGTACACGCACACTTTTTGTTTCTTCGTTAAAAAAAGAGGGTGCGTGTCACGAATGTACCTAAAAATTAAAAAAAACGCAGTTTGAAAGTATGGGTGCGCATTATACGCCGGTGCACGCTGTACGCCGGATTTTACAGTAGTTAATTATTCTGTACTACAGAGACGAAAATCCTTCGAACACTAAAGATAAATGAAACATACAAAAACAAATATTAGGATTAAAAAAATATGGATGATCTCTGCAATTTTATAAACATTGTTGACTTAGGACAGCCCTTATATATAAAATAAGTTTTGTCAAGGTGAGGTTTAACAAGTTTTCCTGGCTAGCCAACCTTCCATCGTTCTGTTTATAATACTGAGCGAAATCCTATTGAAAATAATGGACAGGATCTCTAAATATATTACGTAAAATTGCATATATATTCCGTGCCGAATCTGAGTACAATAAACAAGTTATTGCCAGATTCTGGACCGAAATTCAAAGCATAGTATTGGCTGAATTGTAGCACTTAGCAAAAAGTACTAAGTTAATATTACTAAAATAATTATATAGTACATGTATAAAGTTAAATACTACAGTTACTTGAGACACTTTAGGAATCTCGTTAGATATACTTATGGTTATCTGTATATTCAAATTACAATTAAAATTAATTGTTGCTTAAGTTCAATTAATTTTAACTGTAATTTGAATATACAGATAACCATAAGTATATCTAACGAGAAAAAAATCATAAAATCTCTGTAATAATAAATTATTAATCTTATAAAGAATTTAATCCTTATTATTTAGACTTTCTTAATATGAATAACTTTTAATAAAATTATTGGGTATTTTTGAATTAAACAGCATTTAAATAAAATTTTTTACTTAATCTGAATTTTTTTGAATATATATATATATATATATTCGATTTCCTTTATATATATATATATATATATATATATATATATATATATATATATATATAATTCTTTGAAATTCATTCAAGCAAGGATTCCACAAATAACAGTTATCTTGACACATAAGGAGCTTCCAATCCCCTCTAATGCAAATGTGAAGATTTTTCTTCTCGAAGATATGAATATCTTAGCTATTATCTCTTTGAGCAAGGAAAAATTCACTGCAATTCTGTTGAAATTTATATCAGCTACCAATTTATGAATGAGCTGTATACGTGAATAGTAAAATAGATAAACGATTGTACTGCTTGTCTGTTAACGAATCTCTTTCATTAATTTTTGCTAAGCAGCGATTTGCGGTTAAGTAAATATTTTATAGGTGTGAACGATGTAGGAAAGTATGATAGTACCCGATTCAAATCTTAGGAAATAATAATTTGATTTCGTATTAAAGAACAAATGCGTTTGAATGTTTCGCGGAATTCTAATGAATATAAAAACGGTTCAAGTTCATTATATGTAAGAAAAATTACAGCTAAAAAGGATTAGAACTTAAGTACTGCATTTATTTCAATGCTTTCTATGTACATTAAAGATTAACAGATTCTTTGTGTGTAATCAATAAATCGCCTATATTAAAAAATCCCCGAATATGTAGCTAAATGTAAGCCTCAAAAGCAGTGAAAAAATTACTATGTAGATAAATGAATACATTGTATATTGGTATTTCTCAGTTAAATTTTACTTTTAGGATTGAGGATTACGAACTGATTAATGAATATCACTGTAATAGTTATTTAACAAAGTTACTAATGGTTTATAAATGGACTTATAATGATTTACTATCGAATAAATTAGAATATAAAAGTAGTTGTTTTCTATATTATAATGCTTTGAATGAAGATACGACTCAGAATTAATCAGAATAAGATTATACTTTAATTTTTTAAATGGAAAGACTTATAATGTACTTTATAAAAGAACTAAATGATTTTCTTACGAGTATGAAAATTCTCAATAAATATAATCTATCTCACAAAAAAATAGTTATATATATGAAAGTTTAACATACGCCTCATAAAATGAAATAAATGTTTAGAAAATAATTTATCCTTGACATCATTGTCACAAACAAAATATATCAATCTGTAGATAACTTCTGTAGTTGTAGTACAGAAAAACTTCCTTCAAATGCTACTAGTATTTCAAATATCTCTCGAGATCCTTTTTTAAAGTTCATCAAAGTTTTTCATTTAAAATTTTAAAATAAACGGCTTCTTGAATGACTTTTGACAGTTAGCTTGTAAAAAAAAAACTCCAGACAAAATATTTAAAAAACCCATTGAAATACTTATGAACCAATAATATTTAGGAACATCTTCAAATAGATTTGTTTATGCGGACATAAATGATAAAAATAATCATTTAGACTCGAAACCCAACCACCCTTTATGGATTTAAAATTGCATCTTGGTTTCATATCTAAAACTCCAACAATAGCATGTTCTTTGTGTCTTGAATAGATAAATATAATTTAAATTTTTGTCTGAAACTGAAAAAGAAACATCATAAAAAAGATTTATCCTTAACAGTACTTATAATAAACAAAACATATAAACTGGCTTTTCACGTGGTTACTAACTAGTAACAGCAGGTTTATTTATTTTAAAAAACAGGTTTCAAGGTGTGAACGCGACGCCTTTGATGCAACGTTGGACCCTTTGTACCGCCCGTGGTTTGTAAATTATGATTACCAGCAGCGTTATTACTTATCTCAAAAACAGCAATTCATGCAATCCAAGAGATTGATGTTTATATAAATATAATCATGAATATTTAGGAATGAAGCGATGAGCATTTTTTTTTTTTTATCTTCAAGTTACGTATGAGAATAGAGTCTTCTAACATGTATTGGTCTAGACGATCCAATGGTTCTGTCACTAGATTTTTGATGCTTGCGTTACAGTATCATGGGAATCTCACGGTAACTAAGTACACCTAACTTTAAACTCTTTATAGTTAGTAAATTTTGGAAGGTGTGGGCTTATAATTATCGCACATGAAATGACTTGCGTTGCAAAAAATGATGGCAGAATAGTCGTAAATGACGTAGCCATAGTAATACGCTTATAAAAATCACACACCCATTACTTTTTAAAAGTTGTTCGCTCAAATGTAATAACCGGCTTTTAAGTGACAGTTGAGAGAGTAAGCCACAGAATCGATTCAGACATACAAATTTTGTTTTAAGAGAGTCTGGCACATGAATTTTTGAAAAATTATCGATTTTCACTTTTTTTAAAAATTTTCTACAAGCTAAAATATTTTTGTTTTAAATTATATATGATGTGAGAAAATACGATAGTCAGAAGTATTTTTATTTATTTTTTATATCAAGTTACTCCTTAAGGCGCATCAAACGAGCTCTGCTAAGAGTCCCTGTGTTTCTGATGAGCGCAAATCCATACGATGTTCAGGGTTATAACTGTATGGCATGCTACAAAAAAATTAGATGCACGTAGGATTCGTGTAGCCGAACGAAGCATCTTGAGATCCCTAAAAAAGGCTAAATTGTTAAAAAATAATGAAAAAATGAAAATTTGAAGGGTCTTTTATTGTAACAGAATGTAAAGAAAATGTTTTGTATGCTTCTGGAAAGTACTAAAAAAGTAAACGCTCAAAAAATATAAACTTTTACTTTGAAGCCTGTTTTTTCGAAATGTAATATTTATTACTTTATGTACTTTTATCTCAAAAACTACTTATTATATAATCCTCAAAATTTCAGGGAGCATACTTATAACATGTTTACATCATTTTAATAGGGGGAATTAGATATATCTAGAAAACCCTTTTAGATAAGGATTTTTTAAACTAAATTTTAAGGGAAGAAATTGGATAATTTTTAAAGAATTCATGATTAATTTAATTTTTAACAAAAAGACAAAACCCTTCGTAAAGTTTTATTGATAGTATGCGTAATCTGCTGTAAAAATTTTATCCATGAGAAGTAAGTAGTTTCTGAGAAAAAGGTACATAAACTTACGCAACTTAACCTCCGATGGACGTGCTAGACCCCCTTAATTAAAATCAGGGTGGAATTCAGGGATAAAGAAGATACATAAAAGTAATTTGTATAAAAGGTATGATTTTTCTTCTTTATTCGTTGGATTTCCATCATCGACTTCGGTTTACAGAATGTTAGCTTGTGCAAATAATCGACACAATTTAACTTTTCAAAAATAATGGTTATGTTTGACACGGGAACTAATCTCAAAAATAACTCAGCATCAATACAGATTTTCTTTCAAAATTGCATTTATATGATACCCCCTTTTCACATCCAACTTTCTCGAAAACTTTAGTCACATAAACTTCTCCACACATTTTCGAGGCGGAAAAAAAAGTGATGTAGTTGTATACACATAATACAGACTTAGTTATCAGAGTGTTGGTACTTTTTACGGAAATCTAATCTAAATAGGCATTTCCTTACACAATAAATGAGCTAATATTTTTAGAAAATGCAACATACTCTCGAGAAATGCATTAAATTTTAAATTTCATGACAGGCCAATTTAGAGTTTACTTCTGAAGTATATATACCTCGTGATGATTAGAACAATCGACTAGAACTTCAAATTTAGTACCGACAAACAAATATAACTCATATATAAAGGATGTTTTTTTAGAGGTATAAAACTTTAAATTGCAATAAAACAACGATGTATTATTCGATTGACATGAATTTTTTTTATTCGAAAGATAATCTTGTGGCATTACATTTTAAATATGACTTCTGGCATAGGACTGCCACGGCTGGCTCGGATGGAGTCCAATCTGGACGTCCAATTTTCGATGACTTTTTCCTACTTTTGTGGCCGTATATCGGCAATAACACGGCGAATGTTGTCTTCCAAATGGTCAAGCGTGTGTGGCTTATCCGCATAGACCAATGACTTTACATAGCCCCACAGAAAATAGTCTAGCGGTGTTAAATCACAAGATCTTGGAGGCCAATTCACAGGTCCAAAACGTAAAATTAGGCGGTCACCAAACGTGTCTTTCAATAAATCGATTGTGGCACGAGCTGTGTGACATGTTGCACCGTCTGGTTGGAACCACAGCTCCTGGACATCATGATTGTTCAATTCAGGAATGAAAAAGTTAGTAATCATGGCTCTATACCGATCACCATTGACTGTAACGTTGTGGCCTTCGTCGTTTTTGAAGAAGTACGGACCAATGATTCCACCAGCTCATAAAGCGCACCAAACAGTCAGTTTTTCTGGATGTAACGGTGTTTCGACATACACTTGTGGATTAGCTTCACTCCAAATGCGGCAGTTTTGTTTGTTGACGTAGCCATTCAACCAGAAGTGCGCTTCATCGCTAAACAAAATTCGCATATGAAAATCGGGAACAACGGCAATCTCGTTTTGGGCCCATTCGACGAATCTACGCCTTGCTTGATGATCGTTTTGATGAATTGCCAAACCAAACTGAGAATAAATCACTTGACAGCTGTTAAATCGGTCGCCATCTTGGAAAGTAATGCCAACTTAAACTTCTATACCTGGGTAAAAAACACTCTTTATATATATATATATATATATATATATATATATATATATATATATATATATATATATAAAGTGTGAATGTATGATGTTCATTAAATATGTAATAAAAATAGGTATTTATGTAATCAAAGAATCTTCACGCATGCATCTGAACAGTCATTTTTTATATGCTGAACATATTAATTGTAAAGTAACTTGACCATTTTTATGTTTATAAATCATGTTTTTCAGATTTTCTAAGCTTTTCAGATATTAGACGTGCTGATTTTGAGTTTCATTTAAATTTGATTATTTCATCCGTATAAGTATTTTGTGTATAACTATAAGTAAAATGTATTTGCTGACTATTTTTGTGACGTAACTATGAAGTTTTGTATTAAATTACTTATAGGCTAATTATTTTAGAAAATCTTCAACTACTGTCGCAACTGAGATTGTTTTGAAATTACTGAAATATATGTAAAAGGACCGTTCTTTTATTAAAAATGTATTTCTGAAGTATTAAAAGATATGCAATAGCTTATATATTCCTCTAAACTCATAAATTTTTCATTAATGCTTGTATTCCAAAGTGTAGCTCTAATGTAATTAAATCTTATGTATAAATTTCGTTGGCTCGTATAAATAAAAATAAATGTTTGTAACAAAGATAACTTAGAGACATGACACACTAGTCAAATATTTTTGAAAATTAAAACGAGTTTACAATTACAAAAACTTTTTATCATTTTATTTATTTTTTATAAACTTTTATGAAGCGAAATCACTTGAAAATATTTAAAACAATTTCAAATTGAGATTTCATTTTGTTGTTTAAAATAAGTTTATTTATAAATTATCCTGGCAGCAAAGCTTCTCTCTCAAACTAAGAAAATAATAATTTATAATAACATTGTGATTTTTAGGGAAAAAAATGGAAATCTGAATTTTCTGCCTGTGTCATATTTAAAATAATAATAATAATAGTATGAATACTTATTAAATGCAAAGAACGAATTATCAAGAAGCTTTGCTGGCGGTCATTACCACCCAAGTTGAAAATATTTTTATAATTCTATTTATCTACATCTTGCCTACGCTTCGAAATAAAATAAATTGCTTATCAATTCTTAAAAACAGTAGTTTCTTTCATTCGAATATTTAGCTGGAAGCATTAGTTCCGTCTTTGTGAAAAGAATCTTTTGTTATGATTACAACAGAGTGAAAATTTTATCGCTAGTTTCTAAGACGTAATAAAATATTTTTGCTACTTATCAGTATAATGACGTGTTATTCTTCTAGAAATGGTGTAAGAAAGCTTGTCGGATGTGAAATGCATCTTAGTTTATTATTTTTTTTTTTTTTTTTAGATTCAGATTACGAAAGTTAGCTTATAGGTTTTATTAAACTCTTTGTTCATTCATAAAGTCCTCTTTCATGCTTACTGTATATAAAAGATAGTCAGATATTACGTAACTTATAAGAATGTTTGAAACTTTAATACAAAGTATTTTGGTTATATCTCATACTAATTAATTATCCACTTAATAAATTTTCATGGTAATGTTATGATAAAGAATTAGATGATACAATGTATCGCGTGACTCGTATCGTGAATATCACTGTATTTTATTGTTAACACTTAAATGAACTTTTATTTTTCATCAATAAGAAGTCTCACCTTGAAAAGCATCTTCTCATTTGAAAAATTTGGGCTAATTATTCTATTTCTTGGGTGGTCCGTGAATATTTTTTAAAAAATATTCAACACCATGATCAATTTAAGTTCCTATTATTTGCCTTAAGCATCTCATTTTATAATTAATAGCATTCGTGATATAAAATACTAGAACAATACCAGAACAATAGATATAGAATTATAATTGCAACTATTTTACACAATATTTTAGATATAAATATCAAAGTTTACACTAATTTTGTGTAAGAATAACCCAAATCACGACATGCTAACTTTATATATACATATTATGCGCTTATAAATACACACAATATTATATATAACGTACTTTTGTTTGTTTAATTTTAAATAAGAAATGAATATTATTTTAAAACGCGTGCTTTTTATTTTAAATAACCTTACATTTTCTTCTGAATGAGTTTTAAATAGATGTAAGTCTATCGTAAATGAGAAAAAATATTTCAGAATTTGAAATAACATTTTAGTTGAAACTAATAATTTATCACAAAATTGAAGTTATTTTAATTGCGTAATGTACAGTGATAAAAAAGTTGATTTATTAATTTAATTTATAAAACAAAATAAAGCAATATGATGATTTTTCAACACCTCGAATTTTTACAGTTAAAAAATTATATAAACAGGAATATGTATGAGAGCTTTCAGGTTATTAAGAATTAAGGTTCAGGTACAGTTAAGAAAAAATAAGTTTAAAGAGAACACATGTTACAAGTCAATACCTTATTTATTATAATTGTACCTAAGAATTATAAAACTGAACATTTCGTATTAGATTTTCAGTACAAAATCAGAACGAAGAATTTTTTGCAAAAATCAATTCACTAAACATTGAGAATAAAATGCCTTAAAACATTATTTTAAGAAAACACTATAGAATTGATACTATATAATTTGGATATGTTTACGCACGCCTGTATGCGGACTTATCTGCTTTATAAATGTTTAATTTACTGAAATAATTACTATAATTATAATAATAAATAATCTTAATTTATAATGCTTATATTTAATTTGGAATCGACAAAATAGAAAACATATTTCTGAGAATATGAATCCAATACCATGATAAATAGTCAACAATCTGTTTGATCTCTCTATAAAAAAATGGATGTTTGTAAAAATGAAATTTCTTCGCTCCAACACCGTTCAACCGATCGCTATGAAAACTGGCATATTTATGCATTTTTGTGGAGAAGTTTTTTGTGCTATCCTCTTTGTTTCATCTTCCCACCAGGTGGCTCTACAGCATATCAACTTCTGCACCGTTCAATCGCCAAGTTTCCAACAGGGTCGCCAAAAATGATGCCAACTTGGCTCTATCGCCATCATTTCGCTATGTTTCCATTGAATTGTCATTATAATGAAAGAATCGGCGTTGCTTGCGAATATTACAATTTTAACATAAAATAAATTCAACAGAAAGTAATATTAACGCATTACACATCCTGATATAAATTATTTGCACTATTTTAAGCGTTCATTACACAAAATTTGCAACAATTTATTTATTTTGCTAAGCAGAGTTCAGCTTAGGAAGGTGTTTCCAAATTCGACCCACAAGGGAGTTACGGGGGTGTTGTGAATAAAAAAATCCTTTTTATCAACAGTTAGACCTACAGACTTAAAATTTAACAAATATGATTTTTTTTCATCTGAGATATGCAAAAAGCTTTTTTTGTTTAATTTGCAATTAACGTAAAATTAACTCGTTAAAAACTACTTTATTCTTCCATCTATATTGTTTAATTTTTCAATTCACACGTGCAAAGAACGGTTACCAACTAGTCTTCTATAATCTATTTTCTAAGTGTTGCCATTCTAATCGAAATGTTATTAAACTAATACTATTTTCCCTCGTCTTTTTTTTTGTTTGTTATTACTAACTTGTTTGGAAATTGCAATCTATCATCTTAATCCTGAGATGTCTCAGAAAAATTATATAAATTTTTCTGCAAATCCGCTTATTTTGGGGAATAGAGAGAAGTAGTATTTTTATTATACTTCATTCAAACTCACACACAGTAACATTTTCATTATACTTCAATCATAAAAATTCAAATTGAATTTTAAAAATTAAAGTATTTGCGTGTGTTATATTTATGGAACTTGCTTAGCAGTCAGTATACATTTAAAGTCATATTTAATCGCATCATGACGAACAGAAACTGTTCTTTCATAAACATATTTCAAGAGATATTTTTTCTTATAAAATATCTTCTGATTTTTTTTTTTTTTTTTTTTTTTGACTTCATCCGCGAACATAAAGATTTAGTCAAGGGGATTACATTCGGACAAAGAAGTATTCTTAACCTTAAAATGATAAACAAAGGGGGGGAACATCCCTACACTACTTCAGAGCAGTGGTGCACACAAGGGGGGGCATCCACCCTCCAAGCTCTTGATTTTGTTTCGATTGATTATAATCCCATGTATAAAGTATGTAAAATTTGATTAAGTATTTGTTTTTAATAATTAATTTTATTAATTAATGCTAATCATTTTTTCAATAAAATTTTTTTTACTGTTTTTTGTTCCCGAAAATCGACACAATTAAAAGAATATGTTGGGTGGCGTATTGGTTCATGATACGAGAATGGGGGACTTTCGACCTTGGACCCACCCCCCCCTTGAAAAATTACTATGGGTCACTACTTCAGAGTATCCTGAAGATGTCATCATTTTGATACTTATATATATATATATATATATATATATATAAATATGCTAATCGTATCTATCTCCTTGGAGTTCAGTTGTAAGTGATGGGTGCACAGAATATAAATATTTTGCTTAACACGTTCTCGCGAACATCTAGCTTTCTACAGGTAATCTCAGTACTTCATGCTATTTACTGAGACACCTAAACTGCTTGAAAAACATTTTCTAAGCAAAATTTTACAGCATACGCTACTCTGCTTTGCATTTTAACTTGTTGCAAACTTCGACGAGATTTCACGCTTTGTGTGTGTTGTGTCCTATCCAGAAGAGTGGCACATGCTGCCTTTGTCCAAGAACGTGTCAAGAATAAAATTTCGATTTCAAGGTTGTCTACACGTTATGTTAAAGAATACAGACGAAAAAAGGAACACTTTTTCATACAAAAATATATATATATATATATATATATATTTTGGCCATCTATAGTACATTCCGACTTTCTTGTCTTTTAGAGAGCGGTATGTTTTATGACATGTCTCATTTGTATATGAATCAAACTAATTTTTTGGTGAAAAATGCATTCTTTATTTCATCTCCATTGATGGATTGCTCTATAGATCTTAAAATTTACGTGCTCACGTGAACAATTAAACATATTTTTTTAAACTTTCAAATTTTTAAGAAACTACTAAGTATGCATTGTAACCTCATAAATTTATTCGGATACTAGAACACTTTTTTTTGCTTCAAAATGTGTTCCACGTTTGGATCGGGCACTTTGACTTCAAGGGAAAACATTCTTATGTAAAAATATATATTTGTAATTTTTATAATAAAAAGTAATCCTTTGGCATTCTCTCATTAGCTTTTAATTATTGTTGAACTTTTTTTTAAAAAATCAAAAGTTGATTCCTGAATGATATAAAAGAAGATGATTATATTTACTAATATTATAAACGTGAAAGTTTGTATGGATGTTTGGTACTCTTTCACGCAAAAGCAACCGAATGGATTTTAATGAAACCTTACAATAATATAACTTATACATCAAAATAACACATAGGCTATAATTTATAAAGATATTGTGTGAATTTTCCAAAGTATAACGATAAATGTCAAGAAAGTAGGAAAAAATTCGGCCATCTGCAAAAAGGTCCACAACAGCATATATCTATCATTTATGTGTGAAGCAAAACTTTGCATTTTGTTTTGTCTACGCCAAGGGCCAGGAACTGAGAAAGCTTGAACAGGCGGAGTATGAGGCATATTACAATTTTAACATAAAATAAATACAACAAAAAGTAATATTAACGTATTACACTTCCAGATATAAATTATTTATACTATTTTAAGCGTTCATTGCATAAAATTTGTAACAATTTGCTACTTTTGCTGAGTAGAGATCAGCTTAAAAGGTGTTTTTAAAAATCGACCCACAAGAGAGTTACGGGGAGTTATAGATAAAAAAAATCCATTTTAACAGCTGTACAGACTTAACAGACATTTTAACAGACAGTACATTTTAACAGACTTAAAATTTAACAAACAGGATTTTTTTGTTCAGCTAACATATGCAAAAAAGCTTTTTTTAGTTTAATTTGCAATTCAGGTAAAATTAACTCATTAAAAACTTCTTTATCCTTCAATCTGTATTGTTTAATTTTTCAATTCACCCGTCCGAAGAACGGGTATAACAGCTAGTATAAAATATATTAGATTGATAAAAAAAAAAAATTGACAGTCATGGTAGTCAAGTGTTCGTGGCCACGAACTCGAAACTAACTTTGTCAGTTATTGCAATCGAGTTCTGTTTTTAGTAAAAAAAAACTCGCTATGTTGAGAGGCAAATGTACTTAAAATATATCGAGGCTCAAAATTCTTACGTAGTTTAGGAAGAGGAAGGGGGTCATTTTAAGTGTTCTCGTCACTGGATAGAGGTTTAAAATTACGAGGTCAGCTGCCCATGGCTTTCTTGTAACTTCAAAGTGTTGTGTACAGTTTTTGTGCAATTCACAATATTTGCAAAACAATAATAAATACGTCAGTAAATTATTTTTCAAAATGTTATATCCAAAGCTTTACTAACTACAGTTTAGACATCAAGAGGTTTTATTCTGTTTTATTTAAAAAAAATAACAGTTAGTTAAAAATTATATATATATTCTATATACTCTTTATATACATTGTATATGTTGTTGTTGTTGTGGCTAATGCCACCTGTCTGACGTAGTCAGATCGTGACCCACGAAATTCATCGTGGCAAGGGGCTAGAAGTACGCCTGTCGTTGGCCTTGAGCACCATACATGTGACAGTATGAATTAGCTCGACGAAATTCCCCAAAGGGATGATAGATGGCGACATCACCTATCTCCCCTCCACAATTTAGACATGGAACTGAAGGGGAGGGAAATATTCTCCAGTCCCCTGCACTCGTGATTCAGCCCACTAGACTTTTCGGACCCATTAATTTAACGAGCACGTACTCCGTGTGTACTCGGAGGGTATTTGGTAGCATTGGACATCGAACCCAGACCTTCCGGTCTGGAGTTCGATGCTCTAACCACCAGGCTACCCACGGCCGTATATTGTATATAAAGAGTGATATGTGTATTATGCTGTATTGTGCTTAGTATAATTGCCAAGAATTATTCTTTAATCTGGTAAACATTTCAAATTATTCAGTAAGGAAGTCTTTATATGAAACATTGAGGAAAATGTGAATCTTGTTTAATTTTGCTATAGAATTAACTATTTAACCTATTCATTAGTACTTTTAAAGATAAATTATGTTAGTTACGTGAAGCTCTTTTATTAATCATGATTAAAGTCTAGAATAAGGCGAGCTATTAAAATAAATTATAGCAAGGTCGGTATCTGAACTGGAACTCTATTCTCGCTGTCCACATTGACAGAAGAACTTGATCCACGCCACAGTTAACATGCATCTGCCCTCATTAAATTGGGCAATAGTCAACGTTTCTAATCAAATATAAATATCTCTTCAGGATTAAAATTCTAAAATGTGTGATGTTATTGGTCAACAATATTCTCAAAGTAGGTAATAAATAAACATTTATTAACAATTATTAAACAAGGGATAATAGCCTTTGCTGCTCCATATCCCCCCAACTTGTAAATAAATAAATGTAAATAGCTATTACAGAAATCATCATGAATTTAAAGAATTGATATAAATGCATTGCATTTCATAAACTCAATTTATGTTTCATATTTAAATTATATACGTATTGTTAATAGTTTCCGAATTTAGTTAATATTACTGTTAGTGTAAATGCTGAAAATGCCATTTGATTTAATTTCTACACCTTCATTGTGAATTGTGTGGAATTTAAAAAAAGGAAATAGAAGCTATGCCGACTTGTTATTCTTATTTAAATGTTTTCCAGAAATACGTTTGCCCTAATTGTTGCACAATATTAGTATAGATGCATAAAAAAATAACTATATTTAACCTCTATAGTGAAATATGATATTTCAATTCTTTAAATATTCAAATTTTACTTGTAAATATTCCTCCTCTAAGAAAATCTTCATGAACAAAATCGGGTACATTACATTTTAGAAAAATAATTTGTAAAGTGCACCAAAAAAATTGAAATTCGAAAAGTTCTGCTTGGAAATATTTTTTAGAAATTGTGTTTCGCAAAAGAAAGAATTTTTCAATTAACTAAACTGGCTAAAATAAATGTAAAGGACAACTATGAATGTTTTTTTAAAAATTTTCTTCATTTTTTAAACAAAAACAAATTTGGTTTTTCAAAAAAAAAATTTTTATTTATTTTTAGATTATTTTTATTAAACAAATATATCATTCAAGGCAATTAATGACTTAATTTATTTAATATTTCCACTATTTAAAGGTTTTCTAAAACCATAATAAGACGTAATAGCACGATGATATTCTGTAGTAAAAAATAAACCATATATATGTATGTATATTGCCTTAATCACATAAAAATAAATACTGACCTTAATAATCATTAATAATAAACAAAAAATTGTGTGTTTAAATAAAAATAAAACTGGAGCAATTTAATTTATTAAATAACTTGAATTTTCTTTAATGAAATTCAAATTCAAATTAGTTTAAATTTCAAATTTAGTTAGAATTGAAGCCAAAAGTTCAATACCCAGAAAACCTTTTTTTTTTTAAAAAAAAATGAATTCTATTTTATAAATGATCTTCCAACTTTTCGCGAGTAAAAACATGTACAAAATTTTTTTATGTAATTGTGTTTATTTCAGTGGTCTAATTTTACGTAAAATTTGATTTTATCGTTTTGACCATTTTCTTACCTTTTCGATTTCCATTCAGTGTTACAAAAATATGCATCTGGGAATAAATTTTTAGGCAATATAAACTCAGTATATTAACCCATTTTCAGAAGGAAAACAAAAACTAAGATACAATAAAATATTAAAGTAATCAATGATTTTTTTAGATTAGGCATTTAAATTGATTTTGATTTTAAAAAGTAACATTGGCCATTTTTTCTTGATTTAAAAAAATAATTTAATTTTAAGGTTTTTAAAACTTTTTTTTTAGTTTAAACTTTTAAAATGTTCTAGCTATTTTAAAAGATTTAGATTATTGGGATTCAGTGTTCACGAGAAACTGAAAATTTATCATCTTAATAATTATTTTTATTACTAAAAATTCAGAAAAAAATCATAAAAATTCTAAAAATATTAACTTTTTCACTTTTAAAAAGAAACATTTAGAACTCTTCGACCTAAATCGATATTATTATTCATAATACGTATATATATATACGGAAATATTTGTGCACGAAAAATTTCAAGGTTCTTCCTTCAATAGAAAGAAAACAGAGAGAAAGAATAGAATACATTTGTTTCGACAAAAATAAAAGTCATAGAAAATTCATTTTAAAGCATGCAAAAGTACAGTTTTTAAGACTTTTGAAGAATAGAATTCTGGGTGTTTCCTCCAAGTGCAACACTTAACCCCCATCGTCCAGTTCACTGGAAACATCTTCGATATCCCCTTTCACCCTCAGTGGAGTTATCTCGTGGCCGTGTGTCCTTGAACTAGTCTCCGTTCATTTGTACTGTTGATCAGTCGACTGGTCACTTCGTTTCTTGCAGCTCGAAAATGTCAAAACGTAAGTGCTTGAGCATCAAAGAAAAATAATTAATTCTTCAGGAAGTGTAGATAAAAGTGTCAAGAAACTTTCCTTACAGTTTTTGCTTCATTCTTTTCTTTCTTTTTTGATTGGTAAGATATGCAAAATAAATATTATTAATTTACAAAAAGGTGTGAATAATTACTTTTTTAATACATAGTGTTTAGGAATTTAAAATTTGTTTTTTGTGGTTTCAAACGAAAATTGAATGATGAACCTCTATATGACGAATTTTCCTTTTTTTTTCGGGATTTAACGAGTTTGTCATATGGAGGTCCGACTGTATATGAAGAAATATTTTTTAAAAAAACTTGTAACTCAGTTTGTAGACCAGAATTAAATGGGGGAAAAATGAAACTTTTTTTAAAAAAAAGCTATGAAATATATCATTCTTGTTTCAGTGGTGCATAGAGAATGGGAAGAGTCCATAAGTTCCATATAATTCATTAAATGTTTCCTATCCAAAAAGAGTTGTCTAAAAGTGAATATTAGTGTACACTCAATAGCCAAAACATTATGACCACCCTTACATTTTGCAAATAACTCTCCTGGATGACGTGGAAGACACGTGATCAGGTGGAAGTGGTATTTAACTGCTGCTGGAGAGTCTGAAGAATCATTATTTCACTTACTTCTGTGTGTGATGGGAAAGGCTGTGGATCTAAGTGACTTTGATAGAGGGCATATTGTAATGACTCGAAACAAGTATTTCCGAAACTGCACGACTCGTGGGTTGTTCGCGATCTACAGTTGTTAGTACTTATGCAAAGGGGATGAATGACGGTGAAACCAGCAGTAGACGACATGGTGTTGGGCGTCCACACGCTATCAAAGAAAAAGGTCGTCGGAAACTGTCTTGCATGGCGGAGCAAAACCGGAGCCAGACAGTAGTTCAGCTGACAACCCAATACAATGCAGGGCCAAGTAGAATAGTATCGGAGCACACTGTTCAGCGGACACTGTTGGATACGGGCTACGCAGCAAACGTCCCACTCGTGTGCCTTTGCTGACCAAGCGTCATCGCCAACTGCGCCAGCGCTTGGCCCGGGAACATTGCAACTGGTCCATGGATTAGTGGGAGAGAGTTGCTGGTCAGATGAATCACGATTTGTCATTCATCACGCCGATGGCCGTGTCAGGATACACCGTCATCTAGGAGAACAGTTGCTCCCTCAATGTACAGTAGGTCATACACAGGCCGGTAGTGGCGGTATTATGCTTTGGGGGATGTTCTCTTGGGCGACTCTGGGACACGTGGTTGTGGTAGAGCAGACAATGAATGCTAAAGGGTATCTGAAAATGATTGCGCACCAGTTGCACCCTTACATGGCCAATGTTTTTCCAGCTGGAAATGGAATGTTCTAACTGGACAACGCCCCGTGTCAAAAGTCTAAAATTGCGTTGGAGTGGTTCCAGGAACATGATGCTGAATTCCAGTTAATGTCCTGGCCACCTAACTCATCGGATATCAATCCGATAGAATACATTTGGGATGTCTTGGGACGGCAACTCAGAGTTCAAAGACCACCGATTCGCAATATCTCGGATTTGTGTGACCGTTGCTTAAACATCTGGTACAATCTGTCTCCGGCCATCTGCCAAGGACTTGTGACATCCATGCCAAGGCGGGCTGAAGCTGTGCTGTACGCCAAAGGTGAGCCAACTCGTTATTGATAGATGGTCATAATATTTTGGCTCTTGGATGTATATCAGCGTAAAAGAGTCTGAACTCTTCTTTATCTTCCATCTCCCGAAAAAAGCGAAACCGAGAATTATACTACCTTATATATTGATTTACTCTTAATATAAAACTAAATAACTTATAAAGAGATTTCGCTTTTTTTTTTTAGCATTTCAGATTTTTTCCTTTACATCTCACATCTGTTAAATTGATGAATATTAAGATCCTGCTGCACATCATTCGTATTAGAAGTATTTGCATTAAAAATACAGCCATGAAGAGTAAAAATATATTCATTGCTGTATGAAAAATATTAGATATGAATTCCTTAACTGCGCCAAGAACTGCTTGCAAGGCCGGCTCTAGCAATTTTGCCACCCCGGACAAAAATGGAAAATGCCGTTTCTCTCTCCAAAGCAAAAAATTAGAATGCAAAAAGATAAATTCTTCATAGATGTACACCTGTAAAACATAAATAATTCTTGCAAATATAAGAAAGACAGCATAACAATTATATATATAAAGGAGAAAAGCGACTCACTGACTGACTAATCACGATATCTCCGGAACTATTAAACCTACAGATTTGAAATTTGGTAGGTAGGTTCCCTTCATGGACATCAGCTAAAAACGGATTTTGCAAAGATCGAACCCCAAGGGGAGTTACGGGGGCTTAAGGGGCGTTATAGATAATTATTTGCATTATTAAACTATTAGATTAGTCTTGAAATTTAGTACACAGATTTCTTTCATAAAGTAGAGATTCTCTACATAATGATTTTTACGAAAATTGACCTCCAAGGGGCATTGAGGGCGCTTAAGGGGCGTTACACATAATTATTTCCATTTTTAAACTATTAGACGTGCAGTCTTGAAATTAGGTATAAGCGGATTCCTTTCATGGTGTAGAGATCCGCTACAAAATAGTTTTGGGGGAAATTGATCCCCAAGGGTCACTGAGGGGGATTAAGGGGCGTATATATATAATAGATAAATATTTCCACTTTTCAACTAATAGACCCATCTGCTTGAAAATTAGAAGGTATGTTCCATTCATGGAATAAAGTTCCTTTTACAAAGAGTTTTGCGGAAACGAACCCCCAAAGGAGTGGGATAGCGAGGAATTAAGGCGTGTTATAGAAAAATTCCTGTTTTTGAATTTAACTCATTTACTTGAGATTTGTTGAGCACGTTTCTTTAGTTAAATATAGTTCCCCTAAGAATGGATTTTACGGAAATCAACTCCAGGTGAAAGCGGGGAGAGTTATTAGGGCGTATTGATAAACAAAATTCCCGTTTTTGAACTGCTAAGACTATAATAATAAAATTTGGTTTGCATGCTTCTTTTGTTGAATTGGAATCCACTAAGAATGCTCTCAACGAGATATTGATGATAAAAATTCCGTTTTTGCTCTGTTAGATTTTGACTTGAAATTTAACACGTATGTTTATTTTATAGAGTAGAGATCCACTGAAAGTTGCTTTGGTGGAAATCTATTTGATTATTAGGTTAAGTGAGCGCAAAAAATCTTTGTAATTCTATTTTAGATATAAATAGAAATTAGAGATATTGATGATAAAAATTCCGTTTTTGCTCTGTTAGATTTAGACTTGAAATTTAACACGTATGTTTATTTTATGGAGTAGAGATCCACTGAAAGTTGCTTTGGTGGAAATCCACTTGATTATTAGGTTAAGTGAGCGAAAAAAAATCTTTCTCCTTCTATTTTAGATATAAATAGAAATTAGATATTAGAATTTATGTTCTTTTTATATCAAGAGGCGAGAGTTACAGCTATAAATATATTTTTCAATATAATCGAATTCTTAATGCTAGATATCAATAATTCATATATATGTAAACAGTATACATTTATACAACATCGAGAAATACCCAGTATAACGGATGGGTAACGTTTAGTAATATATAAAATCTTAAGAAATATAAAATATTTCGAAGTTAAAGACATAATTACCTGTTATTATTTCAAACGAGTAAAATGTAAGAGAAGGAATCGTTCATTTCATCACAAAAAAGAGTGTACTGATGGTGGGGATCACAAGCTTTTATTTTAACTTATGGTAACTACACTCAAGACTAAAATAAAACATCTCCTGATGCTCTCTATCTATCAAAAACTCTTCCCCTTTTGGGTATCTTATACCGGGAATAGTATGGGTGATTGGAATAACCGTTATGACACCTCTCTGGGATTGGGAGAAAGTTACTAGTGAAAAATGAGTAAAATATCAAATTTCATGATTTAACACATATTCCCGCCTCGAACCCTTCAAGTTTCAACCTAAAAGAAAACAGACGTTAAGCATACAGAGTACTAAATAAGGAAATAAGATACGTTGAATGAAATACCAAATTCACTCTCGATAATATTTTAGAAAATATATTAAATTTTTTTGTTGCAAAAAAAAATTCAAATTCGATCCAAATGATGCCCTTAAAATTTGCCACCCCGATAGGGTTCTGGTTTGCTCAGCCCTAAAGCCACCCCTGCTGTTTGTTCCTTTCGCTTTTCAATCTCCCATTAAAAATAAAAAATACTACAATTTCAAAGATCCATAACCTTTTTTAAAAAATACGTGGAGAAAATTTTCATAAAACTAGTTAAGGCGACACAGTATGATTCAATTGATCAAAATCGGTCAAAAAAATCAAATGTTTTTTTCAGCCTAAATTATTCTTTATATACTTTTCTATAACCTCACAAAATTTGAAAACTCTAAACTTAAAAAACGCAGAATTATGGTAACTTTCATGTTCGTTTTTATTCACGTCTCTATGGCAAATCAAAACTTTAAACTGACTTATCTCAGAAAGATAAAATAACTAGTTTGTCTTCATTTAAAATGCTAAGGCTTTTTTTCTATTGCGCTTAATGCTTTGAAATTTTTTTACTTTTTGCTAATAGTACATGTAACAAAAGTTGGTATGCATTTTTGAATCAAAGCAATATTTATTTTTTTTTAAATAATGAAACTCAGAATTTATGCATTTTTAAGGAATTTTCAATAAACATTCATAAAAAGAAGTATTGTACGAGTACAAATCACGTTAACGCAAAACCCATACCAATTTTTATTATACATAGTTTGACGTACTTGAAAATCAAATTTCATGTATGTACGTAAATTTTTGTAGGAGTAGCACTTTAAAATCACTTCACAAATGTTAAGTGTTTTCCTTAAAAAACTACATGGCTAGCTTTTTAGGAAATTTTGAGCACAAAATCTGTTTAATATAGTATACATACATAGGAGGCAACCAAAAAATTTAAAAATCCTTAAATTAAAAATTTTTGCGTAAATCGTACCATGTCCCCTTAAAAATCTGAACTATTTCTGTGTGTGATTTTTTTTAATATGATCCGGGGAAGCAGCCATCGAAAGAAATTTTTTTTTAGTTACGCATGTCTGGAGAAGCACAGTGCTCAACCACTAATTATCTATCTATTATTATAATAGTCGGGTCCAGTCTTTAAAAATTTATTAGAAAACTATCCGAACGCAAATTTTCTCCAATTATGTAGCGTTCCACTTGATCGATTAGCCATGCGTCCCCACTAGTTAATGACTAAAAAATCAATGTATTTATTCTGCCGTGGCAATGGCCTTTGGCCCAGCTGCACAAATCATCTTTCAATTTGTAATTTCTTCCCCTGAGGACTATTAAAACCGGCCTCCAAGTCTTGAGACCAACCAACATCCATATTCTTTTTAGGTGGCCTCTGTAATGGAGGATAGACACACCATCTCCATCTCACGACATATTTCCGATAACTGACGACTTAATCCATCAGAATTTTCTGGGCGTTCTTCTCCAAGTGGGTAATTCCCTCTCCCTTCGGTTACCCATTATGCCCTAGCGGTCATTCCTGGTTGGAAGTCTTAGACGTAATAATATTCTCTACAAGCCCCGATAGGTATAATGTCGTGTTACAAATGCACCTCGCGCTCTGTAATTTACGGCCGGCATAACTAGCTATTAAAAATTGTTCTCGTTGTCGCTTCGGTGATTGATGGATTTCGGTCCATTCGAGATGTGGATTGATTATTATTAAAGTTATACATAATATAGTTCCATGGGCAAGCTGGTAAATTGAGACAAAATATTTCAGAAACGACTCCCTCTAATGGTTATTTGTTCCGTGACCCCCTCGAGATGATGTTTTGAGCATCTCATGATAGCTTAATTTTGTTTTCAGGATTCATTTCAGGGAGAAAATTTTAGGTTCCACCTACTCAGAAAGATTGGAAAAGAGATCAGTTACGTTTAGAATGTTGGGATGAACTTTAGTGGCACTCATTACACTGCCTATCCTTAATTTTTTTTCGTAATCTATCTTATTTTAATAAATATTTGTAAAGTCTATAGCAAATTCATTAAAAAGTAGTTAAATAATAACTTAGTCAAGTAATGTATAAAGTTTGTTGCAGTAAACTAAGTTTTAGTGAAAAAATTTAAAAAATTTCGCACAGTTTAGATTTGTGTATGATTTACTTGAAAAGACAAATAAAAAAAATGAAAGAAAAAGAAAAGAAAATAATTATGGAAATATTATTATCACATAAGTTTACATATATTTGATTTTATATTAGCAGCGAATTATGTTACAGTCTAAATTAATTGCACTTATATAATTTAAGCAAATGTACGTATCTTACAACAGTGCTTCTCAAACTTTCAATATACGCGACCCACTATTCAATCCTTTTCATCGCCCCCCTCCATACAATAACAATGTGTTGAATTCAATAATACTATACTTTTACACTAAAGCTACAATACGACTTTAACCTCTTAAACGTCTCGCTCAGTCAAAGTATTAATTTTCTGGACGTATATATACATCTTTCCGAAGTACGATCTTTTCTGTGCAGTGCTATTCTTGAAATTATTCCGAAGGCTTTGGAATGCAATAAAAGGATCTTGACAGTGTTTGCGAAGGATTTACTTTTATTTCCGAGGATTTACTTATTCATTCCTTTTCTCCCCTCCCTCCCCCTAAAAAAACATCAAAATACGCTCGTCTGCGTGGTAAAAGGTGGCATTGGGGAGCGAATCGCGTAACTCTTAATCGGCAGTTAAGGAATTAATTATAAACCGTACAAATTATCAAGGTAAATGTTAATACAAACCCATGGGGACACTGATAATTATCAAATTTGTTCTTAACTTAGTATTATTAAATTTATTTTAAAATACATAGTACCGCGTACTGATACATTTATAAGTGTATTCTATCAGTGTAAATGTGTATTTTATATTTTATTATATCAGAAAGTATTTTGTTTGTTTACTTTCAGTAAATTAATTTTTTAAAAAATATTACGCTTTCTATTTTTCAATATGCTCGAGCCCCTTCGTAGAGTTATCACCCCCCCCCCTTAGAGGGGCGCCTCCCACAGTTTGAGAAACGCTGCCTTAGAATCTCAGATGCAAAAAAATATTTATTGATTGTGTTGCATTACATTTTACATTTTGCTCCAAATTTCTTTTTAAGAGCTCAATAACTCAAAACAATTTTTTGATTTTATTTTTATTGATTATCAGAATAGGGGTTGCTTAAATTTGTCTATCAAATTAAGAAAGCAGTAGTTTAATAGTTTATTTGTTAAAAAAACAACAGAAAATACATTGTTCTTAATTTTTTTCATTAAATTTCAATTTAAATATCAATTATGATGCAATGAAAATGAAAAGATAGTTTAACCGTTGCAAAGTACATCAATATTTGCAGTGGCGTAACGCACACCCCCGCAACCCTCACATCACGAAGGCGGCCCAGGATTCTAGAGGGTTAAAAGCCTGACTGACGCCAAGCAAGTACCCTTTGTAACATACAGCTTGGGGCCCGAAACCTGACTTTGCAGAGGGAGTCCAATATTCTTCGTTACGCCACTGAATATTTGTATAACAATAACAGTAGAGCACACAAGGGGGAGTCCTGGGGTTCGGATCCCCCAAGCCCTTGATTTTTTTTCCGATTGATTATAATTCTAAGTATATAGTACGTAAAATTTAATTAAGTATTTGGTATTAATGACTAATTTTATTAATTAATGCTAATTATTTATTCAATAATTAGTTTTTTACTGTGTTTTGTTCCCGAAAATCGACAAAATTAAAAGGAGCATGATACAAGAATGGTGAACTTTCGACCCCGGACCCCCCCCTTGAAAAATTTCTGTGTGCGCTACTGAACAACAATAATAATCTAAGTAACAAATTTTGACTGTTTACTTTATCTAAAAATTTGTTTCACTCATAAATTTTGAAATACATTTATCATTATTTCATTCCATTAATTACAAAGTCTTATTACTATTAGTTTTTCCTTAACAAAATTATTCAAAAATTAAAATCAATTGTTAAAATAATGGTGATTGCCCCTTGACTATTCAAAAGTATCACTTTTCTTGCATAAAATGTTGAGTTACTTTTATATCAGTTTCGTGTATTTTGGTTTTATATTTTAATATAAAATAACTTTTAAGTATTTACATGTTTTATAGTTTTTGATATTAAAATACAATTATTGTTTCCGACTTATGAACTTGTAATAGATTCAAGGAAGATATTTAGCGCACAAATATTTGACATGAAGAAATCGTGAAACGCAAAGACAATTTTACTCTCAAAAAGAAAAAAAATTAGTAACATTTATTGAGGAAAAGAGCCTTTATCTCGAATACAGAAAAGAATCAGTGTATCAAATAAATATTGCTGATATTGATTAATGGACTTAATCAATGAAAAAAAATTTCAAATCGTATGAATTATTGACTCTTTATTGTATAGCATATATAAAGTGAAAAAGGCTCTACATTTTCAAGCATAAAATGAATATAATAGTTTGCCAACTTTTAAATATTCGAAAATCACAAAAATCAAAGAATTCCGTAATCAAAACATTTACGGAAATTAAAATTTATTTCGTAACGTCAATTTTGTAAAATGTACCTTTGCATAGAAATTAACACTTCGTTCTCTAAGCGAATATTATAGACACAAGAATAAATACGAGTTTCGAAACTTCAGCTGTGATAGAAGTTATTTAAATTTCAGCGCAGCAAAATACTTTTCTTTCCTTATTACTAAAAATTATCATAACTATTCAAAGTGTTTTAAGAACCTCATGAAGGAGACTTTAAAATACTCAGTAAATGTATGTCATTCTAATTACAGATAAATATTTCGGTTTTAACTGTAAAAGTTGATATTTCTCTTGTTAATGTAACAGATTTGAATTGTGTTTCTATGGTTAATTACAAGTTAAACTCCAAGGAACGAATAGCCGGAATCTGGCAACAATAAGAACTAAAAAGCTATTTTGTTCAAAACTGAGCTTCAGAGATATATAAAAAATGTCTTCTAATATAGAAGGAACCTAATGATAAAACTGAACAAGTATGGGAGGAGGAGGAAACTGCAAGTAAAATTTAATTAGTGCTTAAATCTAAATCTAGATCTACGTATATCAAATTAAATTCAGAATCAGTTATTGTGTACTAACATACAAGCAAGGAACCCGTTACCACGAATCCAATGTTATTGAAACATACGCTTACAGTGGAGGTGGGAACACGATTAGGATGGAATCTCTTTAGGAAACTTAGTTACAAAAAATTTATTTTGCACATGAATGCATGCACATATGAACTGGAATATATTGCTTTATTTAATACGAGATAAGTTATCATTAATTTGATCTTTCAAAATAAAAATTGTAGAACTATATTTTTGATCAGCAAAAATATATCTATTCATAAGAAAGGTGAGCTCTGTAACGCAATAAAGTATTTAAAAATTTTTTTTTTGCATATTTTTACAATTTTTTATTGTCGGACTAGTTTAAATTTCATATATTACTTTTACCGGTTTTGGTAGTGCACTTCCTTTATTTACAAAATGTAAATGCAATTTCAATAAAAAATAGAAATGAGTCCAAGGTGTTACCTACATGGAATTTTTTATTTATCCAATAAATTATAAAAACCCAATTTTTATTTTAAACATAATTTAAAATCTAACTTTTCTAAGATGTTAAAGTCTATGTTTCAACTAATCTCAGAAAAGATGAAGTTAATATTTAACACTGCTTGTGGATTTTTGAAATAAATAAATAAATATAATTTCCACCTTCAATAATATTTTAGAAATTTTTGAATAAAATCTCCAAAGCTATTAAAAATGTCAAAAACTGATCAAATATTCCTTAAACCTTTATCGCATTTTTCAAATTCTGCAGGAACATATACCTTTAATTTACATAACATAATGGAATGGAACAGATGTAGCATAAATTTAAACAAACATTTCATTCTATTCTCATTATAAATTAAATCTCAAACAAAATAGTAGATTAGGAGACAGAAAATTGTATTAAAATGCATATCTTCTTATAGGAATAATTAACTTTTTTTGTTTTTACTAGAGAGGGCTTATCTCACGTTCATATCCATGTCTAATTAATTTTTGAATGTTTTATAAATTTAATTTCTCAAATTATTATAGACTCTCTTTTCACTCTTGAAAAGAATTTTACATTCAGTTTTTAAAAATCAGATATGAAATGGTGGCGACAAGAATTTATTTCTATGAACTTCACAGATTCGCTCCATAAAAGGTTTCTTATATTTCACATACACACAATATATGTAATATTCCATATTATTCTCAAGAAAAAGAAACAAGGTAAACTTTTGTAAAGGAAAATCTGTTCAGCGACCTCGTTAAAAGGTTATAGTTCTTAAAAAACCGGGTCAAAAGAAGTTTTTGTTCTGGAATATCAATTTTATAATTTTTTTGTTGCAAATTTTGCGCTCTTTTCACGGTTTATTTTTAGAATAGCTAACTAAGCAACTTGTTTAAAATGATCTATAGAAATTATGGTAAACAGCAAAACTTAAAATTCTATTTTTTACATTATTTACCAAATTACTCCACGAATTATTTATTGAGCAGTTCTTTTGTATTACAATTGCTATAAAAAGAACTTTGGGTTCAAGATGAAAAGATGTTGATTGTCAAAGGTCTTCGTTTTTTTTAAGCTTGTTTTGCTTATATTTCTTAACTTATCCAGACAAACAAGATGTATTTTATATGCAGTTTATTTAACACACACACAGTCTCTTTTACTCTTGATATAATCATCAAGTGCAACTATATTTGCATAATCAGGCTTTCATTCAGCTGTTCGCAGAACTTTTTTATTATCTATTTCCTAGAAAGAAGAATTCATAAAAGTACAGGGAGTGTATATTCTTTTAGAAGCAATTTTCCCTAAAATCTATATGGATAACGTTTACGATGTAAAACAAACATCTTTGGGCACACCTTACCTTCAAGGAAAAGCATTATTTACTAGTCATCCTTCATGGAACTGCCCCTGCAAATTAAAATCCAATTTATCACCTAACCTCCAACAAGTACTTTGGACTCAACTTAATAAAGAGATATTCCAGCAAGAAGATTTAGATCTGGCACCAGAAGGGAAAGTTTAATAAACTCACACCTTATTCTATTTAAAATGTCAAAAGACGATCATCCGAAAAGAATTAAATGCAAATAATTCTGAAAGAACTACCAGGATTTCAGCCTTAGGCTTTGAAGTCTATTCTTAACTAATTTTCCGGGTGAATTAGAGTACAATAGAGATAGGACGTAAGAATCGGAGGAGTACTTTGAAGTGGGCAAAAAAAAAAAAAGTGGGATGTTATCTTGATCTAAGAACAAGTACGTGGGGTCAGTTTAACGGAGAAGTGAAAAAGTATCGTTTCATTTTATTCATTTTTTACAACCATAATTTGGGGATCCATCTTCATCGGTCAAATAGAGTGACGTGTAGGGAAGGCATACCTTCTATCACTAGGTGAGAATGCGTGAAAAATTTGGTTTAAACCCACTCGAGGTTTGTACACTTTGCGCATGCTGAATTTGTAGCTTTATTCCAGCTCATGTTAAAATTGGTTCTTTTAAATTTTTGTCGGTTTTTATTTTGTATAAGTATGTTTATAACGATGCTAATTAGCGTTTTTCCCTATACTCATTACTCTTTATTTTCTTTCACCCTTTTTTCTTTTAGATGAGGGTCAGGTTAAGATGTGATCAATAATAGGAAATGATTACTTACGAAATAGGGAATTTAAAGGTACAGCAATCAGAGTCAGTTTGAGATATAATTTAAACACTTTATGTCATTTTAATTTCGGATTACGCTTTATAGTGAAGAGAGAGATTCATAATTGAGTGTCAGATGATTCAAAATAACTTGATAAAAGAGGCGTAGTTATGATGGATTTGAATTTCCTTGAAATAATCCTAGGATTGATGATTCTGATGCCTTTTTAAAGTGTAGTAATTTAAAAGGAACTAAGTTTTTCTTCTTAAACCAAATAAACAGTGTAAGATTAATATAATTATCTTCTGCTCGAAATTTATGTTAAAAAAATAAATATACTGTGTAACTCATTATTGAATTTTGAAGTAGTTATTAAATATGACTTTCTATGATAGATTTTGACTAATGAAAAACTGTCATGTTATTTTTGACTGCGTCGTTAATAATGAAACAGTTTAATCTGTGACATACACAAGATTGAGATTTAGGGGGTACAAGCTCCCCCTCTCCATAGAGTGACCTTGGTAGTCTAGTGGTTATGGTCACGAATACGTGGTCGCGTTTCGCTGGTTCGAAACCTGATACTACTGACCAGTGACGTAACGAAGAATATAAGGGGGCCCCTGCAACGTAAAGTTTTGGTCCCAAGCCGGATCTTACAAAGTTTGGAAAACCGTAACATAATGTACTTTGGGCCCCCATGGAATTCTGGTGGGCAATGCAGGGTACACAACGTACGTTACGCCACTACTGAAGATCCGCGGTGTAGAGGGTTTTCCAGAGGGTCGTAGAGTGGCTATTATTGAAAAAATACCGGGAAACGATGAAGACATTAACGTTGAATACACTGTAAAAACTTCTAAAACATCACACAGTTCGGACTAAAGGCTGTCGAAACCGACCTTCAGTATTTTGAACAGCATTGTGCGCTGGTAACGGACTTACTGTCCATTCGTCGTGTTCGTGATGAAGCAGCAAAACGCAAAGTGCAGTATGGAAGACAATAAGACAATACGATTTTCTTTTTAAAAAAATAGCCAGTTTTTACAAACTCAGCTTTTTATGATAGATAGCTTTATGTCTTAAAGAAATATTTTTCTGATGTGTGTGTCTGATTAGGTAAATTACTGTATACTATGTATTCATTAACTTTCATTTTCCTGCAGTAAGCGCTCCATGCCTTCATGAAGTACGTACTTCTTAGTTTAAGAGGATTTGGGTAGTTTATTTTCTGTTGTGTTGTCAAGGAAACACTACATATATAAGTGTAGTACAGTATTTTCTGAGGATACATTGGTACTCATTCTTTTTTTAATCCCAATTTCGATAACCTGGTATTTTCACAAACTTGGCAACCCTTCGGTTCACATTAGGCCGAGTTTTCGGGACTACTGTATAAACCCAAGTATAACATGAAAAGTCTGATATAAACTGTTCAACTTCCTGAGATAAATCGTAGTATAATCATAGCTTTAGTGCAAAATTAGTTTCTTTTAACACACAAAATTTTCAAATTGTAGTAATTATTGTTGAAATATTACATATAGATACAATAATTATATTAGGAATCTAATGTTAAAAGAAATTAATTTTTCTGATACATTAATGCCTATTTTATTTACACTAATAATGTACGAAAAATAATAAAAACAAATTTCATAAATATTTTAAAGATAGAATGATTTTAAATCCATCAGATTCTTAAATTCTTTTTATCAGATTTCCCCTAATATTCAAGATTGTATTAATCACGTGTCTTTTTCTCGGTCTGTAGCGGTAAAAAGAAGCTGTAACTTCCATGAAGAGCTAATTTGATTCACACTGGCGTAGCTAGTTTTGAGGGGGATTTTTATCAAACTTCCTTCGGGGCCTTTTTTTTATATGAGTGCCTTATTAATGGGACTATAATTACACATGTTGGGGCCCCTGTAGCTTCAGGGTTTCATTGATACGGCGGTAGCTAAACCCCTGATTTGATTATTCTCATTTCTATATTTAACTTTCATCGTATTATGTGGTCCGTAGTAGCCTAGTGGTTATAGGCCCAAAACCCGCCTTGTAGAGGGGCTGATGTACGTAAAATCTGTCGAGGCTCAAAATGATCCCTGGTGTGGGGGAGTTCGGAAAGGGGGTGCCAGCTCCACGTCCCTTGACTATGGTTCAAAATTGCGAGATCTGTCGCTGAAAGTCCTCGTGTAGCTGAATAGGGTCATGTTAATATTCGCTCACTCACTCACAGAAAAGACTAGGGAATCCAAAGCGTAGGTCAAATAATAACAGCTGTAAACTGTTCTTAAGTATGCATTTAGTTTTGAAATTTTCTATTTCAGTTATAATAGTTTTATTTTTCTATAATATAAACAAGGAAGGCAACTATAAGATTTCTCTCTTTGAATTATAATAGATTAAAGCTTTTTCACTATGTATCTATGTATGAGTGAGTGAGTGAATATTAACGTCGCACTGTTCAGCTACATGAGGGCTTTTAGCGACGGACCACGTAATTTTAAACCATGGTCAAGTGACGTGGACGACACCTGAGTTGGCACCCTCCTCTCCTAACTACCACACCAATGGGAGGACGTTTGACTCTAGAAGGTTTAACGTGCATCGCTTCCCTACACGGAGGGTCTTTAGAGGTACTGGGATCGAACTCGTGACGTCCAGCCACGATCTGATACCTTGACCACTCGGCTACCCTGGCCTCATATATATATATATATATATATATATATATATATATATATATATATATATATATATATATATATATATATATATATATATATATATATATATATATATATATATATATATATGTAAATGTATAGTATATATGGGTATATGTATCCATAGTATACATTTACATACATGTGTGTGTGACGGCATATTTTGTAGTTATTTTTTTAAAAAAATTCTTTATTTTTCTCTCCGACAGCATATTTAACTTGAAAAAAATATTTAAACACATATTACCGCTCTTGATGAGAAAAAAGAAACACGTCGACTCATTTTAAGTTGTTACTTTATTTGCATATGTCTTTTTTGCCATTCATTAATATCTACATGTCAAAATGAAAATAAAAACAGCCATAAAGATTATTTTCCCAACTGTCATTATTATCTCGAGAGTTACCTTCCACTTAAGATAATTCCTGACTAATGCCAATCGTGTACGTACCTCAAACAGCTTGATAATTAATACTTCAGGATTACCAAAAAATGTAACAACTCCCCTTTGCAATCTGGTACGCTTTATTGCACTTTGAACAGGAGGTCAAAGACACTAAACGACAACAAATCGCAATCTAAAAATTAAAGCTCATCGGAAGTCAATCCCTCCCTATCTGTTGCCAAAAAAAAAAAAATCGCCCACGCCGAATGAATCGGGTTTTGATGAGCGCTCGTGCTCAAACAATTCATCAAGGTGGCATGACCAGCCTGTTAAACGCACATTTACCACTGGTTAGAAAACACATACATGGGACTCTGATCTTAGCCATTTTTCTTTTTCTTGCCTTCATTTTTCTTTATTTTATTCCTTTCTTTCTTGTAAGATTAGTCCTTTGGAGTACATTAACACGTACTTGTAAAGGACAACGCCCAAGGGTGGGAGGGGGACTTGAAAGAGGGGTGGTGGGATTTTTTTGACAAATGGGAATAGTGTCATTTCTATCAGTGTTTTGAACTGTTCGAAAAGGCATTCGAACATCGATGTGATGAAAGTCCAATATCACTCTATCATGTATGGCGTAAGAACGGGGTGAGAGATGTATGAAAAGAATGGTAAAGGAAGTCAAGTTTGGAAAAGTCTATTGACTTCTAGGCTCTCTCGTGTAGTTCGATCTAGTACCGCCAAGAAATCTGTCATAGTTTGTTAGAAGCTATTCAGAAAGGTCTTTCAGCTTAAAGGGTGAAAAGATAGAGATAGTTTGTCTTTCTTTAATATTGTTTTTAAGTTCTGTATACATTTTTTTTATTCCCCCCACAGTTTTAAGAAGTTAATCCCATTGCTCACATCTAAAAAAATAAGTAAATAAAAATAAAATAACAATTGTCTTTCACATATTTAACGTTTAGTCTGTATCTATACCATAGAAGTATTTTTAGAGAAGAACATAGTGTTACGAATTTTGTGTAAAATATGGTAAATAATTTGTATTTGGATGTGTAAAGCATTTATTTTACTCTATGCTATATTTATTTTATGTTAAAATTGTAATATTCATATGCAACGCCGTTCCTTACGTTATAATGGTGATCCAATGGGAAGGCGAAATCTTGGTGATATAGCTAAGTTGGCGACTAGGTGATTTCGGGATCTTATAGATTCTTCTAGAAATTAGTGGAGAAATCCACTAATTTCTCGATCTATGTCGCAAGCGGATTTTTCTCGATGGATCCGCGGGTCTATAAATAGAGATGCTCCCCGAAACGAGTCAGTATTGTTTTGACAAGCGATTAGTAGACTTGCCTTGACCATGATTACCGATTAGCTCGGCTGTGCTTGTGAATAATGTTTTACATACGTGTAGTTTAGACACTAATATTGTGTCTGAGTGTTGTTGAAGGTGTGAAGAACTTCTGAGATTTATCCTGTGAATATTGCTGCTGAATCCTGTATTTCACGAGGACTGGATTTTCGACAATAAACTCACATCGCTCTTAAAGAATTGTCTTTTTTTTGTGACTAATTCGCATAAAATCCTCGAACCCCGATCAATGTAACAATATATTTTTCTAATTTGATAAAAAGTAATGGAACTGTTATCAAAATATATGTATCCTTAAAGATTCACTATAGTGTATATACAGTAAGGGAGATTGCGGTTTTATGGAGAAAAAAAATTAGTAGTAATCGGAACCAACCTATGTGGTAAAGATGTTCTGTGGCATGGAGATTAAGAGAAAAATAAGGAAAAATAATAATTTCAAAATTCAATAGAATTATTTTTCTACATTATAAATTACCAAAAATTAGGATTATTGATAAATGAGTACTGAGTAGGGAAAAGTACAGTAAACATTTCAAATATAATGTTAGCCTTTTCTCCTGAAACAATCGAATCCATTCGATCCAAGCTTTTTTTCGTCTTCTACTTTATCGTGTACTGTAATTTTGAGAATATAGGGTTCTTTTTTTAAATTAATTCTAAAGAAGCTGTTAAATATATCTGATGTTTTTTTTGTAACTATTTAGTAGGTGTCCTCTCCTTGCAATAAATGTTAAAAAGTACTAAAACGCTCAGTGGCTTGACAGCCCAGGGTGGTGTGACGTTTGAGAAAAATAACGGTAGTGTTATAATGAATAATTTATACGTTTAGTTTATTTACGTCACATCTTTTATATATAGACTATGCATTGAAGTTATTAAACTTATCAAAAGATCCTTAGAGTTCAAATGATGCGGTTTGTGAGAGAGGAGTTATCTTTTGCGGTCCGCTCTCTCCGAAAGTTTCAGATCACTTTGTGGTGCCCCCTCCATTGGGGACACCCTTTCTCCACTATTAACGCGACCTATGTCTGAGGGAAGGAAAGAAGAACCACTAAAATCAGCTTATTATGATCTTAGTTGATATACAATACAACAACAATACTAGTCAAAGAGGATATAGATCACTAGATGCAACACGTATTACTGATAATTAGCGCACTTAACAACTGAATCTATTTTTATATATTAATTCCTAATCTAATAGTATCCGCAATATCCTTATAGTTAAGATGAATTAGCTTACCGCTATTTCCTGAGTAAACAGCTACGGTCCTTAAAATGTCGATTCCACCTTTAATCTGGCTGGCTCTGGCTTAGGCATTGCTCCGTTGGTCTCGGATCTACTTTTGACTTATCTACACCGGCACTGTTAGGCTAACCCCCAGAATTAAGATTCTTCTTCTAGACTTTTAGCTCACTTCACTTAGCTTACTTATAGCATTACTTCTCCACTTAGCGATTCTCGCGAATGCCAACATTACAAAATATATAATTCCTAATTTGCATACACACGTTCTCTTCTTGAGTTCGTTGGAAGGAATTGCCATTCTGGCCCCAAGGAATCCTAAGAGGACAATTAGTGGAAATCACGGTAAAGCCCCGTCACAACTCTCATTCTCTCTCTCTCTCTTCTTTCGCTTCAGAGATAAGGGGCCGACGTCTTTATCATCCAGTTACATCCTGCTAGTGGCGAGAAAAGGGTCCCCCATGGTGTCAAAGGTTGCGGAGGTGATCCAAGATGGGACCACGCAATAATTTTTAAGTTGCAGGTGCAAATGCATGTGTGGTGATTCACAAAGATGCAGATTCACAGCTATGTGGCGGGAAATTCACAGTTACGTCACAACTCTTGGTTCCCACACCGGGAATCGCCACAGTGGTCCTTGGCCTTCCCAAGAAGCCTTTTCCAGGCCAGCCTTCTTCCTTCTAGTGTTCTCCAATTCTTAGTTCTCAAAACTAGGAGATCTTTTTCTAGGTAATCAATCTATCTAAGATTTGGCCTGCCATTTCTTCGAGTGCCAATTGGTTGGGGGAAAACACTTGTTTCGTTTTAATAAAAATTACTTTGGCTTTTTACCATAAAAAGCTCCAATACTTTAACTTTATTCCCATTGTGGCAATACTTAACATAAAATTAGTTTTTTATTTTACTTTCCCCTTTATCTATGTACCATAGAACACCTTTTCCGAGTCAGTTGCGCAGATTCATCTCGATACATTTGAGTTACTAAAATTGAAATGCTACCACGAAGCACTAGAGGTTCAATAATAGAAAACTAGATCCCTTAAAAATGAAATCCATTATTCAATTCCTACGGGTCTAAAAACTCGGTTTACATTGCATAAGTTGTCTTGAGAAAAAGGTAAAGAAAGTGACAATTTGGATGGATTCTTTATGCTATCAACAAACAAACAGTAGAAAATTCATATCCCAAATAATTTTTGAATATAGTAAAATCAAATGATTATAACGTTTATGATACAAAAATGTGTGTTTTTGTTACGGGAAAGACTCACATTTGTACACGTGAAATTTATGCGTATAAAATTTGAATTTTAAATTTATTACCATATTTCCATTTACTCGTAGTTTTTATGGGACTGATTGTTCTCGTAAACTGAGGGGTTACTGTATTATCAAAAATGAAATATATTTCTCCTTTAATAAATTTTTTTTTGTATTTTAAAAATATCTATTTAAAAGAAATTTTCAAAAATATATATTTGTTTTCTTTATTCAGACGGACATACAAATATTAAAACGAGGGTGGGGTTCGGGGTGGAAAGTTCACCATTCTTGTATCATGCTCCTTTTGATTTTGTCGATTTTCGGGAACAAAACACAGTAAAAAACTAATTATTGAATAAATAATTAGCATTAGTTAATAAAATTAATCACTGATAACAAAAACTTAATTAAATTTTACGTACTATATACTTAGAATTATAATCAATCGGAAAAAAAAGCAAGGGCTTTGGGGGGGGGGGGGCTTCCGGACCACCCTTTTGTGTGCGCCACTGCTATACACTGGATTTTACGGTGGTATATATTTTGTTTTATTGATTTAACCTCAAAAAGAATTTGGTCAGGGTTGCGAATTTGATATACTTGATTAAAAAGAGAAAAAGTTTGATTTGCAAGTTCTCTCCGAAATTATATAAAAACACAGTCGAACGGACACATTAAAGACAAGAAATGCCCATAAAAAGGTTAAAAAGGGAGGCGTTTTTGTTAACAGCCCTTTCGCTGATTAATGAAACCAAATTATATCCATTTTTTCCTCTAGAACTCCTTGACATTTTTTTAAATGGTGCAAGCTGGAACGAGAAGGAGGGACCAAATATTTATTCGTTGAGGTACAAAAAAAAATGCAAAACTCTCTCAGTCCTTAAATTAAAATTTCCATAGCTGACCTTTGCTTTTGCAACTTTAAACAGCCACTGCCCTTTACAGATGGTCTGATGTCACGGGCAAGATATGACTTTGATCAAAATTACACCCCGTCGGCACCACTGAGGAATTCTCTCTTTCCCACCAAAAATGCATCTCATCAAGACTCCTCTTCTTGAAAGAGACACAACAAAAACTTTATATTACAGTATATAATCAGCCGGAGAGGTGATAGTGCCATTATCCATTGTGAAAAAAAGATTTAGCACCTTTTGGAGGAGCTTTTATTGCCAAGGCTAGGTGGAAAGGTGAAAATTGACCTCTTGAAATGGCTGCATGTCAGAAATTTGAATGGAGAACTTGATGAGAGGTTTCTTTTGGGACGTTCTCTTTTCACTGCCACTACGGACTTGCTGCCAAGGATTTGTTTGCATGTTATAAGGGTATGCCAAGTAAAAAGTCGTCTGATAGAATCCTGATTGTGGCCTTTCCCTCTCGCGCTCTATTGTGGTGTATGTGGAGGTCTCATTCATGAGACCCGGAATTATAGCGTCGCGATAATATGGCCACTTAAGAATCACTGCGCATTGAAAGAGAGGGAATCCTTCTTAAATATCAAAATGAAGGTCGAAATTCTCGAATGAAAGGATTTTTATGGGATGTCTAACATCAAAGCCATTTTTAAATGAAAAAAATATGTTTAAGATATCCGAACACGTTGAAAAAAAAATTACCAAATTCTATCAAAACACATATTTTTTGTGTTTTGTTCACAATTCCTACTATTAGCTCAGGCTCTCTATATATTTATTTATCTATCTTGGTGGAATTTTCAATCGTTAATAAAATACATTTTAAAGCGCTCAATTGAGATGAAATTTTACATACATGATTATTTTGGATGACAATGCAGTAATTTAATTCTTATTAATAAAAATTGATTGATTAAAACTAATTATTCAAAGAATTACAAATACAGCTACGTTGGCATCATTTTTGATGACTTAGCGATCAGTTTGGCGACTTGTGTCAAAACTTAAAAAGGTTTTTTTTCCTCACGTTTCAAAGCATTCATTTGAACTGAAATTTTCTATGCACTATTGTTTTTGGTAAAAATATGATAATTAAATTATAATTAATTAAAATTAATTGACTGAAACTAATTATTTAAAGAATTACAGGTACAGCTACGTTGGTTTCATTTTTAGCGACTTGGATCAAAACTAAAAAGATTTATATACACGATTGTTTTGTATGACAATACGATACTTTAAAGATAATTAATAAAAATTAATTACCACTTAATGTTGTAATTCTGTCATATGTATATACATATTTATATTAATTGTAACTATTTAATAAAAAGTAGATGAAATAAAATTTTTCTTTGTTTATCTAAATAGGAATTGACTTAAATTTTTTTTTATTACTTGTTTTTTTTTTTTATAGTATAGATCTAGCTTTTGGCCTTACAAAACATGCTTTGTTTTGTTTCTACGTTACCTGAAAGCCAAGTTACAATCGAATTAATTAGAAAAACCGGAAAAGTGAGTCTTTAATCTTCTAGATGTGGGTATTTAACTTGCTCAAAATCTGTCATTGTGCGAATTTGATACATAAAAATATTACAAACCTATTTTTATGAAATTTTTTGAACCTGATATTTATATTATGTTCTAGAGAATGTACTAAAATATTTCTTATTTAATGAATATTTTTTAAGTCTCATGGTTTGTTATTTAAATACTGATCTCATATAAAGAATGTTACATTTCTTATAATTTTTACTCGATCAGCTGTAAAACTTTAAAATTTTAATAAAACATTAATATTTTAATGTATTTTATAGACAAATGCATCGTATTTGTTTTAACAATACCTTTACTGATATAAGTTTATTACATTTTCTGTAATTGCTTTGAAGTTTTTCAAAAATATTGTTAAAATTTCACTTATAATTGTGATTTTTGTAAAATTTTGTTATTTTTTGTAAAAAAAAATATTGTTATACAGTTAAATATTAATTCTTATTGGTAATGATTCCTAAAAAGGCATTTAACATGTTTCAGTATGCTGTTTTTTAAAAAAGTACTACGAACGTGTTCGGATACCTTAAAATCAGTTTATAGGAATTAGATACTTGAGTAATGGATATTGATATTCATTTTTATAATGTGAATTATAATATAACATCGGATATTTTTAATTATTTTTTTTTCTGCTTCAGATTTTTTTTTTAAATATAGCCCAAAATTTTCTTAAGTATGCTTATAAAAGATGATACAATTTAAAATTTAACTTTAAATTTAGTGAGGCTTAAAATGTTGTAGTTTAATATTATTAGGCTTTTTTAAAAAAAATAATCTAAATTATTTAATGTATCTGACTATGATCGGAACCGTAATTTTGTGAAAATGAATATTTTTTTTAATATTTAGCTTAGCTTGAATTAGAATATACATATAAAACTGTTTTAAGAGTATTATTACAATAGAAAATAATTTAAATTGTTTGGAAAAGATTGTTTCGCCAAAAGTTGAAACTTTTTTGGCGAAAAATGAAGAAAAAATTATATATTTTCATGACATTTTCCTTTTATGGGAAAATATTATATAACAACAATATTTGGCCCAGTATCATGCCAAACACTGTATATGATACTTACTATATTCTAGTTTCTTGCATTGTCCCCACAGAGTCTGAACTATTATTTTTGAAAATTTCCCCTTACTTTCAAAGTTAATAAGAATTAAAGCAATAACCGGTGTTTTTTGTTAAAATTTCTCTACTTTGATGTGTTAAAACGTGAATAAAACCAATTTCTAAATTATAGATTTAAAAACTCATAGTCCAGGCTCTGCACACATCTTAGTTATATCTAGGCAAAAATTATTTTTGAAATATTTTTCACTAAAATAGAATGTTTTAAAAATATGCCATTCTTAATTCTTCTCTCTCTTTTTTTTTTTTTTTTTTGCTAAAAAAATTGAATTTAAATAATTTTTTTATGTATTGATGTTCTTAAAATAGTTTTACATGTATATTATAATTCAATTGATATTTAAATGCTTTTTAAAAATATCGACAGATACTTTATGAGAGAAATTCTTTTTTTTATCGTGAAACAAGAATATTTGGTTAAAATAAACGTTTCTTTAATTGTTTCAAGTCGTAAAAAGAAAATGCATCGGTCTACTTTTACATTTCTTTGAAAAATTATTTTAAACTTCCTATGTGCATTCTATGCACATTCTTCCATTCTTTCACAACTACACTTTATCAACAATATTACTAAATAGATTAACATTCAATAGTGTAACGAATTTTGTGTAAAGAAAACTTAAGAGAGTGTAAATAATTTATATCTGGACATGTAATACGTTAACATTACTTTTTGCTGCATTTATTTTATGATAAAATTGTAATATTCGCAAGCAACGCCGTTCCTCAGATTATAATGGTGATTCAATGGAAACTTGACGAAATTTTAGCCATAGAGCTAAGTTGGCATCATTTTTGGATTTAGTAACTATTTTTGGCGTGTTCGTGACCATATGTATTCTTCTGGAAATTATTGGAGAAATATACTAATATCACAATGTATGATGTAAGCGGGTCTTTCTGGAAAGATCCACAATACCTATAAATAGGAAGTCACCAGCCGAAACTGAGTCAGTATTGTTTTGATTAGCGATTAGTTGGTATTGATTTGACCGTGACGAGTCGACTAGCGATTAGTTTTTACTTCGGCTGTTGAATAGGATAAGTGAGTGCTAACGAATAATCCTTTAACATACTTTTATTTTAGACACTTATAGTTGTCTTTGAGTGATGTAGAAGATGTGAAGACTTTTTGGGATTTATAAAGCGAATTTTTGAGTACAGTATCCTGTATATTCCAAGGATTGTTTTTCAACTATAAATCTCCATCACTCCTGAAGGAGTATTAGGGTCTTTGAGACTGATAGCATAAAATTCTCAAAACTCGGTCTACGGAACGATATTTTATTAAATTTTAATTTCCTTTAATTATTTGCTTGTCTTTGAGTGAGTGAATATTAATGTCACCTTATTCAGCTACACGAGGGCTTTTTTTTTTGCTTGTGGTTAAAATCGTTACGATATTGGTTTGATACGTACAATCAACAAGAAATAAAATAAAAAAAATTTATGTCAATTCCTTCTTTGATCAAAGAAGAAAAATTTTATTTTAGCTACTTTTTATTAAATTGTTACAATTAATATAAATATGTATATACATATGACAGAATCACAACATTAAGTGGTAATTAATTTTTATTAATTATCATTAAAGTATCCAATTGTCATTCAAACACAATCGCGAAAATAAAATTTCAATTTAATTGAATGCAAACGTGAGAAAAAAAATCTTTTAAAGTTTTGACCCAAGTCGCTAAAAATGAAACCAAAGTGGCTGTATCGGTAATTCTTTAAATCATTAATTTCAGTGAATAATTAATTAAATTATCGTATTTTTACCCAAAACAATAGTGTATAGAAAATTTCAGCTCATATGAGAGCTTTAAAATGTGAGAAAAAAACCTTTTCAAGTTTTGACACAAGTCGCCAAAATGGTCACTAAGTCGTCAAAAATGATGTCAACGGGGCTGTATTTGTAATTCTCTAAAGTTGTGGGAACCCTCCTGGGTTCCACCCTGGACACCAAGATTAATTTGAGGCAAAGAATCACTAAGAGTCATTTGTATAATAATAACTTGTATTTATTATCTTGATTCAAATATCAGAAACTCTAATAACATATAATATTTCTATATTACTTCAAACAAAAGGGATTTTCCTTTAATATTAAATTAAATTACGAATTATGAAATTAATCAATAATTGCGCGTAAGATGAAATAAGGTCTACCGAAATAGGAGGTCCGAGAAATACACGTAACTCGAATTATTAGCTTTCATTAACCTAAACTAATTTCATTAAAACAGCAATTGTTTTAAGCGATAATAAACTATATTATATCACCTGGCAATACTTTGGTATCTTCAAAAGATTCCTTCGTAGATTACTAACAGTAACTCTTCAATATCGTAATCCAATTGAATCCTCCAAACTTGAGGCTACTGCTGCTGGCTCAATAGCCTTCCTCTTTGCTAGCTTACAACACTCTACTTAAATACACTATCTACTTTGCATATCCCGTCCGCTTTTTGGAGTTGATTGGAAATATATATATACGCGAATTTATAATCCCCAAAAAGACGCATAAGAATATTAGTGGAAAGGTTCCGTACAGATTCGTCACAAAGAAATTAATTTAAATCAATTAATTTTTATTAATTATAATTAAATTACTGTATTGTCATCCAAAATAATCATATACATAAAATTTCAGCTCAATTGAGCGCATTAAAATGTATTTTATTAACGATTGGAAATTCCTCCAAGATAAATAAATAAATATATAGAGGGTGTGAGCTAATAGAACGAATTGAAAAATCATCCTTTAATAGTTCATCTAAAAACATTATTTTCATGAATATGAATCCATTAAAATTCAATGTTATTTTAAAGAGCCTTTTGAAGGTGTATTGAATATCTGCAAGAAGTATATATTGTACGAGAGAAATTTCAATTTTTTTTCATTACAACCAATTTGATACATAAGTCAAGCTAATATCTTAATTACAAGCTTAAAAATACAGAAGTATCAGAATTTTTTTAAATTTGGGAACAAACTAAAAACAGTTAATTTTTAATTAATAGCTTGATTTTGTAATGAAAATTTTCTGAAATTAATATTGATGCCATTTATATTATAGTATATAATACTAATCTATGTTAAGTTTGATTATGCAATATATATTCTGCTTTAAAGCATTTTTTCAATGATTCGTAATTATCGATTTTTCCTAATTTGATAAAAATTTTAATACGTTTTTCAATTCATGGTAAATCTAAGGCGTAATTTTTCAGCTTTTTGTTTACTTATAGCTCTAATGATCATTTTATAGATGAAAGACATTTATTCTAAATATATTTTATTGATTGTTTGGGAGGTTTCAGATTCTTATATATATATATATATATAGGGACATAAAAACACATTTTTTATATCTTTTAAGCTTTAAGACAAGATTTTAATCAAGCAATTTTTTTACAATGGATACACATATTTGATACATTTTTAAAAAAGTGTTATATAAAGTTTATTTTTTTCTTGAAATAAAACATTAAATAATAAAGAAGAACATATATTTTTGAATAATATATATTTTATAATTTTTAATGATTATGCCTTGAACAAGACGAGAGAACATTGGTAATTGGTTATTTATTGATTATATAGATTTGATTATATATTAGATTTAATAGCTGATTTACCGACTAGAAGACACAGACAAAGAAGAGGACTCTAAAAATCTTATATGTGCAAGTTTTATGAGAACATTTCTTATTTTCGAATCGGTATTATATTCACGTGTTTAAAAATCAAAATTAAGTAAAATAGTCCTCTTTTTTTTTGTATCTACCGTTGACATGGTGGCGTGCTGATATCTTCTAAATCAACTTACTATAGATAAATAATTTGTCTATTAAATACACTAAGGAAATTAATTTTGTGTTGTAACTAGAGCAAAATGAATATAATCGTTACAATCATGGACAGGTTTTGTATTGCTACCCCCCCTTTTTGTAAATTTTTACTTCCCATTACATCTGATCTGGAAACGTTTTACGTTGAAAAGCAGCATTTCTTCATTTGTAATTTACAAAGTTTCACTAATTCAAGTAATTGTTGCGAATTAAAACAAAAATTTCCCATTATTGTACATTTCATAGAGAAATCGTTGTTACGCAAATTGCAAAAATTGTGATCAGTCTTGATGGAAGTGGTAATCGCTAAGTAAAGAAACAGTATTTGAACATGGGAAGTTTAAAACAGAGTAATGCAGAAATATATATATACATAACGGAAGCATATTGATACAATTTAAATTGATTTTTTCCCCTACGATTTTTAGGTAGTTTTTACAATTAAACAGCTGCATTTTACAGCCTAATCACTGAAAAATATATACTAACAACGACGACATATTTTTTTTCAACGAAATTTAAGTAATTCAGAGGGGTTCTGGTTCCTCATTTCTTCTGCACAGAGGGTCTAAATAAAACACTCCAACCTAACAAAGAACGTGCATCAACGGATCGGATAAAAACGGATTTCCTTTGTGCAGAATCACTCATGCGCAGTTCATTCGTAGGATACGAAGCACGCAATTAAATTCCTAATCGTCTCAACCACGCACGACCCTGCCGAAATACTAGCAACCCGATTCTTTGTAATCATACCCACTCGCTTATTATAGCTGATTGTGCTCATTGGTGAATCCAATTTTCAGGGGTAACATAAAACTTTGCGAGAGTACCACCCCCTCCTTATGGATGACATCAACAGGTGGATTGAATTTCGGAGGGGAGGGCTGAAAAGGATTGAATTCATTGGATGAATTCCTGGCTCATCCGTCTCACAGGAAATAGGTCTTCTATTGTGCCGAGATGCTGGGCGGGATATGATGTCACGCTTCGAGAGGTTTTTAATTCACTTTTTGTATCGTTTTTCCTTTGTTTCGGGTGAACCGTGAAACAGCTAGTAGCTTAGCAAAGCAAATATAGTTTTTACTCATCGGTTCTCTTGAGGCTGCTGCGAGGAGGCAACAGAATAAGATTTCTCTTTTGAAATATTAAGTATAGAGAAACCATAAATAAAAAAGCGGATAAATTGCAAGCTGCGTTTTAAATTTTAAGATTTTTGCGTTATTTTTTAGAAGTAATAGGAGAACACGTGATCATTTATTTTAAACTCCTTTTTGTTCCAGTGTTAAAATTTTTTGGAAAAGTGAAAAACTTCAGATTATGAGGCAATTAATAAGGTTAATGGGACTTGATACGATTTACAAGAAAATCTTTCATTTAATGGTTTTCGCAATTTTTTTTTGTTGTTGTTCCCAATAAATATGTATTATGTAAAGCAGTTTTTTGTGCTCAAAATACCACAAACAGCTAACCATTTTATTTTTGTACAGAAAAACTTAATATTCATGAAATGATTTTAAACTGTTATTCCTCCTAAAACAGTTGTTCCCAAATTTAAAGCCTGGCCGCGGTAACCGAGTGGTATAGATACTGGATCGTGGCTTGCCTTGTCACGAGTTCGAGCCCATTACCACTAAAAACCCGCTGTGTAGGGCAGTGATGCTCGTTAAATCTGTCGAGAGCTGAAACGTTCTCTCCCGTTGGTGTGGTGTGGTAGTTAGGAGAGGGGGTGCCAGCTCAGGTTTCGTCCACGTTACTTTACCATGGTTCAAAATTACGTGGTCCGTCGCCAAAAGCCCTCGTGTAGCTGAACAGTGTGACGTTAATATTCAATCAAACCCAAATTTATAGCACTCATGGACCCTCTCTATATAAAATTTTGGCCGTGAACGCCTGAGTGGCCAACTCTATTTCAATACAATCATCCTCCCACGTTCCATATATTTCAATGCAAACTAGGAAAAATTATAAATTTAACTTTGATGTCCGAATAGGAAAAAATTGTCGAAGAAAAATTGCGATATCGGAAGTAGTATTTATTCAAATTACAACTTTTGTATATGTGTGCATTAAAATATGAAGATTTCGCATGCACCTCAACTCTCGCCCAAATTAGTCTTAATATTCCACGGACCCTCTCAGAAGTCACAAGGATTTGATTTTTTTTACTGAGTTTTGTCTATTGAATGGTACCGTGTAATGCCTCTCATGTAACATAAAATGCCGTCAAAGATCTAATTGGCTAATATTAAAAAGTGATATTTAAATTCAGAATTCATAGACAACTCGGCTTTCTCATTATTCTGTATTTTAGTCTGTTTTTATTGGAATTAATTTTTTCTTCTCTGCAGAAAAAGTTTCACATTTCTTATATTTGAGGAAAAAGGAATTTTAAATATTAAATATATTTCACAAAAAGTTAAATATTAAATATATTTCACAAAAAGTTACTTTTCTAATGGCTCAAAATTGGAAAATACTAGAAGTATTAACGGATATTTATATAACATACGATCGTATGGCTAATTTATTAAGTACAGTTGGACCTCTATATAACGAAGTCGCTAAATCCCGGAAAAAAGTTCGTTATATGGAAAATTCGTTATATAGAGGTTTATCTTTTAATATACTTTATAAACCACATAAAGCTAATATTTTAAATTCATAAACACTATATATTAAAAAAAGTAATTATTCACACCTTTTTGTAAATTAATATATGTTTATTTTATATATCTTACCCATTAAAAAAAGAGGAAAGAAAAACTGCAAGGGAAACAAGAAAAAGGAATGTCGAAGAACTTACTATATTTTCAATAATAAGAAAATAATTTTATGCTATAATTATAATGAATTTTAAGGACATTTTATAATTTAAAACATACAAGTAAAATTAAACATACATTATTTTATAATTAGTACACGAGACAACTCCATTGAGAGTGAAAGAGGATATCGAAGATGTTTCTAGTGAACTGGGCAGTGGGGGTTAAAGGTTCCACTTTTTGGATGAAACGTCCAGAACTGTTGCTCTCCGTGAGTTAGAATCTAATAAAACCAGTTAAAGAATTGGACCACCATAAAATGTGTTAAAGAGAGAATAACTTGAAATATTTTCAGAAATACTTTTAAAAAAGGGAGAACAAAAACTGAATCACAAAAGAAGAAGTTCGTTACATAGAAAATGCACTTCACTATAGAGAGGTTATTTTACGAAGACAATCGTGAAATGCTCAAGGTTCCAGGAAAAAGTTCGCTATATAGAAAAATTCGCAATATAGAGGTTCGACTGCATTTGGATATTTTTTTGCAGGAAAATGTTTAAAGCTTGGCTTTTGTTCTTTTTTTAATTTATAAATAGGATAAAGATTGTCTTAAAACAGATAACGCTTAGTACTTCACACAGTCTTGATATTTCCTTAACTTATTTATTAAATGAAATTCTACACAGTAACGAAAGCATCAAAAATATAATTAAAAATGTCATGAATGCAAACTTTACAAAAGGAGAATTAAAATTAATTGCACATGATGAATGATTATATATAAAGCTTATAATGAGCTTGTTGAAGCCCAGTGGCTGAGTGGTTAGTGCATCCCGCTTCCACTGCAAGTTCGAGGTTCAAACCCCGGGATGGGCAAGGTTGACCCAGCCTTTCATCCCTTCAATCGGTCTATAAAATGAGTACCAAATTTGCTTGCTTGGGAACTTAACACTAGGGGTTTTCGCGTCAGACTGACTACCTGACCGGGAACATCTGCTCATGCACCTTAGAGTCCAAGGTCGCGTTTACTGAGTTGGGCACAGTAGGCCTTGTCCCTCATGGGATGTCACGCCACTGAGTTAGGTTAACTTATAATGTGTGTGTACGAATTGCACTAATTTATTTCTTACTCTTTTTTTGTAAATAAACATATTAGCCAATGAGTAAAATGAAGACTTTTGTAGAATGCTTTTTAAATTGAAAAAAATAGTTTAAGTAACAAGGTATATATTGGGGGAAAAAAGAGATCTAGTAAGAAAATAGTTTGAAGTAGCATATTAGGCCTAATTTATTAAATTAGGCTATAACTTAAATCATTTCAGAATTCGTAATAAATAGGCACTTATATCTAAAACATACTAGGAAATAAATATTTCTTACTTAGCTATTTAATTTAAGAGAATTCAACTTGAGAGGTTGAAATAAGCGTCTCTTAAGAACTAAAAAACAAATTAAAAATGTTACAGAAAAGCTCATTAAAATCTAAATAAAAGCCAAGTTCTTATTAAAGAGCATAGTTTTATAATAAAAATTAAAATATCATTTGGTGCATAATATAAGTAGCATATATGAACCTAAGTAGTATAAATAAGATTAGTAATTTTTAAAAATCCTGTTTGAGCGATATTTTTTTTTTCGTACAGGAGAATTTTTTTTCTAAAATACTCAGATCTCCATTTTTCCCTCTTCAGTATTAGAATGAACTTTTTTCATTAATATGCAAATTACATTTTCTTTTAGACAAGCTTATTCTTTCATAACAATCAACAGAAATATTATACTAAAATAAATTTTATAAATATGAGTAACCTATTATATATCATCTAATAGATGTTTTCGATTTGAAACATTTGCGTATAATCCGTGTATTGACTAAAACATTCTAAGGCAGAAATACTCAACCTGTGGACCACCAACCTTTTCGGAGTGGCCCGGTCATGGCCCATTGCACTAATAAATTCAATTATCGGAGAACAATGTACTAAAAATTTAGCGAGAAATTCTTTCCATTAAGCAATTAAATCTATCAATCTTGCTATCAATTTGCTTTTTTTTACAGTAGAATATAAAGAAAAGGCTTGGTTACGCAGGAAAGGAAATCGAAACTATTCCAAAACTCAGTAAAAAAAATGCATAAAAGTAAATATTTTCTTTAGTGTGTGTTTGATAGAAATGTTACTGTAGTGTTACGAATTTTGTGCAAAATAGTATTAATAATTTGTTTGGGATATGTAATGCCTTTATCTTATGCTAAATTAGATTTAATTTACGTTAAAATTGTAATATTCGCAAGAAACGCCGTCCCTTACATTAAAATGGTGATTCAATGAGAACTGAGCAAAATCGTGGCGATAGAGCCAATTTGGCGACTTAACGATCATGTTGGTGACCATTTTTGGCGAGTTCAGGACCCTCTGGATACTTCTAGAAATTAGTAGAGAAACTCACTAATTTCAAGACCTATGACGCAAGCGGATCTTTCTCGAACTATCCGCGAAGGATATAAATAGAGAAAGAGCTCGCAGAAAGTCAGTCAGTCTTGTTTTGACTAGCAATCAGTTAGTATTACTCTGATTGTTGAAGCGAATAGTGATTACTTCGGCTGTTGAAAAAGCGATTGACTTGTGAATAATCTTTCATTTACGTGTATTTTAGACACCGATAATTGTATCTGAGTACTGTTGAAGGTGTAACGACCTTCTGAGATTTATTCTGCGAATATTGCTGCTGAATCCTTTATTTCAAGGATTGAATTTTTAACAATAAATTCTCAATACTCTTAAAGAACTGTTTTGTTCTTTGCGACTGATTGGCATAAAATCCTCGAACCCCGGAACAATAGTATTAAAATAAAGCCAAAAATGAGTTAAAACTTTTGGATCAATTTTGCTTTGTCCGATGTTATTTTGGTCTTATTGTGTGTTTTGTCCATCATCCTCCTGTTGCGTCCCGAGTGAACTACCTGTCACTTCTATGTGGTTCGGCTGGAAAAAAGGTTGAGTCCCCCTGTTCTAAGGCAACACGAGGGTTAATGACAACGGGTTTCTTAATTTTGAGCCACGGTCAATGGATAGAGGTACTACTGATCTGGCAACCCACTATGCAAACTTCCATACTACTCCAGCATGACGGAGTTTCGACAGATTTAACGTGCTTTTACAACACAATGGGTTCAGCATAATAGGAAGGGAAATAAGTATTATAGCGTCAAATTACTTATATTAATTAAAGACAGAGCTCTGTCGCCTTTTAAATAAGCTCTTAGCATTAAGGTATCCGACTAGGTCCGGAACCATGATTTTAAGAAAGCGCATAAATGTATAATTTTCACGATATTTAGTGTCACTCAGATTAGAATACATGTATAAAATTGTTTTAAGGACATTTTAGCAAAAAAAAAAAAAAAAAAATTATTTAAATATAATATTTTGGCAAAAAATTAACTTAGAATAATCTTTTTTCCAAATGTTCTCCTTTTGTCAAAAATGGTTCTATTATAATAATATTTTGTCTGTATATAGCTCAGTCCTCTCTATAGAGGCTCAACTAGAATTTTTGAAAAATTCACATTATTTTCAGAGTTACCACCAATTGAAATAATTACTGGCGTTATTTTCTTAAAATTGCTCCCCTCTGTTGCCGTAAAATATCAATAAACTCACGTCTAAGTTATATATTTCAAAAACTCTAGTTCAGCTTCTGTACAGAGGTCTGAGCTATATACAGGCAAAATATTATTCTAATAGAAGCATTTTTCACAAAAGGAGAACATTTTGAAAAAAAAAAGGTTATTCTAAGTTAATTTTTTGCCAAAATATTGTAATGAAATAAATTTTTTTTGTCAAAATGTCTTTAAAACAGTTTTATGCATATATTCTAATCTAAGTGACACTAAATATCCTGAAAATTATCCATTTATGCGCTTTTGAAAATCACGGTTCCGAACGTAGTCGGATACCTTAAGAAAAATAACTATTTTTAATTTATAAGCATTTTGTAACTCTACTGTAGAAATTCTTATTAAAAGAAAAATCGGAAGTATTGTTCTTTTCGCTATAACTTGAATTTTTTCAATGACTTAAATGCCAACTCATAAATAAAAATATAACAATATTCAAACTACCAATGTTTCCTGCAACCGTTTTTACTCAAATAATATAATATTCGCGATTTTTTTGGGGGGCATACCGAAAAAATGAATATTTTTTGTAACTAAATAAATATCAATAAAATACTTTTATTTTGGAGTCATAGGAATAAAAAGTGTTAATTTTTATAAACTGTGTTGCTTCAAAACCTTTAGAAATCTAATAAAATCCTTAAAATCTCACTTGAAGTATTATGGGATTCAAAAAAGGTTTTCACTTAAACGTCCTTTTTTGTCATTTGATTATTCTCTACAGTACTATTCTCTAAGCTAAAAGCAAAAAATGCAGATACAGATTAAATTTAATTAAATCATGAATATATAAGCAAAACTAAAAAAATCACCTTTTATTTTTACCCACCTCGACTAGGACTAAAAAATTATGTTAATAATAGAAAAGTATTTTTTTTTCTGAAATTTTACTATTATGCAACTACTATACAATTAGCTGAAGGGATTTTTCTACTGTACAATTAGTTGAAAAATCTCTTTAAAACGTTTTGCTTATTGTTTCAAGTTTTGCTATCTTTATTATTGGTGTTAACAACAGAAATCGAAAATTTCCACACATAGATTAATGGCAACATATAAGTTAATAATTAATGACACATTACATAAAATTCTAAATTTAAAGTATTTTGTAAAACGGGCACATTTACCTGTTTAATTAAGAATTTTTCAGAATTTTAGCACCACACACACAAAAACAATTAGCTCATAAGTTTTGAGCACTATTGCAATTTATTTCTACAATTTACTGCAAATTAGTTCTTAAAAAGGACTAAAGTACCAAATCATATTTTGTGCATTTTTGATAATGCATCGGTTGAGAAACTTGACCATATTTTAGACCTAATTAATGTTCATGAAGTTTTCTGAGTGATGTGAATATCAAAATCTACGTCTTTACAAATTTAAAATACGTTTTCCTCTAATTTTTATTTTTGTAGATGCAAGTTTTTTTTTTTATGCAAGTGCAAAGGCTTTTTTTCCCTCCTGTTTAAGATAATCTTGGAAGTTTTTGCAGACACTTTCGTGTGTGTATGTACTATAAGGGTTAATATGGATTTAGTTTTGATAGAATTCTAATTAATTTGCTTAAAAAATGCCAATGTTGATATCTTTTAAATTTTCAAGTTTGTTTCAAAGGTTTAGCTGAAAAAGTTATCGTTAAAAGTAGGCAAAGGGTTGAAATTTCGATTTCCTAGTAATTTTTGTTTCTAACAATTCAAAAATATAACTAACTAAAGTAATCAAAGCATATAAAAATCTAATTACAGTCGAACTTCCATATTACAAACCTCTATATTGCGAATTTTTCTATATAGCGAACTTTTTCCAGGAACCAAGAACATTTCACGATTTTCTTCGTAAAATAACCTCTCTATAGCGTAGTGCATTTTCTATTTAATGAATTTTTCTCTTGTGATTCATTTTTTCCCTCTCTATTTTTGAAGTATTTCTTGACATATTTCAAGTTATTCTCTCTTTTAACACATGAATATCACATGGTGGTCATAAATCTTGAACTGGTTTTATTAGGTGCCTAACTCCCCGAAAGTGGTAGAATTCTGGGCGTTTCATCCAAAAAGTGCAACCTTTAATCCTCATTGTTCAGTTCAGTAGAAACATCTTCGATATCCCCTTGTACATTCAGTGGAGTTGTCTCATGTCCCCATGTCCTTGAGTAGTCTTCATTGATCAGTAGTACTGGTAACTTCGTTTCTTGTGGCTCGAAAACGTCAAAACATAAGTGCTTCAACATCAAAGAAAGAAATTTAATTCTTCAGGAAGAGGATAAAGGCGTCAAGAAATTTTGCCTTGCAGTTTTTCTTTCTTTCGGTTTTTTTTTTGATAAGTAAGATACATAAAGTAAATATATATATATTTATTTACAAAAAGGTGTGAATAATTACTTTATTTTAATACATAGTGCTTATGAGTTTAAAATATGCTTTATGTTGCTTATAAAGAAAATTGAAAGATGAACCTCTATATAACGAACTTTTTTTCGGGATTTGGCGACTTCGTTATATAGAGGTCCGACTGCATTTTATAAAAGTTTAAGAAATTTCAAAAGTTTCAATTCTTAGCACAGGTTTATTTGAACCTTATCGCTTGATTGAGATTCAAAATTATGAAGTCTGTGTCGCCAATAATCCTCGGTTGCCTTAGAGTCTTCAAAAAAAATCAAATTAAATTAGAAAGAGCTCATAATTTTAATTCATTTTAACTCCAGAGCCAGCACTCCAGTCTCTAAACTTCCACATCACTTTAAGGGGAAGATTTTGAGACATATTTTTTTTTGAGTTAGGCTGCCTATTTTTTTCCCTTGCGTCTACGTTGCGTAACTTCAGTAGTAACAGGATAAGACAGAAGGAAGGTGAGCCACGAGTTTGCGGCCGTACAATACATTCTGAAAAGTAATGAGGTAGAGCTTTTTCTTGAAGGTAACATTCAATTTGGAAATATCAGAGAGAAAAAAAAAAATTTCAAAATCTTTCGTTCCATTAAAATTATTGAATCAGAGAGCATTCTTAAAAGAAATTATATTCTCGAATAAAAAAAAGTAGTGAACTCTAAAATTATTGCTGCATTGAAAAAATTTAATTACTTTGAGAAAAAGAGTGTTCTTTTATTAAAATTTCACGAGTTTTTAGAAAAAATAGCTTATTTAAAAAAAAAACTTTTACACTATTCCTGATGAACATATTTCATTCATTGTTGTTGATGAAAATTTAGAGAGTAAAATTAGAAAATAGAACTTTTTAATAAATAATATCTTTTCAGTAATAATTAAGTTGCAAAAAATTCAATTTGAAAATTAATTATTTTTATTTATATATTTCTCTTTTCCAATTCCTACTACCAGTAGCGCACACAGGAATTTTTCAAAGGAAGGGGGAGGGGTCCGGGGTCGAAAATTCAACATTCTTGTATCATGCTCCTTTTGATTTTGTCGATTTGGGGGGACAAAACACAGTACAAAACAAATTTTTGAATAAATAATCAGCATTAATTAATAAAATTAATCATTAATAACAAGTAATTAATTAAATTTTACGTACTATATACTTAGAATTATAATCAATTGGAAAAAAAATTAAGGGCTTCGGGGGTCCGGACCCCCAGGAGCCCCCTTTGTGTGCGCCAATGCCTACTACTATAGTTCTCCCTACATACATTTATATATTTTGTTTAAATTTTCAATCGTTAGTACAGTACTTTTTTTATTCATTCACTCAAGTTCAAATACTTTTTTAAAACTTGCAGTGATTGACTTGATGTTAATACAGTTTTTCAAATATTAATTCATTAATTAAACATAATTATTTAATTATAATTTGAGACATATATTTCTCAGTCGATATTATTCCTCTAGATGGCAATACCATTGGATAAAGCAGCTTTTGTTAAATTTGTGATGATGATTTAACTCAACCTGAAAAATCATATGCTAGTTAGACGTTAGCATTCCTTTTACACTGTAAGATAAATTAAAACCTATATATATATTTTCTTCAACTTTTATTTAAAAATGTAATTACAAATTTAATATGGTTTAAAAGCTTTTAATGTTAATTTAAAAGGTGTGTTGCCACTTAATATTGTGATTCTGTCAAATGTATTTACATATTTATATTAATTGTAATCAGTAGCGCCCACAAAAAATTTTAAAGGGGGGAGGGTCCAAGGTTGAAAGTCCGCCATTTTGGTATCATGCTCCAATACGCCACCCAACATATTATTTTGATTTTGCCGATTTTCGATTACTAAAACAATACAAAATTAATTATTGAATAAATAATTAGCATTGTTGTTGTTGTTTTGTCGCGTTTTTTGTATTTTTTTATCCTGGGACCATATGAAATACTAGTGAAGAAGAACAGAAAACATACAATACAACAGAAGAACATACACATTTTATTACAGATGATGATCTCAGCATATAATAAGAAAGGGTGCGCTGCCTTTCCTTTCGAGACGGGAATCCATTACAGGTGAAAGATCGACTTCTTTCCCGAAGAGGATACAACCATGTCGTATTCGGGATTCCAACCCGAACCGACTCGGTTACAAGCCGAGGGTCATAGCCACCACACTGGCTGAGCGACATTAGCATTAATTAATAAAATTAATTATTAATAATAAATACATACTTATATTTTACGTAATATATACATAGGATTATAACGAATCGAAAAAAAATCAAGGGGTAGGGGGGGTGTTCGGACCCCTAGGACACCCCCTTGTGTGCGCCACTGATTGTAATTATTTAACAAAAAGTGACTAAAATATAATTTATCTTCGTTGAGACCTAAGTAGGAATTGATTTCAAAAAGAATTTTTATATTACTTGTTCTTAATCGCCTTCTTTTTTCAATTTTTTTTTAATTAATGCACATTTTTTAACTAGTAAAGTTGCAATGCCAGTATTGCTTTTGGAATGTAATTGTATGATGCGGATTGATTTACGCCATGGTGTAAACTTTTGACATTCCTTCGCAAAATCTGATCGGTCACATTCCGAGCTATATCTTTGCGTAATCGATATCATGATGTGCTTTTTTGACGTGGGTGGTTCAGCTCCACAGAGACTGATAGCTGGGAAACTACTGCTGCCGCATACAGAAAGTAAAAAGATGGATGAGGCAGACGATATTTCAACGCTGTTTTTTTCTCACAACTGCGTTCTTCCACGGTTATTCTATTTTGATTTTTTCCCTCTATTCTTTTTTTATTATTATTATTTTGCTTCCTTTTCTTTCTCATTTCCCTTCACTTCGCTTTATAAGTTTTTTAGGAAGTGTCGCCTAAAAGCAAAAAGAAAAGGAGATGACTGATTGCCAGTTTACCGAAGTCTAATTCTTGAAGACATAAGATGGGACCACATCTGAAATGAGTAAAAAAGTTCCAGCTTATGTTTATTTTTTATTTGGCCCTGAGTTTCTTCTTGAAGATGGCGTCAGATTGCATTGCGGTGTTCTTAAAGTGAAGGGCATGAGATTTTTAGATATATTTGTCTCTTAAAAGACATGTTAGGGGAGTGGATTTGGTGGACCATTTTGTCATGATGGATGAAAGATTGATTCTTTTATTTTTCAACCATAGCGAGTTAAGTAAGTAATTTGCTGATGTTCCGTCATCCACCAATTTTGAAGGAAAAATCACCCAAAACTTAAGTTTCTTGAAAGATCAAGATCAAATATTTGCTTAGATAATAGCCATTATAGGAAATGATTTTTTTAAGAAATGTCTTTTGAAAAATCAATCTTATTCCCTTATTCATTTGTTAATATTAGCTCACTCTCTCCCTATATTTTATATATATATATATATCTTTGCAATCGTTAATGAAATACTTTCTATTCGTCCAATCAAGTTCAAATACATTTTTTTAAACTTGCAGTGAATTGCATTTGTTGTTAATACATTTTTTCAAATATTAATTTCTTAATTAAATTAAATTAATGACCGGTTTTCGATGCCAACTTATATTCGTCTTCATTATTGTAACAATGTAACTGCTAAAACACTGACTAAAGTTGGCTTCGAAAACCGATTTTTCAGTCAAACCGGATGTACATTGTTACAGCAATGCAGACAAATCATGCTCTCTCTAGTTCACTCTCTCCTTATACATATACATCTTGTTCAAATTTTCAATCGTAATAAAGTACTTTCTATTCATCCATTCAAAGTAGGAATTGACTTTAAAAAAATGTTTAAATTACTTGCTTTTGTTAGCCAATTGTTTCCTAATTTACTGCATTAAAAAAATATTAAATGTGTATTTTCAGCAGCTTGTTTTTATGCTCTACTTTTTTGTACGAGAAAAACTAAATTTTTTGTATAAAAAATTTGGTTTCCCCCAAATAAAGAATTGTATTGGTAGTGCACCCCCCCCCCTCCCAAACACCAACAAATTTTTAAATTCTACGGTAGAGCAGGGGTTGACAACCTTTTTGGGTAGAGTGCCACCATCTGATTAAAAAAATTATGCGTGTCACTTTTAACTTTTCCAACAAAAATATGAACAGGTGAAAAAATGTTACTTACAGACTTATAATGGGATTTTATGTAAATAGGAAATTTTTAGGCAAATCTAAGTAAAATGTTTACTTAGATTACTTTTCCCTATAATTTTAAATTTAAATTATTCAACTGTCACATAATATTGGTGTGAATCTTCATTCTTGAGTAGCAAGCACTCTCAAGACATTTCATTGTTTTAATCCAGATATTTCAAAACACGCTTCCTTAAATCTTAAAATCTCTTGCGAGTGCACTTCCTTTGGAAACCCAATACACAGAGCAATGAAGAGTTATTCTCTACATGTTAATTTTCTATTGTAATTTACTTAAGTATATTTGAAATAAATCACAATTTTTTTCTTTTTTTTGGACACATCCACATTTTAATAAAATTGTAAGGGGAAAAAAATGTTGCATATTATCTTTCCAATTTTTTAAATTTTTCACTCAGTTTTCTCGTGCCACTGTTACAACTCCCTCGTGCCGCGGATTGGTCACCCCTGCCGTAGAGAATACCCCTCGGCGCTTTCGTTTGCATTTTTTTTAGAATGTAAACTTTCCATAGGAGACGTCTTTGTACACCACTGAATTGTTTTATTGTGATAATGAAAGATGAAAATTGAGTGAAATTTTGCACTGTTGGGGAAATATAGTGACAAAACAATTGGCTCAATTTTTTAGAGCATCGGACTCCAAACCGGAGGGCCTGGGTTCGACGCTCGTTGCCTCCAAGTACCCTGGGTTCAATGATTCCGGAAATCTTGTGGGTGGTCGCTGCAGAAACCTCTGGAGCAGGGGGCTGGAGAATATATTTCCCTTCCCTCCAGTTCCATGCCTAAATTGTGGAAGGGGAGATAGGGGGTGCATAGACAGGTTGACTTCTACACGATAGGTGGTATCGCGAGTGAGTGAGTGAGTGAGTGAGTGAAGATTAACGTCGCACTGTTCAGCTGCACGAGGGCTTTTGGCGACGGACCACGTAATTTTGAACCATGGTCAAGTGACGTGGACGACACCTGAGCTGGCACCCCCCTCTCCTAACTACCACACCACACAACGTTCCAGCTCTCGACAGATTTAGCGTGAAGGCGGGTCTTTAGATGGGGGGGCTCGAACTGATAAAGCCAGCCACGATTCGATGCCTATACCACTCGGCTACCACGGCCTAGGTGGTATCGCAATCTATCGTGTAGAAGTTCAACTTTGCTCTGGCAACTTTCATTCCTTCCATTCCGGGAGAGAGGACACAACAACAACTGCTGTTACTCTTCAGAAATCTGTAAAAGAAGTATTTTAATCCAGACAGTATTAATGTAAATTTTCTCATCATATATTGAAGAATGTAAGCAGAGATATATAAAAGGTATCAAAATATAAATCCCAGGAGAGGACTGTTTCTTTTCCAACTAACAAAATTTTATAAGTAATAAAATGAATAAAAATATGAATTTAAAGGTGAGTAAGAATATATTAACAGAGTAAGATAAAATGAAGAGTAAAAAGAAGCAAAGACCTTTGATTATATAATGTTTAAAGAAAAATATTACGTCTAATTTTGTATTGAAATGCATTAAATTATAAAATACTTTGCATATAATATTTTATGAATAAGCATTTGATGATTTATATTTATACATATAATATAATTTTATACATATATTACTCATATATTTTTCAAAACATTAAATTAAATACAGTATTTCAGTCAATAAATTAATTAATTTTACTCTTTAACATTGTTAAAGCATTTTTCTTTAAAAATCATTTCATAAAAAAGAAGAAACTTACAAACTCTAAAAAGGCTCCGTGGAAAAATTGAAATATGTGCCATACTAGATAAGATCACTAAATTGTCCCCAAAGAAAAAATTCTACTAGAACATGCATTTTGATCAAGAATAAGTCGGGGGATGTTCAAAATCTTGGGATGCCATGACGCTGCTGATACTTAAAGCGGGGGGGTCGAAATTTTAAGAACCACTGGGCTAACGTTTTTCTTGTTTGATAGTATTAAAATACTTGTTTCCATTAATATTACAAAACTGTCATTCTGGAAAGCAAATAAAATACTTTTGACTAATTCAAGGAAGCAACAAATAATGCGAGAGTTTCATTGAAAAGAACAGGAAAATTCAAAAAGATTGCACTGTAATTAATAACTCAGAATGCTTGACATTTGTAATAAAGCAGTCAACTTGAAATATGAAGTATTCAAATTTGGTAATTTTTATATTAAAATACATGCCATTTAATTCTATTCATAAATATAATTCTTCAAATTTAGCAATCAAAATTTGATTACATTGCATAAATTTATGAGTTACACATATACTTTAAGGAAATAATAAGCTTTGAATATCATTTCTTGAAATTTTATCAATCATTCTATAAACTTTAAATAATAAAATATGTATAGAATGTTTATTGCATGTTTCTCACCACTAATAACGATTCTTAGAATAGAAATATCATATCATTAAATATATATATAAAAAATACTTTTCGATATATTCAATTAAAGTATTATCTAAAATATTTGCATTTTATAATTTATATTGATTACAACAATTTTCTCCTTGGAACAACTGGATAATGCATTCTTAAGTTTAAAACTATATCCTTTTCGCATATAGTTATTTATGAATACAAATTATGAATTTAGAACAGTTATTTTACAAAATTAGTGCAACCACGATATTTTTAGTAATTGACATCGGCATCCCTATTACTTTTCTATACCAAATGAAAATACTGTATATAAATTTTAGAATGCACAACTACTTTTGTGAAATCAATAATGTACACAATAACATTTCTTCATATATAAAACTCTTTTTACTTTTAAGAGGAACAAACCTTCCTAACATTCGATCGAGATATTTTTTTTTCTTTATTCTGAATCTAAAGCAACACAAAAAAGAATATATATTATTAGGCCTAAAGTCATAAATGAAAGAAAGGAAAGTATTTGAAGTTCTCTATAGAAATATTTTGGAAAAGATATTCTTTTGTATTTGAGATAAAGAAACGTTCGATCTGTCTGAAACAGATGACAAAGCGAAGAGTTCTTCGTATAGAAAATACTGTATAAAGAATGATGGTTGATGACACTGTTGTGACAAATTACGAAAGCAAAAGTGACTCGAGTGTTTATTTTGAAATAGAAATTTTGAAAAATGATTTTGAGACGAAAAATTGTCGCTTGAAATATGTTATGAATTTCTTGATTCTAATCTATAACTAAGAATTATTAAATTAATTTAAAAATGAGAACAATTTAAAATTTGGACCTATTAAAAATGCGACAACTAATTGAAAAATCATTAATGATTAGTTTGCTATCGATTCTGAGATTAATCAGTATACTTAAGTTTATTCTGTAGCTCTAAAATTTTGAAAAAAACGAAAAAGTTTTACAAAAAAATTAGTTTTATTTTTCTGCTTTAAAAAAAATATAGATCCTCTATTAAGAAATGTCAAAATTCTAATAAAATTTTTCTCGTTTAAAAAAAATGGAATATTTTACGTTAGCAATTGTTTCAAATATTTTGCGATATTAAAATATTAATATTCTTTTATACAAATTGAAAGGAAATTGAGGTCACATGCTGTTATTAAAACAGCATTCTGATTGTAATTCGATTACGAAACTTGAACTGAATTTGAAAAACTCATAACGTTGTGCGGAATTAAAAAGACAAATAGATACCAGTTCATACATTACCCACGTGACAAAATTACATAATTGTCCAGCCCTTATCTAAATACAAAATTTTTTAATTTAATTTTACAAACTGATTGGAATAAAACTTACATAGTTTTTAACAACAATTTGATAAGCAAATTTATTATTTGTATCTGACTGCGGTGCTATAGGGATTGGGTTTGAATCCCGGAGAGGGCATGGATGTTTGTAAATGTATAGTGCCTTCGCGACATGGGAGTACTTTAAATAGCCGTCGAGCCGCAAGTCCACTCGTGAGGTTGGTGGAAGGAAAAGAGAGGCGGGAGGCCCCCGGTGTGTTCTCCCTCAAAATTGAGGGTGGAACCGAGCAAAATTTTACTGTCACCTGCATTGTGCTCAAAGCTAAGGTTAACGACAGGCGTAAAAATCTATCCCTTAGTCGCGATGAATTTCGTGGACCTTGATCAGATGTTACTGTCGATCAAGAGGCATAAGTAACAACAACAACACAAGTATTTATTCACAAGAATTGTTCCTAAAATAAAATGCATTGTATTTCTTTCTTTTGTATCACCATAGATAAATTGTTTCTATTTAATACAGATTAGTTAAGTTATTGATATTTTTTTTTTTTTTTTGCGTAAGGCATTCTCGAAGTATATATTTCTAAAAAAACCTAGAGTATATAACATCAGATATACAATCCATCTAATTGAATATTGCCGTGAAGACAGGAAGACAAAAATAAATTTTCATCTGGGAAAAAAATTATATGAATATAGAAATAATTTAAAATTCATCAATCATTCTTTAAGTCAAATCTATTTTGAGAATTGGAGAGATTTTTTTGTACGCCTTTGTTTCTACGATATTTACAAAGAGCATGTGTGCTGATATTCATTGAGAGAAAAAAATATTAACCTTCCTTTGTAATACAAAAAATGAGCAACTCGCCGCAGTTTTCGTTGAACTCTATAATGAGAAGTTGTCTAAATAGAAAGAAGAGTCTTATAGAAATAGAAATTCGGTTTCTTTTCAAAGAGCCATTATTGTTTAACGCGGTTCTATTAGAATGCCTTACTATAATTACCGCAAACCATTTTTACGCGTTATTTTCTTCTATTCTCGAAGCGTTTCAGAAGAACCCATGCGGCTATTTATCTTAGAAATTGCGATAATTTTCAAAAAAAAAGAATGTTTTATGAAAGAAAGGAAGATTGAGAGAGAGAGAGAAGAGAATCACACATGGCATTTGAAGAAACAGATTGGAATTTCACATAAAGCATGTGGAAGTTTTATCTAATTTCGTTAAAAGGCATCAAATGTTTTTTGTTGTTGTTGTTAACGTATGTTTCAAAGAAGTACTATTTATTTAATAACATAAAATAGTGAGAATTATTTCTGTGCGTATAATGGTAATAAGCTACCGCAACGGAATGATTATCCTTATTCTTTAGAGGAAAGAAAGTATAACAAGTAATATAAAATTAAAAAAAATTTAACTCATTTCCTACTTAGGTCAACAAAGAAAAATTTTATTTTAGTTACTTTTATTAAATAATTACAATTAATATAAATATGTATATACATATGACAGAATCACAATATTAAGTGACGAAATAGAAAGCTATTTTCCTTGCAATTTTCCGATTTCCTTTATATATAGGGTGTTGGACTATTTTTCTTTGGTTTGTTACAAATTATTCAATAATTAAACTTATTATTCTAATAAAATAGTATAGTAAAAAAGAAATCACATTCTCAGAAATCAGGTCATCCCAGATGGAATTCGAACACACAACCTTTTGATTAGAAGTCTAACGCGATATCCATTGCGCTACAAGGACACGAAGAACGATTTTCCTTTCTATATATACTGTTGGACTGTTATTTTTATTTGTTGCCATCTATTCATTTTTTAATTTAATTAATTAATTAATATTTGAAAAAACTGTATTAACATCAAGTGTCATCCACTACAAGTTTAAAAAAATGTACTTGAATTTGAATGGATGAATAGAAAGTATTTTATTAACGATAGAAAATTTGAACAGTATATATAGGAGAGAGTGAACTAATAGTAGAAATTGAAAAATTAAAACAGCTTATCAAATTATCCAAAAATATTTTAAGTGCTTTTTTAAAAGAACTTAAGACACATTAAAAAACATAATCTACTTAAAATAAATAGAGACAGGGAATATAGAATTACTTTAAATAAATGTGAAGTGTTTAAAAGTAAAAGATTGGAAACGATACGAAGTTCGAAATTTAATATATAACGAAGAGGAAATCTAATACCCTGCTTCATAAATATATGTCATATTTCAAAAATTTAACGTATACATGTAATAGTTCACTTAAATTTTCTCTTGAGGGATTTTAATTCATAATGGTTTTGAGCCCTCCAAGACTTCATGTGACTTCATCTAAATGGAAATAATCACAACCTTATCGCCCAAAAAACAAAAGGGTTAGCGTTTTCGAATCAGGATGATGCTATTTTGTATCATCGGCACATTCAGACCAATCAGAAAAGCTTTTATCGGAAATCATATGATTTATTAATATTAATTACGTTCGTGATGAGTTGTAATATTATTCTAGTGACGAGTAATTTTATTTTCAGACAATAAATTTGAAAGTCTTATCATCATTTGCTTATGAGGTATTTGTACATTTTATAAATAGTTTTCTTTTTATTCATATTTGTATCAATGGGAATTCTTGGTAAAATTCATATTTAACTTTTAAAATATTTTGTTAAAATGAAATTTTTTAAGGCTTATTTGAAGTGGTGATCGATAGTTATTTGCTGAGGCACGTACTAAATAAACTTATTGTCTTATTTCTTCACTAATGATATATGTACTAAATCTCAAAACCGTATTTGATGTTATAAGCATTATTTTCTTTTTTCTCTCGCCCGTCCTTTGTTTTTATATATTTATGTATTTTGCTTCGGCTAAGAGTTACAGCAATTTGGAGGCAATAGGTCAGTGATATTCAGCCTGCGACCCACCGAGCCTTTTTAAGTGGCCCCCCTCATGGCTCATTGCTATGAGAAATTCCTTTATTTAAGGTAAAATATTAAAAATTTGGAGAAAAATTCTCTGACAAGAAATCGAATATATACTCCTGTTTGTGAAAATTGCAACACCACGAAGGACCTACGCGAGTGAGCTGAAATTTTCAGGAAATGTGTGTGTGTGTGTGTAAAGTAGGGCATGATATGCAAATGATTAGAATTGCATACCGGTAGCGCATGCGTATGCTGAGCAGCGCCCTCTGAAGGGTAGATCAAACCGAATATAAATAGACAGTTGTAGCGCGAGGCGTGTATTATTATCGGTGGTTCATATGCTGGGGACGGAGGAAACGTGTAAACGTTAACGTGAATCTTTATCGGTGGTTATATGCTAGTGTAAACCTATGCCTCGTCGATGAAAGAGAGTGAAATTTGAGCAAATTTCGGTGTTTGAACGGGGCAGAATCGTCGGCCTTCGTGAAACTGGATTGTTTTATCGTGCAGTAGCCGCTCGTGTGCAGCGTAACAGCAGCACAATCATGCGTGTTTCGAAGCAGTGGACGGACGAGGGTCGGACAGCTCGGAAATCCGTGAGTGGACCCCGAAATGTGACGTCAGTTCGCGAAGACAGACGCCTGGTGCGAATGGCTCAGACGGACCGCACAGCTTTTTCTAGACAACTGGCAGCACAGTGGTCAACAGCCACACGTGTTTCATTGTGTGCTTCATCAATTCGGAGACGTCTGCTGCAGCGTGGGCTGCGCGCAAGGATTCCTTTATACAGGATTCCTCTCACGCAAAACCATCGCCGCCTGCGACTACACTGGGCCAATGTGCATAGGAGCTGGCGTGCTGATTGGCAGCAGGTCGTCTTTTCTGACAAATCCCGCTTCAATTTGTGGCACCATGATGGCCGAATTCGAGTCAGGCTCTATGCTGGTGAACGGCGCATTCCGGAGTGCATTATCGAACGCCACAGTGGACGAACACCCGGAGTTATGGTCTGGGGTGCCATAGCATATCATGGACGATCACAATTGCTACGAATTGTGGGAAATTTGAACAGTACTCGATACATAAACGAAGTTTTACAGCCCTAAGATATTCCTTTCCTGCAAGGATTGCCAGGGGCTGTATTCCAGCAGGATAATGCACGTCCACATGTCGCCAAGACTGTCAAATCCTATCTTGATTCGATGCAGGTACAGCTTCTTCCTTGGCCTGCGTATTCGCTGGATATGTCACCGATTGAACATGAGTGGGATATCGTTGGGCGGCGTATCGCTCGTGATCTTCGTCCTGTTGCTTCGACAGACGAACTTTGGTTGCGCATACAAACAATATGGAATACTCTTCCGCAGACAGATATTAAAAATTTGTTTAACTCCATGCCGCGTCGTGTCGCAGCTCTTATTGCGGCGCGTGGTGGCCACACAAAATACTAATTTCTGTCTCTTTTAATTGTTTGTTTAGTTTGAAAATGTAATCATTTATTTGTACCATTACCACTCAACTGTGTATTAAATTTCATTCAACTATGATGCTTCCTTCATGGTGTTGCAATTTTCACAAACAGGAGTTTATTTATTTTGTACTTTTTCTGTCGATGTCGTACACAGCTGCGAATTCATATTCTTTTTCAATTTGTAACGATTACGGTTAGTGATAACATTCAACAAGTGGAGTAGCGATAATTTTATGGGTGGAACTAATTTTGTGTGGGTGTGAACAGATTTTCATACCTTGCAAGCGAAAAATATTCGAACGATTTGGCGGTCGACAGTTTCGTAGTGAAAATCAAAAATGGATCAGTACTTGTTTGATTTGTCGCGAAAGTGCTGTATTTAAAAAATACCAATAAACAGGAATCATTCAATGATACTTTTCCTCTTTCAAGAAGTGATAAATAGGCTTTCTTGAATATTCTTTGCAACATCAACAAAGTGTTTTGTCAGTGGTAATGTCACAGTAGTAACCAAGGCCTCCTAAAAAGTTCGTTACACTATTGGTAATCATGTGAAGCCATTTACAGATGCAAAAATTGAGATGGGGTGTTTTTTAAATTCTTTTAATTTAGGGTTAGTAACAAAAATAAAAAAAATATATAAGAAAAATAATATTTAAAAAAAGCAAAACAGGAGTTATAATATTTTGATCAATTCTCTATATTTTAAATTTCTAATAATGTTATCTTGATCTTAAAGCATCCCCCGTTTAATCTCATGTTGCGGCCCGCGTGAAATGGCTTACATGTATGCGGCCCAGCAAAAAAAAAGGTTGAGTACCTCTGCAATAGGTCATCAACTAGAGGCTTGTGTCATCGTAAGCCCTCAAATGAATTAAGGAGGGCTGATGCAGTTTTTTTTAAATAAGTGAGTCTGGAAAAGGGCGAATGAATGCTGGAAGAGTGAGGCACTGGTTGAAAAAAAATAGCCTATGTCACTAGACTGTGATTTAGAATTACCATAAAATTCCAGTGATGCACCTCTTACCCATTTCAAGCTCAATTTAAATTTTTTTCTTGTGAAAATACGCCTCCTCTTCTGTATTTATCATTTGCATATCCAATTTACTATTTTATTCAAGATTACTTTATTGCCACCATATATTATTTTTTATTATATTCTTATATTCTTTATTAAGAGGACGAATTTTGGAGATTTTATGGAAACAGTTTCATAAAGTAAATTTACCTTTGATCTCTATTATACATTCCCTTCTGAATTGATAATGTTTTCTCTACTTACAGTAGGAGGGAAGAGTATTCACGGGGGCAGTATGGTGTCAGGTATTTGAAATGCTAAAATTTTTCATCATTGTTCCATCAGAATAAAACTTAGGCTCGATAAGCTTTAGAAAAAATTATACCATGCGTAAAACCTCTTTCAATAATATTCTAAATTGTTTAAATTTGTCTTCTAAAATTCCTATAAGTTTTAATTTCTCTGCATAATTCAAAATTTTAAGTAATAATTTCAAAACAAATTCTGCTCATTTAAATACAAAACAAAGAATTTGAGTCATGATTTTTTTAAACTGAATCAGTAATACAAAAGGGGGAAAATTAAGATACCACAAATTATTTTTAATTATATAAAGCCCATGTGTAGGAATTACAAACTTAATAAAAATTTTAATTTAAATATCGTGTGACTTTGAAGCAAAATTTTAATCCAAAGAAAGATTTTGAATGTAAAAAAATCGTTTGGGAGAAAAAAAATCAAAATAAGGAGATATACATTTTCTTATACACAAATAAAGAGTGTTTTTTTTTCAGGTATAGAAGTTAAAGTTGGCATTACTTTCCAAGATGGCGACCGATTTAACAGCTGTCAAGTGATTTATTCTCAGTTTGGTTTGGCAATTCATCAAAACGATCATCAAGCAAGGCGTAGATTCGTCGAATGGGCCCAAAACGAGATTGCCGTTGTTCCCGCTTTTCATAAGCGAATTTTGTTTAGCGATGAAGCGCACTTCTGGTTGAATGGCTACGTCAACAAACAAAACTGCCGCATTTGGAGTGAAGCTAATCCACAAGTGTATGTCGAAACACCGTTACATCCAGAAAAACTGACTGTTTGGTGTACTTTATGGGCTGGTGGAATCATTCTTCAAAAACGATGAAGGCCACAACGTTACAGTCAATGGTGATCGGTATAGAGCCATGATTACTAACTTTTTCATTCCTGAATTGAACAATCATGATGTCCAGGAGCTGTGGTTCCAACAAGACGGCGCAACATGTCACACAGCTCGTGCCACAATCGATTTATTGAAAGACACGTTTGGTGACCACCTAATTTCACGTTTTGGACCTGTGAATTGGCCTCCAAGATCTTGTGATTTAACACCGCTAGACTATTTTCTGTGGGACTATGTAAAGTCATTGGTCTATGCGGATAAGCCACAAACGCTTGACCATTTGGAAGACAACATTCGCCGTGTTATTGCCGATATACGGCCACAAATGTTGGAAAAAGTCATCGAAAATTGGACGTCCAGATTGGACTACATCCGAGCTAGCCGTGGCAGTCCTATGCCAGAAATCATATTTAAAATGTAATGCCACAAGATTATCTTTCGAGTAAAAAAAATTCATGTCAATCGAATAATACATCGTTGTTTTATCGCAATTTAAATTTCTATACCTCTAAAAAACACCCTTTATTAAACTAGCTTACAGTTCATAGTCCCAAGTGTATAATTTTTGTTACTAATTACATATAGCTGCTGGTAATATATTTTCATTTAGAAAACTTTTCCCTATAATTTGGCTTCTTTCTAGCATTTGTCATTAAGCAATTTAAATTAGTAGTACTTTCTTCTTGTAATGTTTCAATTTCCTTATATTATATATTAAGTAGTAAAATTTATTCTTTTCCTAAGACTATTTTCGTATACTGTTGCAAAAACAAATTCGAACCTAGAATACGTTTTTAAACACTAAGTATTTCAATATAAACCATAAATTCAGGTAGTTCTAACACACGTAAAATATTTTATTGGACATACATTCTTAAAGTTTAGCAAAAAATTAATGAATCAAGGCTTTTTTATTCAAAAGAAATTCATTTATCATTTTTGTGTAGGAGATGAAATATAGAACTTATATTTAATGTCGTAAAAAAAGAACGACTCAGGCAGAAGTAGTGTAATAAAATTTTTAAAAAACATATTTCACTCCATGAGAATATATTCTATTTTTTAAAAAAATATTAAGTTAAGACAACAGTAAGAATTTTAACACGTTCTGCCCTCAAAGTTGTGGGAATTTTTCTATTTCTGAGTTATTTTTAATAGGCCAGTGAAGTTGAAGAGTGATATCAGCACTAGTGTTATTAGTGATACTTTAGCAAGACATTTTTCTGCCTATGGATTTGGATCTTAATCTTTAACAATGTTAAGAATTGTTACATATTATGCCCTCAAAGTCCTGAGATACTTTACTACTTCTTATCTACTTGTAATCCTTTGCTTCTTACTTGATAGATATTTCCGTTTAGTATGTGCAAGAATTTCGTCCCTCCTGCAAATCTTGATAAAGTAACTTTTGACATTTGAAGGAAGGGAATCTTTACTGGTGCCTTCCTGAGATGTCTTTTCTTTGCCAACTGCTCTTCAATTTTTTTTCGAAGAAGAAAAAAAAAGTTAGTAGGGTAGAAAAAAAATCGGGGGATAAAATTATTTTCCTAGACTTATCTCAGCTACGATAAGACTAACTTGTGCATTTTTTTTCAAGTTTTCTAGAACGTTACGCTTGGTATTCCACATTAATATTTTTTAAAAAATTGTATTTGGGTATATTGTCTTAGTTACGCACACTATATGCATTACTTGATATCAGTATTGCACTCAAAAATTTTTCAAGAGGGGGAGCCAGGGTCGAAAGTTCCCCATTCGGGTACCCTGCTTCAATACGCCACCCAACATATTCTTTTGGTTTTGTTGATTTTCGGGAACAAAAACAATAAAAAAATTAAGTATTGAATAAATAATTAGCATTAATTAATAAAATTAATTATTAATAAAAAATAATCAATTTTACATAATTTATACATAGGATTATAAACAACCGAAAAAAAAAATCTAGGGCTATGGGGGGAAGGGGGTACACACCCGAGGACCCTTTTTGTGTGCGCCACTGCTTAATATTAACTTCTAAGTTAATAATAATTTTTTTTAAACATTGCTTGAAGAAATCTCGATCAACTCATCTAGATTTTACAATAGATTTTGCAATTTCATCAATGTAATTTTTATAATATACTCAAGAATTTATTGTAAAAGGATTATTATGTAAAACTTTTCGTTTTTTTAGCCACAAAATTTAGATCGTAATGCAGTTTATAAATAAAAGAATGACAAGTCTAAAGGATCGAAATAAAATTTGAAACATTTGTTCATGTTGTAACTTATAGTTATTTACAGACATGTGTAAGAAACTAGGAGATCTAAAAAATGATAGTTTAAAAACTCGATTTAAATATGATACAGTGCTTCTTAATGACACATACACCTCTCTCATATTATAATAATTTTACTTGAAACATTCCGAGAAAGTGCAAAAAGTTAAACCTCGGATTAGTTTTCGTGTATTACCTTGTTCCTAATCTAGAATATGATCACAGTTACATTTTACCAACGTTATTTAAAATGAAAGATGGTTTCTGTACTAGAATAATCATTTTACTATTTTCAAGTTTATAGTAGATATGCGAATGATCCTAAATTATAACGTATAAGGGTTGCCCAAATGAAAAGTTGGCAAGTTCCATAAAAATAATGATTTTATTGGAAATCAAAAGAAATCGCTCTGGGGGTTGTAACACAGGTCCTTTCGTTTCGACAGCAAGTCTATGGCTTCGCTCTAGAAAGAACGTAGTTGATTCTTGAGGAAGTCCTCTCCGGCGTCCTTCACTTCATCGTCCAAATACAAACGTAGTACTGTCTTGAGTGACCTAAAGGCCTAGAAGTTTCAGGGTGACAAATCCAGACAATACGGTGGGTGTTCTAATATTTCCCAACGGATTTTTTTTAAGTTGCCTTGTTTCACGGGAGACGTGTGGGCGGACATTGTCATGGAGATCCCATATCATATGTTTGCTGCCCTTCTCGAAAATTTTTACACCTACTGTTCCAAGACGTTCGACCTAAGCGGTACTCATCATGGACTGCCCCCATCCGTCGATAGATGTCATCCTTAAACTCACCTCCTGCAATCAGAAACAGTACTACCGCACATTGTTCTTATCTGGACGCATCCTTATATGGCACACGACTTTACTTTCGATCAATTTCCTCTGCCACTAACAAGTTTGACTGTTAAACATCTGTAACTGTTTGACTGTATACCTCCCACCGTACTTCGTGTCCTCTGGTGACTCTGTGCTATAGCTGAACTCATTCTATCGCAGTAGCATTTGTCCACTCTTCATTTGGGCAACTCTTACACTAACTAAAATACTGGGTGTTATTTTTTCCCCAGTAAAAATTTTCTCGTGTTTAAAATGTAAAGCTTAGTGTAGTTAATCTTTTTACCCAAAAAATAATTAAACAACATTCTTTAATAATACGGTAGGAAAAAGCAATTTCTTTTATATTTCAAATTTAAATATTTAGCTCTCCTCTCTCACACACAGTTTTACATGAAATGTATTCATTAACGAAAATTCTTATTCGGAATTTGAAAAAAAAAATGCTTAGAATAAAATAAGTTCATTTGTTCCGTGGATTTACTTGAAACGTGAAAAACTTATAAATAGAAAGGACAATTAAAGAAATCAAAGAAATATAAATTATTGAAAATTCGTAGTAATATCAAAGTCGTTTGATTCCAAATATGTAAAGAAGGAGGTCAAATAAAGGTGTAAGAATTTGAAAGACTTAAGACAAAAATGGCAACCTCACAAATGTCAATTCTTGAATTTTGTCTGTAGTCAATTTTTGAATTTTGGGTCATATACGAATAAGGATGCTACATCAGTGGCGCACACAAGGGGGAGGGCCTAGGGGTCCATACCCTCCCCCTCCAAAGCCCTTGATTTTTTCCCGATTGATTATAATTCTAAGTATATAGTACGTAAAATTTAAGTGTAAGTTGTGTGATGAGTTGTAAGTATGTTGAATGTAAGTTGAACTAATGATATTGACACACACAAGGGTGGCATCCTATGTATATAGTACGTAAATTTTAGTTAAGTATTTGTTATTAATGATTAATTTTATTAATTAATGCTAACTATTTACTCAATAATTAGTTTTTTACTGTGTTTTGTTCCCGAAAATCGACAAAACCAAAAGGAGTATAATACAAGAATGGTGAACTCTCGACCCCGGACCCCTTGAAAAATTCATGTGTGCGCTAATGTACTACATGGATTATTAGATAAAAAAGATTTAAATTTTATACGATATAATTTTATACAAAGATATAAATTTTATAATTTTATACTTTAATGTAGTGAACTTAATTCAAGTTAATTTTCTTAACGTTGGACAATTTTATTAAAACTTTTCATTACTGTGTGGTGGAAGTGTATAAAAAAGTAAAGGTCAGATAAAAGACTAATTAATTTATGAAAATATCATTAAAAGTACTTCCTATATATTCATACAATGAGAGGAAAATACTGATTGTACTAATTGTACTTCACTTTTGATATTCGCTTTCGTTAAAATAAACACAATGGAGTGAATTCAATGCGATGGAGAAAGTGTCAAGGAAGAAAATCATTAATTTCACTTCTGTACTTTTTAACTAGCGTTGATTAAAGTGACATATTATTGACAAACACTTTAACAATCCCTTCCCTGTTTCCAATTTGTCTACGTCAGAAGTTTTTTATTTTATTTATACACATGGCATTTCGCTGAAAAAAGTTTTTTAATCAAAACGTTGTTTGCGTCATGAATTTCTTTTTTTTTTTTCGAGACTGATTTTAAATCGATGCTAACAGATCAAAAAATTTTATTGATAAATTGATCAAAACAAAAAATTTAAAAGAATTCGGAAGCTTTGATTTCTTTCCTTTTGTGTACAAAAAGAAACCGGATAAATACTATTTTGATAACCTCTACAGGCATTCAACTTTAGCTAAATTAAACTTTAATTCTAAATTTTACACTAATTACCAGACAGTAACGTTTGATTAAGTGGTTCATTCGAATTTTGCTTCTCGTTACGTTTTTTTTTTAAATTTTAAAGATTTTTTTCTCTCCAACTGATAACTTCGCTATTTTTTTAAATAACACTTTCTTAATTACAGAAATCGATCAACTTCGTCAACGATCGATCAACGTCAGTCAAATCACTCCTTCGACCCTTGTTTATGTTTTTGATAAATCTGCGGAACAAAAGAAGAAATAAAAGTGATAGAATCTCACGTTAGTTGAAAATTCCTTTTCACAGGCTATCACAATGCCTCTATCCACCACATATTAAAAATAAAATTCCAACAACGGATAAACGGCTCAATTCAGAAATCGTGCTGACAATCTACGGTCGACCAAATAAATCAAAAAAGAATTAGAAATCCCGAATCAAGATATTTGATTGAAGTTGGGTTAAAAAGCATTTTCTCAGTGGGGGAAAGGAAAAAAAAGAATTTGATAACCTTCTTAGCGCCCGTTAAAAAGAGTTGAAGGTCAAGAGAGGTTGAACATTTTTTCGCCTGCCAACTTTGAGACGTCTTTAAAGAAGTTTGTGAAACAACCAGCGAAACTGACTGACAATAGGGAACGCTACTGAACGTCCAGACTTTACACTGGAAGAATAATCTAGTGTCAGAAAATAAAATATTTTCCATAACAGGTACTTAAGTATTCCAGTCAGGTCTTGAAGTTTGAATCGAACTGCTGATTGCTTCATGGTAAAGTTCTTTTTATTTCGCTTTCAACTGACTCTAACACGGACGATGGGGGCTTCTTCGAGGTGCTGCATGCTTTTCTTATTTTTTTTCCCCATAAAGGTTTTGTCTTTTTGAAATGAGTTTTTATTATTAATCTTATCTGACTTGCAAGGGATACTGTGCCTCTATTAATAAACTTTTCTTCATCTTATCAAAAATTCATTGAAATTCTAATGCAGCATACCATTCTCTATAACTCGTGATAACAATGTTCTGACTAAAAAATATAAAAAAAGCTGCTTGTGTGATTCTTTTGAGTCGCAGTGTTCTCCGATTCAATAGTTAATATTAATAAATTTTATTCCAAAGGCTAGAAAAACCTTTTCTACGGTGGTTTGACACTTAAGGTATCCGACTACGTTCGGAACCATGATTTTAAAAAAGCGCAGAAATGGATAATTTTCATGATATTTAGTGTCACTTAGATTAGAATACATGTATAAAATTGTTTTAAGGACATTGTGACAAAAAAAATTATTTAAATACAATATTTTGGCAAAAAATTAACTTAGAATAAGCTTTTTTCAAAATGTTCTCCTTTTGTGGAAAATGCTTCTATTATAATAATATTTTCCCTGTATATAGCTCAGACCTCTGTACAGAGGCTCAACTATGATTTTTGAAAAATTCACATTTTCAAAGTTACAACCCATTGAAATAACTATCGGCGTTGTTTTCTTAAAATTTCTCCCCTCTGTTGTCGTAAAACATGGATAAACCCACTTCTAAGTTATATATTTCAAAAATTCTAGTCGAGCCTCTGTACAGAGCTCTGAGCTATATATACAGGCAAAATATTATTCTAATAGAAGCATTTTTCACAAAATGAGAATATTTTGAAAATTGGTCATTCTATGTTCATTTTTTGTCAAAAATATTGCACTTAAATAATTTCTATTGTAATACTGTTCTTAAAACAATTTTATATACATTTCCCAATCTAAGTGACACTAAATATCATAAATATTATTCATTTATACGCTTTTGCAAAATCGCGGTTCCGAACGTAGTCGGATACCTTAAATTTCTCTGTAGTAAACGTCTTGTTGGAGTGCGCATCATAACAAATCTTGAAAATACCATTAAAATCAGGGGTATGGAAGAGTTGTAGTTCCATTACTACTATTTGTAGTTTTATTTATAGAGTTATACCCTGAACTTTTACGCGATAGGTAGAACTGAGTGATAACCACGTAAGTCGAATTCTCTAAGTCGGTCATAATTTCGCATGTAAATACGTATAATTTATTTTTAGTTTGGCCGGAGACGAAAGAAAATAATGATTTAGAAAAGAAAATGGTAGATAATACAAATAGAAAATCGCAAACCGAAGCTATTTTGATTTGATGTAGATAGTTTCATAAAATCTACCAATGAAGTCTGACGGTTCAAAAAGCTTTTTTTTCTCCCGCAATTTTCCTCATAACATGCTAATATTTTTTTTATTCTTTGTTTTGTTGAAAAAATACGCTCATCATTGGAGACCATACTCTCTAAAATTTGCAATCCTTTTTTCAGTTAACCCTTTATCTACCGCATTATGATTCATTGTAGTTTTTTTCATGCAATATTTTTTTTTGGATCACTACATTGAAAATTTAAGGATATACATAAACAAAATACTCAACTTTGGGAAATTTAATCCATTAGAGCTAATTAATTAATTAAAGATATTCAACTGTAAAATTAATTATATACACTGTTGACTTAAATTAAACAGTCGAATCTTTTTATAAGATCTTCATTAACATTCAAAGAAAATGAGACACTTAAGTTTTGACATTAACTATTTTTTCGGGACAAAAATCCGCAGAAAACCCCCGTCAGCTGAAAGCGCAATTTCTGCTATAAACTATTCGCCTTCCACGCTAAAATACTCAAGATAGAACCAGTGCTGCCATATATCTTGAGGGAGTGGATTTCAAAGAACATTCCTGCTAAGTATCGTCAGAATATTCGTAAAAATGGTTATTCTATGCAATTTTAAAGTAATTGGTACTTGTACCGTCGATAGATAAAGGGTCAAATAGAGGCTTTCCGTCAAATTCGTTTTTCGATCTTCTGACTGAACTGAATTTAAAGACTCAGTTTTTTAATGTCTTGCTCTTGGTCATGCATTTCTATTAGCTCATCAATTATTGATTGCTACTTGCAGTTCTTGACCGTCATCACTATTCACTTCTAAATTTATTTTCCTGACAAGATCGATAACTTCTGCAATCACATCATGAAGTTCAATTTTACTAATTTTTTTTATTCTTCAAACAAAAGATGAATCGACGAGATTTAAAAATCACGTAATTCCGGGTTTGCGTAAATCGGGGTAGCGTAAGTCGAGATAATACTGTAGTTTGTTTTGTTATAATAGTCCTGTAACAATATGAAAGCATTTCATTTCTTAAGGGGAGATAGAACGATTCAATTGACAAAAATCGGTTACAAAACTAAACCAAATTGCTTTAGCCTAAATTATTCTTTACTTACTTTCTATAATTTCACGAAATTTGAGAGAAATCTCTAAATTAAAAAAAAAACTCTGAGTCATGGTAACTTTTATTTTCAGTATTATTTACATCCCAGTAGAAAAGAAAACGTTTCAATTGATTTATCTCAAAAAGTAAAAAGCACTACTTTTTCTTTACTTCAAATGCTTAGGTTTTTTTTCTATTTAGCCAAATGTTTTGATGTTTCTTCTAACTATTGATATCAATACAAATAAGAAAAGTTGGGATGCATTTTTGAATCAAAGTAATATTTATTTTTTAAAAAAAGTTAGAAGAAGAAAGAAAAGTGTTTAAAAGAAAAAAGTGTTTAGAATCCATACAATTTCAAGGATTTTTCAATAAACATCAATACAAAAAAAGAATTTTATTAATATCAACCATGTTATCACAAAACCCACACCAAATTTTGTTATGCATAGTTTGATGCACGTACAGGTAGAGAAAATTTCATGTGTCATTTATTGTAGGGGAGAAGTAGCATTTTTTTAAAATCACTTCATGAGTTCTTAAGGCTTTCATTAAAAACTTAAATAGTTAGTCTTTTGTGGTATTTTGAGCACTAAAACTTGTTTTACATAATACATATACAAAGAGAGACACCAGAAAATTGCGAAAACCATTAAGCCAAAGAGAGATTTTATAAATTGCACCATGTCCCCTTATCCTTAATTGGAATACATAAGAGGAAATAACTGCCGAGACACAAACACACAAACATACAAATTAAGATACGAAATGTATTGTTTGCTTACAAAATTTTCGATCGTTGGAAAATGATTTTTCATAGCAATGAGTACAATACAAGCTCAAATTCACAAAATTAAATAATTAATTAAGGGAATAAAACTTAATAACTAATAACAAAGAAAGCTAAATGGCTATTCCATTTTCTGGAGGAATATATACTGTGTCATCTGAATCGATAGATTTCTGCATGGATTAAAAAGTAAATTGGAAATTTCGTACTTTGTAGTTTTCGACAAAATTCGACTAATTAGTTTGCATCTCGAAAACAAAGCCAAAGTTTTCAAAAATCTTAGATTTATAAAATGGGGTGAGTACCGTAATCTTGTCATGTATCTTTCTAGAACTAGACCACACAGTATACCTAACAATATTGCATTCGAAAAGTTTTAAATTTTAAAAAACTTGATTGAGCTGCACTCCATCCCCAGCCATAGTCCCAACGTACCAAATTTTGTGCGCAACATTAAAAAATAAAGAGAAATAAATGAATATACATATACACTGCTGGACAATTGCTAAGGACGGAACACAAATTGCTATGTAGCATAACATTAAGCGAGACATGAGGCCTAGTAGGATAAACTATAGTTGTCACACTGTTCAGACATTAGAATAAAGAATATTTATTGTTCTGGAAAGTACAAAAGCTGTGAAACATCTGAAAGGAAAAAAAAATGTTCATTTGATCTGCGTACGGAGAAATGGAACAATGCATCTAAAAGTCAGCAGGCACCTTAAAGAAAGGTATCAGTACGGGATATGTCCACCCTGGAGTGTGATGCAACATTCCACACGTCGTACCATACTTTGCACAACATTATCCAGCAGCTGTTGAGGCAATTTATCCCATTCATCTGTGAGTGCACGGATGAGGGTGTTCTTGTTTGTCGGAGGATAGTTTCGACCAGAAACTTGCCTCCCCAAAGCATCCCACACATTTTCAGGGGGTTTAGATATGGAGAACGCGCTGGCCATACGAGACGTTGAATACCCTCGCTGTCTAGACAATCCTGAACAGCGAGTGTTCGATAACATGTTGCGTTGTCGTCCACAAAAACAAATTTATCACCGACAGCACCACGGAAAAGACGAACATGAGGAAGTAGAACTTCATCAATGTATCGTTGGCCCGTCATAGTCCCATTCGCAACCACATGTAGGCGCGTGCGGCCATTGATCATGATGCCGGCCCACACCATGATACTGCATGTCGGATATCGGTCCTTTCCCTGGATATTTTCTGGACGATAAGCAGTACCACTCTCGCGCCAGATCAGTTGGCGTCTACAATCCGATGACAGACTGAACCTACTCTCATCTGAGAATAGTACGCATGCCCAGTCCTGTTCAGTCCAATTGTGATGCTTGATCGACACCATTGCAAACGGGCAGTACGGTGCTGTCTGGTCAATGGGACCCACACAACAGGTCTGCGTGCGTATAGTCCTCCTCCCCTCAAACGTCTGGCAACAGTTTTTCGGGAGATCTGCTTTCCTGAGGCAGCAAGAAACTGATTTGCCACCTGCTGAGCTGTGGTGCGCCTGTTCCTTTTTGCTGATAGGACGATATATCTGTCTTCTGCAGGCGTCGTACTTCTAACACGACCTCCCCCGTGCCGTCTACTACACATTCCAGTAGTTTTAAATGACTTCCACAGCCGTGAAACAACGCTGTGAGCGATGTCGAACTCCCTGGCAACATCTGTTATTTTTCGCCCTTCTTCGATCTTTCCAATAATTCGGCCACGCATAAAATCATCTATGTGATGTCGGGAAGACATGCCAAAAATTTTAAGTTTGTCTATTAAATCTGTCCTGTAAAACTTTGACTTGAAACAACAACTGTCCACACGCGTCAAAACCTTTAATGCTCTTATGAACGCTATCACGTGATGAAAAGACGTGGGAAAAAAATTTGCATACTCATACTTCTTACTAATATCCCGCACTTATTCTAATTTTCCACATTTTGCTTCCTTTCATTTTATGGTTGCTATGGATGATAGTGTTATCCGTCCTTAGCAATTGTCCAGCAGTGTATAATGTGTGAATACGTGGAAAATTTTTTGACGTATAATCTTTTTATTCATCGGAATGGAAAAGATATTAAAGATAGAACTATCGAAATTCGTGCTCAGAGTTATCATTTTCTTTCCACTATATTTTTCATGTTGGCTCCTAAATTCTGAGTTTCTCTTTATTTTTTAAATTAAAGAGGAGAACAATAAAAAATAGTTCCTCATTCATTCGATATTTAATTTATTTATTTATTTTATTAAATGTTTCTTTCGGTCAATTACTTTTGTGTGTACAATTTTTTTCACATAAATGTTTACGTTTACATTTAATATCTGTACATAATAAGACGTAATTTCATATTAATCATGAAACTAAACGAAGTAAATATCGATTTTGTAGGTATTTAATTCCTATTGTTGTCAAATACATTTCCCTAAGAAACATGGAAGTAAGGAGATAACCTAATAAAATTATTGGTGAAGTTGAGTAATTTTTTTACTTTAATCATGTATGCATATTAAAAGAAATATGTTGCCGTTTTTTGCATAAGACAATGAAAAAACTCCAAAAAAATCAAAACATTTTTATACATTTTAACGCATTATTTAAAAGACTAAATTCGCATTTCATCCTAAGATAGCTTAAATTCCCCTTGGATAAAACAATAACAAGGTAATATTTTTAAAAAAATTAAGTTAATTCCTACTTAGATCAAAAAAGAAATTTATTAAATAATTACAATTAATGTAAATATGTATATAAAAGGGTGTTTTTTTAGAGGTATAGAACTTTAAATTGCAATAAAACAACGATGTATTATTCGATTCACATGAATTTTTTTTATTCGAAAGATAATCTTGTGGCATTACATTTTTAATATGATTTCTGGCATAGGACTGCCACGGCTGGCTCAGATGTAGTCCAATCTGGACGTCCAATTTTCGATGACTTTTTCCAACATTTGTGGCCGTATATCGGCAATAACACGGCGAATGTTGTCTTCCAAATGGTCAAGCGTTTGTGGCTTATCCGCACAGACCAATGACTTTACATAGCCCCACAGAAAATAGTCTAGCGGTGTTAAATCACAAGATCTTGGAGGCCAATTCACAGGTCCAAAACGTAAAATTAGGCGGTCACCAAACGTGTCTTTCAATAAATCGATTGTGGCACGAGCTGTGTGACATGTTGCACCGTCTGGTTGGAACCACAGCTCCTGGACATCATGATTGTTCAATTCAGGAATGAAAAAGTTAGTAATCATGGTTCTATACCGATCACCATTGACTGTAACGTTGTGGCCTTCATCGTTTTTGAAGAATGATTCCACCAGCCCATAAAGCGCACCAAACAGTCAGTTTTTCTGGATGTAACGGTGTTTCGACATACACTTGTGGATTAGCTTCACTCCAAATGCGGCAGTTTTTTTTGTTGACGTAGCCATTCAACCAGAAGTGCGCTTCATCGCTAAACAAAATTCGCTTATGAAAATCGGGAACAACGGCAATCTCGTTTTAGGCCCATTCGACGAATCTACGCCTTGCTTGATCATATTTAAAATGTAATGCCACAAGATTATCTTTCGAATAAAAAAAATCATGTCAATCGAATAATACATCGTTGTTTTGTTGCAATTTAAAGTTCTATACCTCTAAAAAAACACCCTTTACATATGACAGAATCACAATATTAAGTAGAAAAATAGATAGCGATTTTCCTGCAGTTTTCCAATTTTTTTTTTCTATATTCTATATAAGGTGCCAGACTATTATTTTTGTTTGTTACTATTTATTCATCAATTAAATTTAATTATTCCAATAAAATAGTATAGTAAAATGAAATCACATTCTCAGAAATCATCAGAAAACCAGCGCGCTATCCATTGCGCTACAGGGACACAACGAGTGATTTTCCTTGTTATATATGCTGTTGGGATATTATTTTTGTTTGTTACTATTTATTAATTTTTTAATTAATAAATTAGTTAATATTTGAAAAAACTGTATTAACATCAAGTGACATCCACTACAAGTTTAAAAAAATGTATTTGAACTTGAGTGGATGAATAAAAAGTATTTTATTAACGATTGAAAATTTGAACAAGATATATATATAGGGAGAGTGTGAACTAAAAGTAGGAGTTGAAAAATTATTTATATAGATTTTGATTTTTTTTAGTATACATTTTTATTGTAGTAAAATTATTTTATTATAGTGATTTATTATAGCTTTTTTTATAATAGTGATCCACAACAAATAAAAAATACCATTTTTTTGCTGTGCCTTGCAACGATGAGAACGAATTCGAATTTCCACAAACTTTCAAAAAATTGTTGTGGTAAAAGCAGTGACTGATGACCGAAGCTATTATTTCCCTGAATTCCAAAAAAAAAATGTAAGATTTTTTAAAATTACATACTTTCCAAAAATCCAACAATTTAAAAAGCAAAGATTTCTTTTATGTCAAGATGACTGTATTCTAATACTCTGAATTTACATTCTATCGAAATATTCTAGATTGTCGTCTCAGCTCATGCTATTTAAAAAACCATCCTACTTACCTCAGAAACCCTAATTGAATCTCACTGGCTCTAAGAAACAACGCCCAAAATTCTGAAAGTAGAGGGGAAAAAAGTAAAAATAATGCAAAAAGATTGAAAGCGCTTTGGAACAAATCCTTCAAGAGGGGGAAAAACACCACCACGAAGACAAATTATCAGGCCACAGAGACTTATTCCATCAGATTTACGAATGCCTGTCCTGTCAAGAAACTGTCAAGGTAGGGATCACTTGCTGGAATTCTCCGTTCTAGAGGGGGTGGTACTCTCTTTCTTAGTAGGTAACTTTTCAATATCGTATGCGCAAATATTCAGGTTACAGTCTCTTGGTGTGAAAGCAGGATACGAGCAAGAAACCCTGTTATTGCATTACAAAGGCAAATTTCATGGTATTTTACGAAGGTTCAAATTAAATTAACACGTTTCTTTGTTAAGTAACAATGGTGAGATTTCAAGGTGGTTCTCGTGTCAATATATGCGTATTAAATAGGACATACTTCATTTTTCGGGTGTCTTGAAGTAACAAAACAAATACTATGAAAATTCAAATGATATGTTTCGCAGATGGATTGACGCATAATGTATAGATTCAACGAATAGTCGAAAGGCGGAGATAATAAGTTCACAATGATCTTGTCAAAATAAAAGCCGAATTTATTTAAAAAGCCATTACCTTGCTAAAATAAATTTGTTCCGGTTGGAGTGTTCCGAATAGTGTATGGCATATGAATAACTTTATTTTGAGACAAAATAAATAATTAAGAAAACTTGAAAATATGTTAAAGCAGAGGAAGTATTTTTAAAAAAAATTATTCATGGTATGCATTTAAAAGAAATGATGCATAATAGGGAAAAAAATAAAATAAATAAATCTCTCTAAGCAATTTCACATTAAAAATTATAAATTCGTTTACCGTATAATCCGGTGTATAACGTGCACTTTTAACACTAAAGATAAGATCAAAATTTACAAGTGTGTGTTAGATGACGGATATAAAAATGATAGCTTTAAAAATAAAGAGACGAGTACGAGAAAATTAAATTGCTCTGTGTATCTAAATGCTGTTTATTTAAAGAAAATGACGTACCTAATGAACTTTCATTGATACATAACATGAAAAGTTCATCCTATTGGTCTTCCGTTATGTGTCTTCATATACATCATCAAATTCTATTTCATTTTTTCACCAACATTGTACTCTGATCAGTAGCGCACACAGGAATTTTTCAAGGGGCGGTGGGGGGTCCGGGGTTGAAAGTTCACCATTCTTGTATCATGCTCCTTTTAATATTTTCGATTTTCGGGAACAAAACACAGTAGTAAAAAACTAATTATTGAATAAATAATTAGCATTAATTAATAAAAATTAATCATTAATAACAAATACTTAATTAAATTTTACGTACTATGTATTCAGAATTATAACCAATCGGAAAAAAATCAAGGGCTTTTGGGGGAGTATGGACCCCCAGGACCCCCCTTGTGTGCACCACTGACTCTGTTCCATAAATAAATTATCGTCTTCCTTTCCCTTTAGATTGGTAGATGTTCTATACTCTCTTTTTAGATGATTTTTTAAAATTATGTCAAGTTTATATAATTTCATTCTATACTATTACTGCCTACTCAAATACTGTTTTTCTAGACTTCAAAAGATAAGAACATTGCACATGTACATTTCAGATTTCATAATAAAAAGGTGCGTGTTATGGGGTGAATATATCTAAAACCAAAAAAATGCAGTTTGAAAGTATAGGTAAGCGGAATGTACGGTATTATAATTTTTATGAGATAATTAAAAATGGATAGTCATAAATTTTCACATTCATAACTCACAATGCACAAAATATAAAAAATTGCAATACATTGAAAATTTATCATAGCATAGTCAGAGTTGAGAATTTTAAGACAACAAAATGCATTTATTATATTAAAAATGATTTTCTGTGAGAAAACAAACAAATAGGAATACTTTTTTTCTATTAAAATAGAAAATTCTTCAGTTTAAGATAATTTTATTTTTGACAAAGATCATGCATCAAAACAAAACGTTTTTTCATCATTTTTTTTTTCGTATTTTTAAAAAATATTTTTGTTTGCGAAGTTTTTAGGTAAAGTTTGGGATAGCTACTAGAATACAGACGATCTAAAAAAACTAATTCAAACTCTTAAAGATTTTAAATGTATTTCAAGTTCATTTGAAAGTAAATTAGAGAGCATTAGTAAACAGTATACCTTCAAAAATTATCAGTATCGTTCCAGATGTATTTTATATGAAGTGCATGGAACACAGAAAAAAATCTTATCAAAACTCATTCTCTTCAGATAAGAGGTAAATCTGGGGGGAAAAATTATTTCTCTCTGTCTCTTCGTAGATAGCGCTCGATTGCTATTCTATAGCGTTTGCTGGCACTCTTCTACGTATGATGGCATAGATTATTTTCACCCAAATATCATTTTTTCGAATAATCTTTTTCAACAGGGAAAAAAAGAATAGAAAAGGTTTTTGAACTTCATATCACAAATACGTGAGTAAAAAACAACACCATGAAATAACAATGAAAATCTTGTTTATAAGTACACACACACACATTCATCCAAAAAAAAATTACTTCAAGAGTAAAGACAAATGCTTTTTAATCCACAACAACGCATACCCTACGCAGAATACGCGATTATGAAATTCAATCAGAATTCCTTAATGGTCATTCATTGATTGACCTTGGGAAAAATAGACGAGCAATTAATTCATCAGTTACCGTAGAAATTGATGAAGCGTGATACTAACCGCCCTCCGACATCATTAACAAAATGAACGGAGTAAAAAAAAAGTAGCTAATAAATAAATCTATGAAATTGTGTGTCGAAAATTCAGATCGTAAAAGTTGCATCAAAAGGTATTGAAACATTCATTCGGTAATAATGCTTTGGGGGTAAAAATAAGCCCCAGGCAGAAAAATCATTTCAAAAATCTCATTATGTTACGTGGACAAATTAAGCAAATGATAAATACCTACAGCATATTATGTTCTTGTGAAAGGGGGAACAGGGTTCGTTTTCTTTGCAAGCTCTCTTGAAGGACTTTTTTTTTATTATTTTGTTTATTATTTATTTTTTCACTCTTGTTTCCCTTCCCTCCCCCTTGTTCAGATACGCTCTAAGCTTTTCCAGTCAATTGAATTAGAGAGTTTTGAACTCAATGTGCTTTTCTTTATACAATATTTAAGAAGAACTTTTTAAAAATGAAAATAAGAAACTTCTATAAGTGTAAGGCATTGAAAAGATAAGAACAGTTTAATTAAATTGTTTAAGGTATTAAAAAGATAATAGTTGTTTGGTTAAATATATGTGGATTTTAATCCGTTTAAGGCATTAGAAAGATAAGATAATTTTAATGAGTTTAAACTTCTTTATATATAAAATTAAATTGAATTTTTTTATACCTTCTATTACTTGTTTATTTACTGATAATCAAATGATTGAAGAACAATAATTTAATTTTTGAAAGTTTTATTCCTTAAATGTTTTCGAGTCAATTACTAATTACTGAATAAAGAAATCTTATATCTACAGCTTTGGATCTCAAATTGTGGTACGTCAACCCCTGGGGTTACTCATAGCCGGAAAACACAGAAAAGAAAAAGTAATAAGATTCAAAGAAAGAACTTGTGTATATAATTAATGAAAAATTTACCATGTAAATACGTCAAATCATAATTTTCCAACTTAGGAGTACTTGAGGATAAAATTAAAGAACACACTTTTCAACAATATTAAAAGTATTTTTCCCAAAATGGTTTTTGCTGTTGATCATATTTATTTATATTTTATAAATAATAAAAATTTGGAACTTTTTTTCAAAAATTCTAAGAAAGCTTTTGCGTATATAAGAGTTTTTGATTGGCTTGTCTTTCATTCGTTCTTATATTTGATTAGAAATCATCCCCCACACAGTAGAAAAACAGATCTATCTACGCTTATGCTACACATTTTAATCTTTTCTTTTTAATTCTATTTCATTCCATTTTAATTTCATTTCATAACAGTGAAAAGAAAGTTGCGAGATTATGTATTCAATGCATAATAAGCAAGATATATAATGCATTTTATTATTTCTGTTGTCAACATGCTAATTGAAAATGATACAACAATAAAATTAATTACCATTAAAATGTAATATAAGCACCTTTTATAAAAATAGCATCTAAATAAAACTTTTATTTTGAATATCGTTTATTCTCAGTTTTAGCGCATTATTTAAGAAATAATTTAATTTATTCAATCCTTTTAATCATTTCTACTACATTACCATAATAACAGAGGCAGCAAGACTAAAAATTGTCTAACACAAAGCAGTAAGTTACCTCTAATTGCTGTGGTGCTTTCAAATAGATTCATCTATAAAACATTCTACTCTAAAATCTATTTTATGTATTCATTTCATATTTATTTTTTATTTATCAAATGTAGTTATGATGTTTAGATGGTTAAAATCATTAGAAATCATCTCACTATTAAATTTTAGTAAATAAAATATTTTCTCTGAGTGTGTGACAAACTTATACGGAACTTTCTCACTAACCTTCTGAGTCGTCTTTTTTAGGGAAATTTAATTCCCCTACCTATTTCCAATCAGCTCCAAAAAGAGGACAGGATTCCTTGTTATGCAGATTAGATAGAGTATTTAAGTCAAACGGAATAGTAAAGTAAAAAGCAGTAGGAGAGAGAGATTGAAGCAGGATGGTATAATAGTGAAGTTAGAGATTTATTATTGAAGATTTCTAGGTGGATAAATTAATCTAAGGAAGATTAATTCAGTGTGGTAAATATTGATTTATAATTAAAGTCTCATTAAAGCTTTATATTAGGAGTGAGATTAAAGTTAAATGTTCAATAAGAATATTATTGAATATAATTCTGGGATCTCTTACTGCGGTAATCTCTGCGTGATCGATATTCTAATTGTAAATTAATTGGATCATTAAATATTTAAATTAATATAAAGGAAAGTCCCTTTTAAACCTCATATAACTACTTTTTTGATTTATTTATTATTAAAAGTCTTTGATTCTATTTCGGAAAGATAACCAAATAAAGAAAGTTATTTATAAAAATGGCTACTGGCTCTTATCTGACTCCAAATTATTCTCGTTCTCAAAGTGAGATCCAAGGGGATCTTCACAAGTGTCAAAACGAGTTACATTGTTATTAATCGTACTTCACATTGTAATGAAGTAAATTTTGAAGCTACTTTTAAAAATACAGTCGAACCTCTATATAACGAAATTCTATATTGCGAATTTTTCTATATAGTGAACTTTTTCTTGAAACCTTGAACATTTCACGATTTTCTTCGTAAAATAACCTCTATAGCAAAGTGCATTTTCTGTATAACGAACTTTTTTCTTTATGATTCAATTTTTGTTCTCCCTTTTTTTAAGTATTCCTGAAAAAATTTCATGTTTCATGCTCTTTAACACATTTTATGGTGGTCATAAATCTTTAACTGGATTTATTAGATCCTAACTCGCCGAGAGCGATTGAGTTCTGGACGTTTTATCCAAGAAGTGCAACCTTTAACTTCCATTGCCCAGTTCACTAGAAACAACTGCGATATCCACTTTCACCCTCAGTGAAGCTGTCCCGTGTCCCCGTGTTCCAATTATAAAATAATGTATGTTTAATATTAATTGTAAGCTTTAAATTAGAAAATGACCTTAAAATTCATTAATTTTAGTAAAAAAATTATTTTCTTAATATTGAAACTACAGTGAATTCTTCGGCATTCTATTTTGTTGTTTTCCTAGCAGTTTTTCTTTCTTTTTTGATGGGTAAGATGCATAAAATAAACATATATTAATTTGAAAAAAGGTGTGAATAAATTTCTTTTTTTAATGCGTATAGTGTTTAAAAATTTTAAATTTGTTTTATGTAGTTTATAAAGTATATTAAAAGATGAACCTCTATAGAACGAATTTTCCATGTAACGAACTTTTTTCCGGGATTCAGCAAATTCGTTATATAGAGGTCCGACTGTATTTCTAAATCTATATTTAATGTTCATGAATTATTAGTAAAAAATAAAAGGAATTTGGAATAAAGAATTATCTTAAAAATTGTATAGTTTCCAATTTTCGTTATAAAAAAAAGCAATACTCAGTAAACAATTTTTTAACAAAAGTAAATAAGTATTAAAAATATATAAAATTTAATTAAGAAATAGTATTAGGCTGTATCCAAGATCAGCTACCGAATTGAATCAATTTTCAGGTCCCATTTTATTAGAACATTCATCCACGTTACTTCACACAAAAAGGAGAGAGAAAAAAGCAGGAATTGCCCTCAATCAATTTCAACGAAAGTTTTTTTTAAATTTCTTCCATCTTTCAAATGCATGACTAATGCTGTTTTTTAGCGTAACGAAGTATTACATTCAGTTAACGTTGATTATTTCTTGAATCCGTCTTGGAAAATTAAAATTAAAGGGGGGTTTTTTTATCATTAGGGGAACCTATCTTATGATTGCTTTTTTTTTGTACGAGATATAAATCCAATGGCAAATTAAAGAAACGATTTTTATTTTCTAAAAAATTTGTTTTTCACATGTATCATTTATGAAGTCACTAAATCCCGAAAAAAAGTTCGTTATATGGAAAATTCGTCATATAGAGGTTCATCTTTCAATTTTCTTTATAAACCACATAAAACAAATTTTACATTCATAAAAAGTAATTATAAAAAGTAATTAATTCCCACCTTTTTGTAAATTAATATATATTTATTTTATAATTCTTACCCATCAAAAAAAAAAAAAAAAAAAAAAGGAAGAAAGAAAAGAAAAGAAAGAAAAACGTCAAGGAAAGCTTTTTGGTGCCTTTATCCACTTCCTGAAGAGTAAAATGTTTTTCTTTGATCCACAAGCACTTACGTTTTAACATTTTCGAGCTACAAGAGACACGAAGCTACCAGTACGATTGATCAACACTACAAATGAATGGACACGGGGACATGAGACAACTCCATTGAGAGTGAAATGGGATATCGAATATCGAAGATTTTACAGTGAACTGTACAATGGGAGCTTAGGTTGCACTTCTCGGATGAAACGTCCAGAATTTTATTGTCCTCGGAGAGTTAGGCATCTAATAAAACCAGTTCAAGGTTTATGACCACCATAAAGTATGTTAAAAAAGAGAATAACTTGAAATTTCCAGAAATACTTCAAAAATAGGGGGGAAAACTGAATCACAAAAAAAAAAGTTCGTTATATAGAAAACGCACTTCGCTATAGGGAGGTTATTTTACGGAGAAAATCGTGAAATATTCTTGGTTCCAGGAAAATGTTCGCTATATAGAAAAATTCACAATATAGATGTTAGTAATATGGAGGTTCGACTGTATATTGAATTTCCATTTAAAACATTAGCCACATAACCGAGTGACACGATCGTAGCTGGCGATGTATCATCAAATATCCGAGCCCTATTTAATTCTGGTTTGATTTTAATTTTGGTCGCACTGTTAAGCAAGGCGAGTGGTGTTAGCAACGGACATCGTAATTTTGAACTACGGCCAAGCGACGAAGTCATTACTTGAGCTGGCACCCCCAACAGCCTTCCAATGAATTTCGAGCCTTGACAGATTTAACGTGCATCAGCCTTTCTATACGGCGGGTCTCCAGGAGCCCGAGCTCGAACTCAGGACATGCTACCAAAAGCTCGTGACTAAAGCCATTAGGCTACCACGGTCCCATAACATGTTGAAAGAGCAAAATATAGAATTAAGAGAAATGAGTAAACAAATTTTAATTCTCGATGGAAATTACTGCTTTTATATATTACTACTAACAGACCGAAAAAAAGCATATACAGTAAGACCCCGCTTAACGCGGGGTATACATTCCATCAAAGTAGAGCGTAATATGAAACAGCGTTAAACAAGGTATCTCATCATGTAAATAATGGGGTTAGGGGAAGATGGGTAGAAAATTGGTCAGGTATTTTACCATTAAATTTATTAATTATGTTTTTTATAACAAAAAACCAAAAATTTATTTCTTACAAATTTAGAAACATAATAAATGAATATGCATGTAAAAATAAATAAAATCCTAAGTCAGTATGTTTACATTTCAGATCATTCAGTCTCTTTTGTATTTCTTGTTTTTTGCCAATTTATCAAGGAGGTAGATTGGCTTAATGGCATTTTGCGTTCAATTTCATCGTCAACCCATATAGAAAGTCATTTTTCCATTTCCTTTATTGTGTTATTTCTAGAACGGGTAATTCTAGTTGCAGAGCTTGCTGTTGTTGCAGTTACCAATGACAGTATTTTTTCTTTATTTTTAAGAATGGTCCTTATTGTTGAAGTTGCCACATTCAATGCAGCACCAATTTGAGATTGACGTTTACCAGTATCTAATCTTCTAATCACTTGCATTTTAGTTTCTAGAGAAATGCTTTTTTTATGCTTTATTTTCGTGTTTTTTTACTATCATCCATGATAAAAACTAAAAATCATATTATTTGTCACTATAGCAATCGTTATATTATATAAATTTATACTTACAATAACGTCAACAAATGTTTGAAGCGATAAAAATACTTTCGTATAATACCGCCGGAAAGAAGAAACACAGATAAACTGCTTCGGATATCGAGAAGCCTAACGCTGCGTGCTATTTCGAGGGGAATCCCACAATTCAAATAAAAGAGCGTTAAGCGGGGTCTTACTGAATGTATTCTCTGTGTAAGGTTGCATTTTTTTCTATCTGTGTTGTATAAATTTGCTAATATGCCCAAGTTATTGCGTTAATCATCCTGTAATTTGGTAAGGAGTGTACGGATTTAACATCAAAAGAACAATTGAGATGTTTGACTTCTCTACTGAAAAAGTATTAACTAGAGAAGTCTAAACTAGTAACTAGATTGTAGTATTAACTAGTTGTGGCTGTAAGGAAGGGGATCAAGATAAGAACTGGACCGCTCATATTTGCTGTTCAATATGTGTGTATGTATGAAGCATCTGACTGATTGGGCTCGAAGCTCTAGGTGCATGAGCTTTGTCTTACCCTTGGTATGGTGGGAACTTCAAGATTATGTCTTAGGCTTCTTAGGCTATTATCTCTGGATCACAAAGATAGAAGGAATACGTAGTAAATCCAAGCATACAGTTAGGTACCCAGTTTTGGCATCTACTATGCGGTCAGTACTCCACAGTAAGGGTTTTCTTGTGGACCATCTTTTCCAATAAGTCTGTGTGTTAAAAAGGAGTAGGAAGATAACAAAGATACCAATGCTTAAAATAATGAATTAAATGATCTTATATTTTTTAAATAAGTACAACCTTCCCCGAACCTCATCTTTTACCTCAAGGAAAATTAAACGACCTTGTTATCGACTTGAAATTGTCCAAAATTCATTTTGAACTTTTGAAGTTCAAAAATGAAATGCTAGATTCCTTCCCCTGCAGAAGAAAACTTAACTGTATTTATTTTCTTGATTGTTAAAAAGAGTTTCAAGAGTTCTTTTATGCAGAAAATGATTTAGTGAAATGCTCTTACATTTGATGAATGCACTTGAACATGAATATAAAACAACCAAATACAGACTATTAATCAACTATTTGAGACCTATTTTGAAAGCTGTCATTTTATGCAATGGAAATGTGCCGTTAACTTTTGCAACCAACACGAGGAAAATATATGGAAATATGAAAACCCTGTTAGGAAAAAAATTCAATATATAACAAGTTTTATTGTGTGTGTATATATGTGGGCAATGTTCTTCGATTTAAAAGTCACTGCGTTGTTAATAAGTCAAAAGCTATGCTATACTAAATTTTATTGTTTTGTGAGTAAAGAAAGATATACATAGCACGGACAAGAAAAATAATTACTTCAAAATGGAATGGCCAAAACAAGAATCACATACGACAGGACAGAAAAATATTTTACATCCACCATTGGTCAACTCTGATATGATTTTCTAACCTCCACTTCATATAAAACTAGGGCTTTTTTAAAATTTTGTTAAGATGATAGATAATAAATTATAGTTAAAAAAAAAACTAAAAAAACACGTTTTTATAGTGAATTGAATTAAAAAGTAGAAAAATAATTCTTAATATATGAATAAAATAATCAATGAGAAAATTATAATGTCATTGAGATAAAAGCGTGGGATGCTCTATATTAATTGTTATAATTTCTTACTAGTTCTCTTCCGAAATGCTGAGTTAGTGTAAAAAAATGTAGTACAAAGCACACCATGCTCTTACCACAATGACTTTAATTTTTTCGTTAATCATTTTATTCTTATATTAAGAATTATATTTTTACTTTTTAGTTCGATTCACTATAAAAGCGTGTTTTTTAGGGGTTTCTTAAACTATAATTTATTTTTCATTTTTTAGTTCGATCTACAATAAAAGCCTGTTTTTTTTTTTAGTTTTTAAAACTATCATTTATTCTTTGTTGAATCTATCCTTGAGTTTGATATTTGGTGCTGGAATTATGTGGCTGCGGAAATTAATCTTACTCTTCAATGAATATTAATTAATGGGTCTTAAGGGCATTTATTCTTTCCGTTTATGGGCCTCGGATGAGTCCCATATCGTTATATTTCAAAGATTCCGTCTCTATAGCTATATGTCTAACTAATAAAAGTGTGTTAAGAAGAAATATTAAATGTCAATCGTGTTATCACCTTTTAAACGTATTGCCATAATGTTAATTCGTATCATCACTTCTAAACGCATTGCTTTAAAAAAATAAAAAATATTTATCAGTTAGAACATACATTATTTTTATTCCCATGCACGAGTCTGTTTTTTCCCCCTTTCTCACATAAAGAACACTTTTTGTGCTTCTACAAAAAAAAACTATTATATAAATTATAATGCACTATAAAGGACATTAGTTCAAAAGAAACATCAATAATTTAAGCAAAATATGAAAAGAAAAGTCTAATAATATAATTAATTAGTATTGTTCTACACTATTTATTAATATATTTCAAATAAACGCGAAATCCTTTAAAAATGAAGAAATTATAATCCCTAATAATAATGGGTAGCTCACCTTTAAATGTTTGAACTTTTTGTGACTTTCGCTCTCTCTCAAGGTCCATTTTTTAAACTATTCGGATACGTTCTTAAAAAGACCAAAAGTAAAAAAAAAAAATATAGGAAATAAAGACATTTTCAAGCTAGTTCTATGCTACTTAAAATTCTCGCCTAACCATTGGGCAATCCCTACAAATTATGAAATTAAATTGGAATAACCCATACCCTTCACGGATCACCATACTGACACCTAATCTTCTTTTTAATAATCTATTTTCACCTTGAAGTTTATTTGTAAAGGGTTGAAGAACGGCTAGAAAACATAAAAACGTCTCTGAAAGGAATGCAGGTTGATTTCTAAATAACACTGGTGTTAAATTTAAACAAAATATGCCTCAGCCTAGAACCCGGGTTCGACCCTCTCGCTGCAGATAAGTATCCCTTTCGCTATCAAAAAGGTGAGAAATCCGCCCGAATCTTTCTAGAAGGGAGGTGGGTGGAGAAAGATTAGGGCACCGTTATCGGCTGCTGCCCCCTCCCCCCTGACAAAATAGGTGACTCTGAGGTGAGATGATTATAGGGAAGAAGCGCGAGAGTGTGGCGCAAGACACATGGTTGAAAACCAGTTCCCGGCTCGTTTATTACCGCATTCTTCTTTTTTCTTTTCTTTTTTCTCTTTTGGTGAAACTTTTGAAGGAGCGCGAGATCTAAAGAAGGGGCCGATTAGGTGGTGAACTTTTTAGTTGAAAAATATTGTGGTTTTTAGAAGAGCAATGTGTGGTGTCTTACCTTAGAGCTCTCTCTCTCTCTCTCTCTGTTAGTTGTTTGTGTTTGGTATTTTCGGTATTGTATTTATTAAAAGTGTACATTTACATTTTTATTTCTAAATACCCTTTAACTATATGGGGCCTAGACTTAATGTGATTAACTTAAAGTATCCGACTACCCTAAAATCATGACTTTTTTTTCAAAAATTGAAAAAATTTTCTTGTGATTTTATTTTATATGCTATCTTATTTTCTTAATAAAAATGCCAAGTTTTTTTATTTTCCATTCACTAGAATAAAAACTGCAGGTGTTTAAGTAAAAGCAGATGCCATAACTTTACACAAGATGTCCCACTTTAACATGCGTTTTACTCGGAATGTGTTTTTTTTTTCGAAAAGCTCAAACAGGGACGGTGATTGCTCAAAAAGTTTTCAAAATTATTTAGTGAATTTTTTTGTGTATGGTCTGTATAACAGTGGAAGTGTTTTGACCTTCAGGTTTATCAATCACTGTTTTATAACAAAATTTACAGTCCTTTATGTGAATATAATCACTGTTTTTTTAAGCAATTCCATATAATCACTAAGATAAAGTGCTCTAGTTTTTGTAAAAATTAAAATATCTCTTATCCTGAAAGTCATTTCAAACATGAATAACAAAGTAACACATCAAAATTGAAAAATTGAGGATTTGTTCAAAAACTTTTTGTACAGAGCGGGCCCCATTTATGTAATTTTCTGTATATTTTCTCCAGTTTTTTCCCATTTTAATAATAATAAAAAAAAATTTCTGATTTCTATTTTAAGATTTTTTCCTTAAAACATACTAAATAAATCTAAATATCACCAAAAAGTCCCCATATCTCCATTTTTTCAAAAAAAAAGTTGTCGCAAGTAGTCGAATACCTTAAGTCATTGTCCTAATTAGGCCCTGTGTCCAAATTCTTTGGGGGTCCCTTTTTTTGGAAAATAAATAGAAATGATAGCACTAAAAAGATTTAGTTGGAAGTGTTAAAATATTATATATGTTGAGGTCCCTGTAGCTTGGGGGCTTCGTATTATTGATACGACTGCTTCGGTGGTAGCTATGTCTCTGATTTAAATAGTCTTCTGTTCAAGACTCACATATTCACTCAAGAACAGTGAGAACTTTTAACTATGAAATATATGATATAAAATATATGATGAAGCTATTTAAATGATAGATTTATTAACACATAAAACGTCAAAGGTGGAAAAAAGTAAATTCCGTCTTGAAGTAAAGAGAAAATAGAAGAATAAATGCTTTAGCCATTTAAAGAGCATTTCTTAAAAAAAATCAATAATATTGACAAAAATCACAGTAATACATCGAAAACTTGAAGTATTGAAAATAGTTTCGAAGTATTTTACTTCAATTTTCTAACCTTTTGTTTCATGATCATAATAAAAAGAAGGAAAAATACCTATTTCATCTGGGTAACGGGAAAATCAGGATTTAAGGAAATTTACCCAATAAAATCTGAACAATTCCTCCCCCCTTTTTTTAGCGTTAAGTTCTATTTCGTCTATTATCATGTTAATTTATCTGAATCTTTACACCTTTCCAATTTTTTTACTTTATTTTCTGCATTTTTCTTTAAAATCAATCGCAATTCCGTTCATGAGATTTATTTCCGCCGTTGTTCTTTAAGATTCAATTCCTATGAGAGAAATTGACTACTGTTCTCAATGTTCCATGATTTGATTCGAATATTTATTAACATCGTACTTCAAAACAAAAACAAGGTCTTTTCGCGATTGACCTTCTACTTTTGAATCATGTCAGATAATGAGAATTACACCTACGCTAGTATCCTACTTTCTGAGCCACACATTACCTACATCACCAGAGACGTCTTAATGCATGGGCCAACTAAACCCGGGCCTAGGGCCTTGCTCTTAATGGGAACCTTGTTTCGTTCTCGACTCAATCTTAATAAGATAATTTTTTCGGTCAAATATTATTCCCGTTCATATTCTCCGAAAAACAGAGAATTTCAAACTGCATGTCAACTGGCAAAAGAGGCCAGACTTTATTATTATGTGAATATCATTGTCCATGACTAGGCCTGGGCTTAATACCATAAACAATCCTTCAACGTATTTAGTCAAAATGCGAACATCGGTAAAGCCGGTTTGTTAGATTGTGAGTCCCCGTACAGATTTATTTGTTTCAAATTACTGTTTGTACGAGTATTTGGTATAGCATGCTATATACTGTCTACAATTAAAGATTACAGGTAGGGCTTACTTTTGCATAGGGGCCCAGGGCCTCAAAAATCTTAAGATTTATCTAGGCCCAGGACCTCAAGAAGTCTCAAGACGTCCCTGTAAGATAAGGATTACGCCCTCTATAAACTTATGTACAAATAGATGCCACAACATCAATTTTATCAAACATATCCTTCATTGAATGAAAACTACTACAGTAAGAGGAAAATCAGACAACCATAGCAACAAAATTCAAACTGGGAAACTATAGTATAAAAAAAGATGTTCCAGGAGTTACCCGAATTAGACGGAATTGTATACGCGCAAATTTTATAATAAAATATACAGATGATTAAACGTATGGTGCTCAATGACAGACTAGCTGGAGCTCCGGCGCATTGCAATGTACCCAAATGGCGTATGAAAGAAGACATTCCATTGCTAAGGCATAACTATTATGTGAATGTGGTCCCATCAAAAAACGTGGACTGCATCAAAACCTAGCACACGGATTCCCAAAAAGTATAAATAGATATCGCCATTTGAAAAAGGAGGTGCAACTAGATTAAAGGAAACAGGGTCATCAAATCGTAGAATCAATGGACATTTGAGTCGGAGAGATGATTCTATTCCACCATGTTCGGAGGAATTGGTAAACATTGGACATAGAGCATCAGGAAGGTAGCGGTCAACGAAGAACGAAGACAGAACTGGATGACAGAATGATTGTCTGATTGCCGCTTCTGATGAACAAATAGATAAATTACACACTTGTGAACGGAATAATTAGCTATCACTTTAGAATTATGCAATCGTTGTCAAGGATTAAACTTCTTAATTTAGTGGTCAAATGATGAGAAAGGGATCTGATTTGGTAATCACCCTTTTAATTACTATATCGCTTGGCTTGAGAATTCAAACACATTTGAATTATATACATTTTAAAACGCATTTGAATTAATATGCTTTAGTAATAGCGTACCATGTGATTCTTTAGTGACTGTAAACATAGAGCAGAACTGTCTTGAATAGAATTGCATGCATGTCTTTCAAAGTTCTAAGAAATTAGAGCACTTTCTCCCTACTTACCTGAGATTGCCGATTCGCTAAAATTGCGTTTGCAGTTGTTTAGGTTGCTTACTCGCAACCTAATGGATTACGCTTGGAATTCCCAATGTGTTCCAGAATGTTGTATTATTAGAAACTGGTAGATAGTAAAAAACAATAACTTTTCAACAGTACCGGTTTAAGCTCCTTTCGAGCCCTGGATGCAGAAGATCTACGGGCCCCTTTGTTACAGGGTGATCCTAGGAAAATCTGATTAAGTCCAGCTTATCTGGATGCTTCTGGGCCCCGGCCCTTGGGCACCCGCCCCAAGCACCCACCCAATGGACAACCCCGTATTGCTATTCAACAACCTTTATCAAATTTTGAATGTATTATAAAATATTTATTTAAAAAAAGAGTTTTGATGACTAAACTTATGAACACGTATTGATACTAGGGTTTCTTTCCTGGGAACCAGGGACCTCTAGTTCCCAGGAAATCGTAAGATTTTCGTATTTTTTGTATTCCGGGAATTATACTTCGTTCCATAAATTCTCGGGAAGGACACACGTGGCTGAAATAACTCGCAAGATAGCTATTTTTAGTGGACAGTGGATTTCGACCACCGATGTAAATTTTAGCTGACCTCACTGTTGGTCAGTGTCTTTTTGGAGCCCCAGCAGTGGGTAAAAGTGTAATAAGAAAAAGTGCAATGCCCACGTAGGGTTGATGAGAGTTTTTCCAGTTTACTGAAGGAAAAAGTTGATATATGGAACTATTTTACCCTGATCACAGTTCCGCACTATCGAGCATCGCTTCTTGTTCATGAAAATTATTTACGTTTTTGAGGAACATCATTTCATGTAGTCTACCAACACGTTCAATTTGAAAAAGTTCTGATACTTTGATTTAACTGTCTTTAGTTAACGTAGGTACTAATACATTGTTATTCATTTGATTTATTAATTTATTATTTTTCTTCGGAAACTTGTTCTCATTATAAGCTATTTAATTAAATCAGCAGTTGGAAGAAGGAAATGAGCTCCAAAACTATTTAAGGAGAAATTTTTTAAAAAACTTCCCAGTATTCTTTTTTATTATTGTGTGAAATTCTTATACAGTCGAACCTCTATATTGTGAATTTTTCTATATAGCGAACTTTTTCCTGGAACCAAGAACATTTCACGGTTTTCGCCGTAAGATAACCTCCCTATAGCGAAGCGCATTTTCAATACAACGAACTTTTCCTTTTGTGATTCAATTTTTATTCTCCCTTTTTTTTTAAAGTGTTTCTAGAAAAATTTCAAGTTATTCTCTCTTTAACACCTTTTATGGTGGTCATAAATCTTGAACTGGTTTTATTATATCCTAACTCACCGAGAGCAATAGAGTTCTGGACATTTTATCCAAAAAGGGCAACCCTTAACCCCCATTGCCTAGTTCACTAGAAACATCTTCGATATCATCTTTCACCTTCAGTGGAGTTGTCCCGTGTACTAATTATAAAATAATGTATTTTTAATATTACTTGTATGCTTTAAATTATAAAATGTCCTTAAAATTCATTAATTTTAGTATAAAATTATTTTCTTGATATTGAAAATACAGTGAATTTCTTCGACATTCTTTTTTCTTGTTTTCCTTGCAGTTTTTCTTTTTTTTTTTATGGGTAAGATATATAAAACAAACATATATTAATTTAAAAAAGGTGTGAATAATTACTTTTTTAATGTATAGTGTTTAGGAATTTAAAATTTGTTTTATGTGTTGTATAAAGTATATTAAAAGATGAACTTTTATACAACGAATTTTCCATATAACGAACTTTTTCTCGGAATTTAGTGATTTCGCTGTATAGAGGTCTGACTGTATTAATATTTAGCTATTTTTATGTACTAAAAATGTATAGTAATTCCATATATAAACAAAAATCAGTTATACAAATAAAATTTCCAAAATACCATAGTTAACATTTTTAATACACGTGATCGTTATTTCAACTGTAAATAAGTTTTAAATTATGTATTAGTACTTATCTCTTATTAGCAACAATAGAGAAATTAGTAACGCACTTGAGTCAGTAAAAAGAACATTAATTTTAGTAGTTAATTTTTTCATGTGAAATTTTTTTCGAGATTTCATTTTTGCAAATTCTTTAATTATAACATTTTCCCATGTCCTTAACAATGAAACAGGTTGAGTGATAAAAACATAAATTTTAAAAATGAATAATTAACATATTTTATTTCTGTATTTCTCTCAACTCAATATATAAATAAAAATACAAATTGGAATCTTTGTCTATATATATTTATTTTGTATAATTATTATTAATATCAATTAAAAATAGCTTATTCTTAGATTTTTTTTTGAAATTTCGAAGCATTTCCGGGAATAACTGTTATGTTCCCGGGATTTCTCAGATATTCCCGGGAAAGGTAAGAACCGGGAAATCAGAAACTTTAATTGTTATTAATGCAATGATACTCCAATTCTTTATTACAACAAAAATTTAGATTGATGGTTCTAAGATTTGGATATGTTTGCATTGAATAAAATCATTTTTATTATCAAATGGAGGCAAATGGAATTAGAAACTAAAATAGAAGTGTTGAAAATTGCTGAAATTAGAGGTAAAAAGTCTCTCTACAATTCAGCTGTTTCATTAAACATCGAGCGTTTACTTAATCAAATACAATCTGTATAACGCGGGTACTATTCGGGTTCCTCTACTAATTCTCTTGAGGAAAAAATTCTTTAGCTTTGGTTTTAGTCCAAAAACCGCTTTCCGTAGAGATGACTTGATTTTATGAAAATGTACAGTAAAATGCGGCGTATAACGCACACCTATACTTTCAAGCTGCAATTTTACAGTTATGTACAGGTATATTCGCCGTATAACGCGCACGCCCTTTTTTACGATGAAACCTGGAATGTACGTGCGCAATGTCCTCATGTTTTAAAGACCTGTTTTCGAAGTCTTATACCAAACTTTAGAAAAAAAATAGTATACTTCTAGAACTACAACCCTTTAAGATCATAAGGAATGTCATTTTTTTAAAAAAAGAAACCGTATTTTGATATTTGTAGAAGTTTAATTTTTTTCTATGCTCATCTTTTTTTTTTTAATTTTGAAGCTATCATTTTTATACCCGGCGTATAACACGCACTAGTAAATTTTGATCTTATTTTTTGTGTTGAAAGTGCGCGCTATACGCCGGATTTTACGGTAACTACTATTTAAGTGCCTGACGTTGAGTATGTGGGTTAATGGTTAATCGATGATCGTTAAGGGTGAAATCTAATAGGTGAACAGCGACTGAGTGGTCACGCGTATTGGGATTAGAAGTCGACGTAGTTGACCAGGAAGTGGTGAAGTAATCAACTTTGAAGCTGACCGAACTATCGGTCTTCGAGAGGAATCATAGCAAGGAGTTTCAATCCAGATAAGTACTTTTGTTAATCTAGTTATCCGATTACGGGTTAGGATTTGATATTGCTCTCAAAGTTGAGTTATAAATTTGAATACAGTCGGACCTCTATATAACGAAGTTGTTAAATCCCGAAAAAAAAAGTTCGTTATATGGAAAATTCGTTACATAGAGGTTCATGTTCTAATATACTTTATAAACCACATGAAACAAATTTTAAATTTATAAGTTCTATATATTAAAAAAAGTAGTTATTCACACCTTGTTTAAATTAATGTATGTTTATTTTATATATTTAACCCATCAAAAGAAAGAAAGAAAAACTGCAAGGAAAACAAAAAAGAAAAAAAAGAATGTTGAATACATTGTATTTTAAATATTAAAAAAATAATTTTATATTTAACGAATTTTAAGGACATTTTCTTTTTTTAAACGTACAAGTAATTTTAAACTTACATTATTTTATAACTAGAACTCGAGGACACAGGACAACTCTATTGAGACTGAAAGGGGATATCGAAGATGTTTCTATAAAACATCTAATGAACTGGACACTGGGAGTTAAAGGTTGCACTTCTTGGATGAAACGTCCAGAACTCTAATGCTCTTGGCGAATTAGAATCTAATAAAAACAGTTCAAAATTTATGACCACCATAAAATTTGTTAAGAGAGAGAATAATTTGAAATGTTCAGAAATACTTTAAAAATAGGGAGAACAAAAATTGAATTACAAAAGAAAAATTCTTTATATATAAAATGCACTTCGCTATAGAGCGGTTATTTTACGAAGAAAGTCATAAAATGTTCAAGGTTCCAGAAAAAAGTTCGCAAAATAGAAAAATTCGTAATATAGAGGTCCGAATGTACTTCATGAAGTAATAAAGATAAAATAAAAGTAGCTATTCTTATGATCCTGTCTGTTCTTCCTCGAACTCACTCAAATCCGCGACAACTAAGATTAAATCAATCACATCAACTGAATAGAATTATGCTATTCTATTTATAAACGTTATTAATTAGTTAATAGATTTTGACTTTTCCTTCGTTTTCTATTTTCGCATGAGTTGATAATTAAAATTAAGATAGACTTATTAAAAATCAAGGTAAAAGCTCACTTTAGAGACCACACACAAAACCATAATAGATTTGCAATAAAATTAGTTATCTTTGCTCACACTCGTAAGCACATCACTTGTCGACTAATTCAGACATAAATAAACAATAACATTAGAATTTTTTTGAAAAATAACAGAAGAAAAATTTCGTAGAAATAAATTTAAAAAAATAAATTATTTTAATGAAAAACATGTTGTTAATTTCTTCATGTAAAAAAAAATATGAATCACAAAGAAGCAACTTTTTTATAGTCTACTACTGAAAGGCCGTAAAACGAGCTTTTGAATACAATTATTAACTAGTACTAAGAAAAGACGCATAATTTAAAAATCTAATTACATATTTAGAACGACTTTTTTTTTAATTTAAATATTCAGTCTCTTCTATGAATAAAATAATTCTTCGGAGAGATTATTCTTCTGAAAAAAAACTGGTATTTGAGTTGGAAAAAAGTAAGAAATGCAAAGGATTAAGCCTTTTTCCCAGAAATTCATTATTTTCCATTATCTAGCTGCGTCTTTCGAAAGCAAAAACTTTTAAATTCTCATATTTCACTAATGCGTATTTTATTTGGGAACTTTAGTAATTCCGGGAAAAGCGTTTTTCTTTTATTTTTCGAAGTCTCATTTGTAATTCGAGGAGAGACAGGAAATAAACAAGTTTTCAGATTTATTAAATTTATTGCGAGCTCGTTTCAAATATGTGTGTAAGTTTTCTTTTCTTTTTTTTGAAATATGATGAAAATTTAATTATAATATTAAGCTTCATATATTTACCAAGTTTTTTTATTTCTGAAATAAAAAAAAGAACTCGTATTGAAAATAATTTAATTTTGGTTTCTAGCCAAATAATAAGGAATTAATTCTTATGCTTCCCATAACAAAATCTTCATGTTTTACTTTTGACTCGCATATTACAAATCAACATTGTTCAATAAATTTTAATTATTCATTTAAAAAAAATTAAGACACATTCACGCATTCCAAGAACTGTCCTGTTCTTATAATCTTTTTAAGAAAAAGTCAGTTTACGTTTAGAAGAAAGAAAGATATTTATTAATCTAAAATTGAAAAAATAAAAATTTTAATGATATTGGGAGGTGTAAGAAATTGTTTTTTAAATTTATATGAATTTTGCTAACAAGAAACACAAGACATTATTTATAAGTATTAAATGTCACAGAATAATAATTAAGAATTTTAAAAATGAATCGATTTTTAAATTGGAATGAATTTTTTCTTGGGACTTTTGAGATCAAAATATTTTTGAATCAATATTTTAGCTCTGTTTAAATCAACCATTTTGAGAATTCATGGACGTTATACACTGCTGGACAATTGCTAAGGACGAATAACACTATCATCCATAGCAACCACAAAATGAAAGGAAGCAAAATGTGGAAAATTAGAATAAGTGCGGGATATTAGTAAGAAGAAGTATGAGTATGCAATTTTTTTTTCCACGTCTGTTCACGTGATAGCGTTCATAAGAGCTTTAAAGGTTTTGACGCGTGTGGACAGTTCTTGTTTCAAGTCAAAAATTTATAGGAAAGATTTAATATACGAACTTAAAATTTTTGGCATGTCTTCCCGACATCACATAGATGATTTTATGCGTGGCCGAATTATTGGAAAGATCGAAGAAGGGCGAAAAATAACAGATGTTGCCAGGGAGTTCGACATCGCTCACAGCGTTGTTTCACGGCTGTGGAAGTCATTTAAAACTACTGGAATGTGTAGTAGACGGCACGGGGAGGTCGTGTTAGAAGTACGACGCCTGCAGAAGACAGATATATCGTCCTATCAGCAAAAAGGAACAGGCGCACCACAGCTCAGCAGGTGGCAAATCAGTTTCTTGCTGCCTCAGGAAAGCAGATCTCCCGAAAAACTGTTGCCAGACGTTTGAGGGGAGGAGGACTATACGCACGCAGACCTGTTGTGTGTCCCATTGACCAGACAGCACCGTACTGCCCGTTTGCAATGGTGTCGTGAGCATCACAAATTGGACTGAACAGGACTGGGCATGCGTACTATTCTCAGATGAGAGTAGGTTCAGTCTGTCATCGGATTGTAGACGCCAACTGATCTGGCGCGAGAGTGGTACTGCTTATCGTCCAGAAAATATCCAGGAAAGGGACCGATATCCGACATGCAGTATCATGGTGTGGGCCGGCATCATGATCAATGGCCGCACGCGCCTACATGTGGTTGCGAATGCGACTATGACGGGCCAACGATACATTGATGAAGTTCTACTTCCTCATGTTCGTCTTTTCCGTGGTGCTGTCGGAGATAAATTTGTTTTTATGGACGACAACGCAACATGTCATCGAACACTCGCCGTTCAGGATTGTCTAGACAGCGAGGGTATTCAACGTCTCGTATGGCCAGCGCGTTCTCCAGATCTAAACCCCATTGAAAATGTGTGGGATTCTTTGGGGAGGCAAGTTGCTGGTCGAAACTATCCTCCGACAAACAAGAACACCCTCATCCATGCACTCACAGAGGAATGGGATAAATTGCCTCAACAGCTGCTGGATAATGTTGTGCAAAGTATGGTACGACGTGTGGAATGTTGCATCACACTCCACGGTGGACATATCCCGTACTGATACCTTTCTTTAAGGTGCCTGCTGACTTTTAGATGCATTTTTCCATTTCTCCGTACGCAGATCAAATGAACATTTTTTTTTCCTTTCAGATGTTTCACAGCTTTTGTACTTTCCAGAACAATAAATATTCTTTATTTTAATGTCTGAACAGTGTGGCAACTATATTTTATCCTACTAGGCCTCATGTCTCGCTTAATGTTATGCAACATAGCAATTTGTGATCCGTCCTTAGCAATTGTCCAGCAGTGTATTAATTTCTAATGAAATTTCTACATTCCTCCTCAAATCTAGTTCTTTAGTATTTTTTTTGAAAAAAGCAATAAAAATAATAAAAATTTCTGTAAAATTTCTCTTTTTTCCCTCCAGTTCTTAAAAATATTTTTAAAATGTCTTAAATATCTGAAAAAATTTCTTAAATGTGTTTATTAAAACATAAAATATTTTCCCATAATCACTATTATATATTTTAAATTTATAATTTACTATAATATATTATCTAATATGTGAAACGATTATCCATTTATTATTATTTAATAATAACAAAATAAAATATTAAACTATTTTGTATAAATTTTTAATATTAAAATTGGGGGGGAGGGGGGACCCAAAACACATGCCTAAAGCCAAAACTAAAAAAGTAGTTTATTATTAGTCAAGCAAGCACTATTGGTGACACTTTTTTTAATAAATTATACGTTAGATAAATTTATTGCTCAATTCGTGGAAATATGAATAGATAATATATATATATTCTACATATTTCTATGGTCTTACCATTTAGCGTTAAAAAAAATTACGCCATTGAAGAGAAATATTGAAAAAATTTTTATTCTTCAGTCACATATTTTAAAGATCTCATAAACAAATGTCTCAATGTAAATTGTTCCAAAAAAATTCTATTTTTAGTTTCATATGTATAAAAAATGTTGAGAAAATAGATAACATTTTCTGCTTATTCGAGTTTCTCTCATGCACTTCATCGTCAAAGTCCAAAGTAATTTTTAAAAAAAATGTTAAATAAGTGTGTCATTGAAGTAGAATTCTTAATAAGGGTTTCTAAGTTATCTTGAATAGTATGTAATAAATTACGTACAATTTGAACAATATGCAAGCGTGAAAATTTTAAGCTCATTTTTTTGAATGATAAAAGTACTGTCGATAAATCTACATGTACAACTGTAATAGCAGCAAAAAACAGTGAATATTCATGAATTGCATTAGTAAGTAAAGGAATTTAAAATTAAAGCATGAATTCTAGAAAAAGATGAAATATCTTGGAATAGCGAGGATAAAATTTAATAGAGATAAGAACGTCTGTATTTTTTCATTTGCATATCAAAATGAATTACCTTCGATAAGTGAGACGAAATGAAACTAAACGTCTTTTTTTTATTTCATACTTAATGGTTCATCCAAATTCAGAGCATTTTGGACAGTCATCATACTATTTTAGTTGTATAAATATTTATTCTTACTGTTGTGCATTTTTCTTGTGCTTATCATCAACCACAATTGTCAGAGTTTTATTTAAATAGCAAAATGTCATTGTCTACACGATATTGACATAATACGTTTAAGAGCTAAGTTATGTAGCAAATAATAAAAAAAAAAAAATTAATCTGCAGGAAGACATATGGAATAGCTTGTGAGCAGATGTTTTAGCTGGTTCATTTCGAAACAATAATTCACGTGGCCAGCAGGTTTTTGCTATTTTCTTTTCCAAAACAATGGTTTATTTAGACTGCAAAGTAAACATTCCTACGGAAAAAGTTAGCTTAAAGTGTAATTTGACGTTTTCATTTCGAAAAACCTTCAATGTTGTTGAAATAATGGTATGATACTTACGTAGGAATTATCTCGACTGTATGAATTATCTCAACATAGATGTTGTGATTAGGTAAATCTAAAATCAAGATAATGAGATTGTTGAATAATGATTGAATCGGGCAGGTAAATGCAAAGATTTAAGAAAACATTTTCTTTTCTCATCAAAACTCTTTGATATATATATATATATATATATATATATATATATATACATATATGCATTGTTTTTCAAACTATTCAAAAGATTCAGAAATTACAAAACGACTTAAATTTTTTGTTTTGATTCGCATCATGAATAAGAGATTCTCCTATCATGGAATGAAGTGCTTATAAATGACTGAAGAAGAAAAAAATGCAGGTAAATAGGGTATTCTGCTTAATTTTCTTTCAGAGAATATTTGGAAAACTATTATTTGAAGGATAATCAAGGATTTTAATGTTGAAATATCACAATACAGAGGAACAGAAACTCAAGAATCATTAGTATTACTCAGATTGTCTTTTAACAGCATTGAATGGATTCTTACAAATGAAAATATTAATTGAGAAATCGAAAAGTGTAATAACACCATAACAATTATTGCAATTAAAAGAAGTATTTATAATTTTTTAGATTACTTTATATATATATACTTGGAGTTTTTGAACGATATACTGCTACAAGATATTAGAGTAAAAGCTGTTCTATTTAAAAAAAAAATCTCAAAATTAAAGTCCTTTTTTATTTACTTCGCGAATAGAGAAAATAAAGAGTGTTTTTCCAGGTATAGAAGTTTAAGTTGGCATTACTTTCCAAAATGGCGACCGATTTAACAGCTGTCAAGTGATTTATTCTCAGTTTGGTTTGGCAATTCATCAAAACGATCATCAAGCAAGGCGTAGATTCGTCGAATGGGCCCAAAACGAGATTGCCGTTGTTCCCGATTTTCATAAGCGAATTTTGTTTAGCGATGAAGCGCACTTCTGGTTGAATGGCTACGTCAACAAACAAAACTGCCGCATTTGGAGTGAAGCTAATCCACAAGTGTATGTCGAAACACCGTTACATCCAGAAAAACTGACCGTTTGGTGCGCTTTATGGGCTGGTGGAATCCTTCTTCAAAAACGATGAAGGCCACAACGTTACAGTCAATGGTGATCGGTATAGAGCCATGATTACTAACTTTTTCATTCCTGAATTGAACAATCAGGATGTCCAGGAGCTGTGGTTCCAACAAGACGGCGCAACATGTCACACAGCTCGTGCGACAATCGATTTATTGAAAGACACGTTTGGTGACCGCCTAATTTCACGTTTTGGACCTGTGAATTGGCCTCCAAGATCTTGTGATTTAACACCGCTAGACTATTTTCTGTGGGGCTATGTAAAGTCATTGGTCTATGAGGATAACCCACAAACGCTTGACCATTTGGAAGACAACATTCGCCGTGTTATTGCCGATATACGGCCACAAATGTTGGAAAAAGTCATCGAAAATTGGACGTCCAGATTGGACTACATCCGAGCCAGCCGTGGCAGTCCTATGCCAGAAATCATATTTAAAATGTAATGCCACAAGATTATCTTTCGAATAAAAAAAAGAATTCATGTCAATCGAATAATACATCGTTGTTTTATTGCAATTTAAAGTTCTATACCTCTCAAAAAAAAAAACACCCTTTATTAAAAACCCTCAAAACCCATCGAGCAATTAAACAGTGAAAACAATAATACATTTTGTTATGCTTAGTATACGAGATGTTCAACTATATATTGGAGATACCGAAGTAGCATCATACATTCAAACCAGAAATATTCCGTATAGAATAATCAATAGAAATAGACTGATGCTTTGGAATGATCGCAAGCTCAGTGTACTTCAATGTAGAAGACTGTCATAAAGACAGCATATTAAATTCTATTTTAGAACTTCTTTTATTTTGCTTTCGTGTTGAAACGTTTTAATAATTACCCTATCTGTGTTTTGGTGTAATGTGCAGTTGATCACATATTGCTTGATCATCTGTTACGGATCTCTAAACCAGAGATGAGGATCCTTTAAAGTTGAGAGACTACATTTGGTAAAAGCTAATTCGTCGATTTCTTATGTAATTCACAACAAACTGAATGATAAATAGTAGAAATTATTACTAGTTGCAGAAATTACTTTGAGTCTCTATAGAGATTTAACGTGCATCAGTCCCTCTAGACCAGCTATACTCAACCTACAGCCCACCGGGCCTTTTTAAACGGCCCTCTTATGACCCATTGCTCTGAGAAAATTCTTTGTTAAGAAATCAAATACATCAATTTTGCTTTTTGCTATCGATGTCGTATGGATGAGAATATATATATATATACTTTTTTCCTGATTAGTGATAATAGACAACAGTGGAGAAGCGGCCATTTTATGAGTGGAACTAATTTTTAACTATCTTTAATATTCTTGCGAGCGAAAAATATTCGATGAAAATAGTTTGTTTCAAGACGATTGGGAAGTTGACTATTTTATAGTGAAAAACAAGCATGGTTCAGTAATTGTTTGATTTGTCTCGAAAGTGTTGCATTTTAAAAATACCAATAAACAGGAATTATTTAATGACACTTTTCCTCGATTATCTCTTTTAAGGGGTAATAAATAGGCTGTTTTTGAATAATCTTTACAACAACAACACAGTGTTTTGTCAGTGGTAATGTCACAGCGGTAACAAAGGCATCCTATAAACGTTGTCACATAATTGGTAATCATATGAAACCGTTTACTGATGCAGAAATTGCAAAAGAGTGATTCTTAAATGCTTCCACTTTATAAAAATTTAGTGACAAAAATAAAATAACTTAATAAATACTAATTAAAAAAAAGCAAAATATGAGTTTTAATACTTCGAGCAATTTCCACATTTTAAATTTTATATGTTATCTTGGTCTTAAAGCCTTCCCCCCCCCTCCATTAATTTTCATGTTATGACCCGTGTGAAATAGTCAACATATGTATGCGGCCCGGCAGAAAAAAAGGTTGAGTACCCCTGCTCTAGACGTTGGGTCTTCAGTGGCATTAGGGCTAGAACTTATATATGATACTCAGGCCACGAGTTAGGCTAGGCTAGGGATAGCGAACCAGTGATGCCACGCGTGCCATTCATGGCACGTGACATAATATTTTGGGCACGCCATCGATCAAAAGGATTTGCATTTTATTTCAAAATAACAAAATTCACTATGAAGTAATCCTCATGTGGGATCTCATTCACGTTTTTGACGCTATAAACTGCATGTTTTCATAAACGATATTATTACAAGAAACTACAAGTGCTTCCCAAACTTGAAAAAGATATTAAGGATTTAGATATACATGAGAAATTAGACGACGAAAAAGAATTTATTTCCGTAATTGATTCTTCAATCAAGGAATTTTCAACGAGATGTTCTCAGTTCAAATAATTACCGAAAACGCTCAAGTTTATTACGTACCCAGATTTGAATTCATTTGATAAACTAAACTTGTCCCAGTACGATTAGTTGGAAATTGAAATGCAACTGATTGATTTCTGGTGTAGTGTCAATGTATGGATTCAAAAATTTATTGAAACAAGGAAAATTTGGATTGGCCAGTAATGAAAGTTTGGAAACATGGAACTCGATTCCAGACACATTTAACTGTCTGTAGAAGCTGACTCGTGCTATTATAACATTTTCGTCTACCTATGCTGACAAGTCATTATTTTCAGAGATGAATAATATTAAATCCTCGCTTAGAAACCGTTTTACAGATGACTCCAATTCAGACTGCATTCTACTAAAAGTAACATCTTACAATTCTATAAGCTAAAAGTAACATTTTACGATTCTATTATAAGCTAAAAGTAACATCTTACACTTCTATTATAAGCTATTTGTCATCTAATTTGCTACAACAGAAGTCACACTAATGTTACTTTAATTAGAATTACACTTATAACTAAAATATTTTCTACTATACAGTAAAAAATGTATTTTTTCGTAGAGAATAAAGAGCTTTGAGTTGTTAGTAATTGGCTTTTTTATTTTCCCAATAATCACGTAACAATTATTTGACACAACACGTCTATATCTCAATAAATATTTCTTCAGAGAAAATGGCACGTTGATCCATAAAGATTCGCCACCCCTGCCCTTGGCTATCGCGGTCGAAAAGTGTATAGGCAAGTGGGCTATTTTTTTTTTTTTTTTTTTTTTTTTTACAAATTCTTTTGTTCATTATGCGACAAAATCGCCATGAACGGTGCCTACTAAGCAAGGGATCCATTGTATGGTATAGGTTCATTTATCACACAGTGACTATAAAATATTGATACATTCCAGCACACACACAATCATAATTTTATTTAAACATGTAGTTAAAGTTCATTAGAAATTATTTATTTGCAACTATTCATTTCTTCTTATCTAATTTTACTCTTTTTAAAGCTGTGTCAGTATTATTTTAAAAAGAACGAGAACCAATATCAGAAAAATTTCAGTCAGAAAAATATTCTGATATTAAATATATAATTTAATCATTTGTTTATATGACATTATAATACCTTTAATAATATTATCTTGAAATTTAGAAGCATTCAACGGGGGGGAATTCACAGTTTTCCTTACAGATATAAAAAACTCAATTTATCAACAAAGTATAAAAAATGACGCTATAGTTAGGCAGAAAAAAGAATGGATTGTTTTAATCAAAACCAGCACTAGGGCTCGAATTCATGACATCCCGGCCAGGAGTTATATAAAACTTCGTTATATATATAGTACAGAATTTATTTCCTTACATAAAATATAAATGTAATAAAGGTTCACATTGTATACCTTATTGAAATTGAACACTCTTATTGTAATCGCAATTGGTTTCTCTACAGGAAATTCACAAGACCCGAATAAAGAACAACTTCTCAGTGGACTGTGTAAACTATTTATTCCACACACAATATATAAATACTGTAACACTAAAAAAAGCGTGGCTTACAACACGTCACAAATCGTTCTCATCATATTTAGATTAAGGCCGTCTTCGGTTAATGTTTAAGAATAGGACCAGAAATTGAAACACTTTTTCAGATATAAAAAAACATTAATATGATATTCTGGCTTCACTGTCCTTTATATATAGAGAGAGCAGAATTTTTTATTATACTTCCCGTTTCTAACCGAGATTATTCATTTTTTCTGGTATAAAATGTGTGTTTCGCGCTTTATCTCCTATACCGTAATGTTAAATGGGCTATGCCTTCACGTATAACAAAAAAGAAAGTATTCACGGAATATTTTGGCATTTTTAAAAACTCTATATTGTTAACAGAGGTATGAGTTATAATATTGTCAATTTCCATAGAAATTCAGGCATCTTTTCTGTCTGAAAATGTGCTTTGCGTTTAGTTCAAACTCTCGTACTTTTACCGAAGACGACCTTAAAGGTTAACTTGTCATCATACGTCTTTGGTGTTTGTATCCTACAAAGATAAAAATTGCAAAGAAAGAATGCCAATACATGCTACAAAAAAAGCAACTGGTATACTATGTAAATCCTTCATGTTTAGACCATTACACAGGATTCTGAAACCTAATTGGAATGACTTAACAGAAGTAAAAATACTGTATTATATATTTAGGTTATTATTATTTTTTTACGTGAGAAGAGTGTTCTAAGTTTGGGTTTTACAGGTTAACGTTAGACAAAAATAACCTGAACACTTTTACTACACTGCCCGGGCAGCAAAATCAATAGACAAATCCTGGGCTAATATTTAAGATACTTGCAAAAAGTTTTGTCAAAAACCACGTAAAGAGGCTGTGGCAAACTTCTCTGACTACAAACAGACCATGATTGCATGGCGCATCCTCTTAATAAAATAAGCATCCTTCCACCTAGTACAAGGGTACTCAACCTTTTCTTCCCGCCGGGTCTCATACGACAACTATTTCACTCGGGCCGCAGCATGTAGATTAATGGGGGGGCTATGAGACGTAAAGCATTGAAAATGCGGAAAACTGATCAAAATATTAAAACTCATAAATTTGAATTTTATAGTAAAACTATGTTAAATTCTATCAAACTCAATTCCCAAAGCTCAGGTTTTGTGCATTTTTTTTTATCCAGTTATGTGGTAATTTTGAGCTCTCTTTTCATCAATGATCTTAAGAGTCTTGTTTACAATCTACTGTCATAAAAACAAAACTGCAGTGTATATTGATAGTTTGATTTTATTTTTTGACAAAGCCTCACTTATTTTTATTTCAGATATTGATTTATCAAGCGCAGGATGGTAACAAAGAGTTTTTACTGAATTTCAGACTGAAATCAGTATTATATGTTTAAAATTATTTCAGACTTGCTTGAGCATTTTTGTTTCAAATTTATTCTAATCTTTTTTTTTGGTTTTTCTAAAAAAATTATCTAAATAAATTACTGAATTTATTAAAATGAACATAGGAAGCATTTAAGATACACTGTAAGAATTTCTGTGTCACTTCATCATTAACATCACAATTAACAATTTCATATGTTTATCAATATAAATAATGTAACAAATTTTATAGGATGCTTTTGTTACCTCTGCATTTTGTGACATTACCACCGACAAAATATTTTATTGTTATTGTAAGGAATTTTTTTTTTTAAGATTGCCAATTTACCTCATCTTGAAGGCGATCCTCAAGAAGAGGAGCCATTGAAGGATTTGTACTTTGTGGTATAGTGACGAATAAATTTATATTTTTAAGTATAACATTTTCACGAGAAATTAAGCAAGTTGTTGATCCATGTTTGTTTTTCTCTACGAAATAGTCAAGATCCCAATCGTCTTGAAACAGCATATATTCTTCAAATATTTTACTTAGAAGACATAAGGTTTAATTAAAAATCAGTTTCACCCATAAAATGGTCGCTACTTCACTGTTATGTGTTAGCACTAATCGTTATAATTACAACAAGTAATATAAAAAATATTTAAGTCAATTCCTACTTAGATCAACAAAGAAAAATTTTATTTTAGCTACTTTTTATTTAATAGTTACAATTAATATAAATATGTATATACATATGACAGAATCACAACATTAAGAGGTAACTAATTTTTATTAATTATCATTAAAGTATCATATTGTCATCCAAAACAATCGTGCATATAAAATTTCAGTTCAACTGAATGCTTTAAAACGTGAGAAAATAACCTTTTCAAGTTTTGACACAAGTCGCCAAACGGATCGCCAAAAATGATGCCAATGTGGTTGTATTTATAATTCTTCAAGTAATTAGTTTAAATCAATTAATTTTTATTAATTATAGTTAAATCATTGTATTGTCATCCAAAATAATCATGTATATAAAATTTCAGCTTGAAAATTCCACCAAGATAAATAAATAAATACGTAGAGAGTGTGAGCAAATAGTATATATATATATAGGAATTGAAAAAGAAAAAAATATCTCACAATTCATTCCAACAAGACATTGATAGTAAAATTGATAGATTTGATTGTTTAGTTAATAGAATTTCTCGCTATATCTTTAGCGCATTTTTTTAATACCGTAAAATCCGGCGTATAGCACGCATCGGCGTATAACGCGCACCTATACTTTTGAGCTGAATTTTTTGGTTTTTAGGTATATTCGCCGTATAATGCGCACCTCCTTTTTTTATGAAAAAACTTGAAATGTACGTAGACAATGCTGATATATTTTTAAGTCGAAGTACTGTCTCAATTTTTTAAGAAAATAGTGTACTTCTAGAACTAGACTCCTTAAACTTATAAGGTATGTCATTTCTTTTAAATAAACAGTATTTTGATATATGTAGAAGCATATTTTTTTTTATTCTCATCTCTTTTTGTTATTTTTAAAATTGTTATTTGTATACCCGGCGTATAACCCGCACCCGTAAATTTCGATCTTATTTTTTGTGTTAAAAGTGCGTGATATACGCCGGATTATATGGTAATTGAACAGTTTCCGGTCAGTGCAACTGTCCATAACCAGACCTCTCAGAAAGGTCAGTGGGCCACATGTGGCCCACGTCCACAGGTTGAATATCGCTGATCTAGGACATGCCAAATTTTTAAATCGGGCATTATGAGTGCAGAGCAGTGGCGCACACAGGAATTTTTCAAGGGGGAGTCCGGTGTCGAAAGTTCTCATTCTTGTATCATGCTCCTTTTGATTTTGTCGATTTTCGGGAACAAAACACAGTAAAAAACTAATTTTTGAATAAATAATTAGCATTAATTAATAAAATTAATCATTAATAACAAGTAATTAATTAAATTTTACGTACTATATACTTAGAATTATAATCAATCGGAAAAAATCTAGGGCTTTGGGGGGCCTGGGGGTCCAGATATTCTTGTAGTTAAATATGTTTGTATTTGTGTTCTTGCAGTATATAAAGGGTGTTTTTTTTAGAGGTATAGAACTTTAAATTGCAATAAAACAACGATGTATTATTCGATTGACATGAATTTTTTTATTCGAAAGATAATCTTGTGGCATTACATTTTAAATATGATTTCTGGCATAGGACTGCCACGGCTGGCTCGGATGTAGTCCAATCTGGACGTCCAATTTTCGATGACTTTTTCCAACATTTGTGGCCGTATATCGGTAATAACACGGCGAATGTTGTCTTCCAAATGGTCAAGCGTTTGTGGCTTATCCGCATAGACCAATGACTTTACATAGCCCCACAGAAAATAGTCTAGCGGTGTTAAATCACAAGATCTTGGAGGCCAATTCACAGGTCCAAAACGTGAAATTAGGCGGTCACCAAACGTGTCTTTCAATAAATTGATTGTGGCACGAGCTGTGTGACATGTTGCGCCGCCTTGTTGGAACCACAGCTCCTGGACATCATGATTGTTCAATTCAGGAATGAAAAAGTTAGTAATCATGGCTCTATACCGATCACCATTGACTGTGAAACCATTGTTGTGGCCTTCATCGTTTTTGAAGAAGGATTCCACCAGCCCATAAAGCGCACCAAACAGTCAGTTTTTCTGGATGTAACGGTGTTTCGACATACACTTGTGGATTAGCTTCACTCCAAATGCGGCAGTTTTGTTTGTTGACGTAGCCATTCAACCAGAAGTGCGCTTCATCGCTAAACAAAATTCGCTTATGAAAATCGGGAACAATGGCAATCTCGTTTTGGGACAATTCGCGAATCTACGCCTTGCTTGATGATCGTTTTGATGAATTGCCAAACCAAACTGAGAATAAATCACTTGACAGCTGTTAAATCTGTCGCCATCTTGGAAAGTAATGCCAACTTAAACTTCTATACCTGGAAAAAAAACACTCTTTATATGTTTTTCCTATTCCCATGATTATTTATTCTGGTTCTTACTATAAATATTTGTTCTTTTTACTATTTTTCTTTGTTCTTGTTTGATTGATACTTGAGCTGTTTAATATGTTTGGTTGGTCCTTCCAAAATTAAGCCTTATGTAACAAGAACTTTTACCATACTACTTAAATTTTGTGTTTTTAGCGATAAAATAATATTATCTACTTTTTCATTATTTTAATCATCGATATAATAATTGCATTTACTGTATTTTTTCACTATAAAATGTGACATTACTCAAAAAGAAAGATTTGTAAATAAGTATCTCATTTTTAAAATTTTTCCAATCCTCCGAACATATATTTTAAAAAGATATTTCCAACATTCTCTCTCTCTCTCTCTGAAATTGCCACAATTAACTGCAATTTAAGTGTCACAGAAATATGTTGATTTTAAATTATTAATTCCATAAATAAATTTGTTTATGTTTCTCTATTAAAAAGAAAATTGTGCGTGATCAATTTTATTTGAAATATCGAAGGGAAAAAAAGTTACAACGTTGCCAACTATCTTACACGAAAGTACTCAAATGATAATCGAAGGTCATAAGCTAAGAGCGCCGATATCAAATAAATAAATAGTATAAAACAAAATCCTATCATTTATAACGATAAATCATGAGCCTCCAGTACAAGTTAAGAGCGTATAACATTCTATTACATTCAGACTAACCAAAAGCATTAATCAAGATGAATTATACTCATCATTTTTTGTACTTGCTAGAAAAGAGGATATTAATCGTGAAGTTGTTCTATATAATCCAAAAGCTTTCTAATAGGCGGTGTACGATTTACATAAACTTGATTTTTTGTGATATCTTAGTAAAGAAAGAAATAAGAAAAAATGTCCTTTTGATTTATGATTATTGAGCTTATCTATACTTCGCTGGGACATCAAAAGCAAACATGAGTAAATAAGCTTTACAATCGATTTCACATTGAGTTTATGACTCCTTTTCTATTGTGATTTTGAAATTGATTTCCTTCAACAATAAGAAAGGTCATTGACTCTTTTGTATAGAAGGAATATTTCAATTAAAATAAACAGAAAAAAATTTAAAATTTCTAAATTATGCTTTTCAGAAATGGTTTTTGAAAGCTATGTTTACTTTTAAGCAACTAAAGGCATGTTCAATCAGAATTATTTGTTGATTTTGGAAGATTCTGGATCCTTTTTCAATGATAATTTTAAGAAAGGCAAACAATATTGTTTTTAGAAAACAATACAATAATTTTCTTAAAAAGTTATTCTATTTTTTTCGTTTCCTCTGAGAATTTTTTGTTAGGCATGTATTTATGTCTGTTCTCAATACAAAAGATAATATTTGTTGGAATTTAATACCATTCATAGAAGTTAGTAAATAAAGGTTAAAAGTAATAAGTATTGAGAGAGAGAGAGAGAGAGAAGCATTGCTTAATGATATTCATTCATTTGTTGTATTTCAATAAGCCTCTTTCTTAATTATTATTTATTACATATTTTTTTAAAAAAAGTTCCAACGTTACATCAATAAAGTTTCCAGTAAATTAAAAAAATTCATTTAATGTAACTAAATGTATGTAAATAAAAAGGAACTACAAATTTGATTAGAGTAATTTTACACAATATGGCCGGGGAGGGGTAAAATAATTTCTCGTAGAACTTTTATGCGGGAATTTATAAAAATTTCGCCAATTCAGTTATTAATATAATTTATTTTAATTAACAAAGAATAAGTTAATGAAACACACGTAGAAATATATTTTAACCCTCTGAGTGGATGACCCGCTAATTGAATTTCACTTCGAAAGCGGTCTACTTTTTCAAAGCTAGCGGTAGCCAAAATGTTTCGATAAATTTCGCGAACTGCTTCAAAAACGCACGGCAGTTAAATGCCTTCCCCTGTTAAAACCGCAGGAGGTCCTGAAATGGTTTTGCAGGGGATGATTTTATTGCTTTTCGGTCTCTTCGAAAGGGGAGGTTTCTCATTCACAGCTGTGGGCTAGGATTGTGAAATGGACATTTTCAGCACTTCACGGCCAACAGAAACTTCACCCAATTAATTGCAAATATATATTTCATATATTTGGAAAACTTGCTCAATTTCTGATCTAAAAATCAATTAGGTTTTAAGAAATTTTAATTTTCTGAGTTTTGATTTTAAATTCGGTTTCATTTTAAAGCATTTTTGCATTCCTAGATTGAATTAATTAAAAATATTTTTTTTAACACAATCCAATATTTCGTGTGAAATGGCTATTAACTACAATTTTAATTTCTAAAATCATTTCTGTTTGCTCATGTTTTTATGTTTTTGAGTTTTCTCACATTTACTTAAGATTGATTTAAAGACCAATATATTTTTTGAAACATAGTTTATATAATTTAAAAGCTCTATACTTTGTCTTCATTAATTTTTTTCCTTTTGAAAAATGCCATGACCAAAATGTACGCAGGGTACTGTGAGAAATAATACTTGAAAGGGATGGAATATGACTGAAAATGGTAAATCTAAAATGCAGCTTTTTCAGGTAATATTACAATTAGACTACAGAATACAAATGTTGCAGAATGAACTAAATATTTCCCTGATGTACCACAAACTACATTATAATAAATCTATTGTAGTACTACACTGCAGTATTTTAAAGTCATGCAACAAAAACTTAAACTTGCTTAACTGCCACAATGGGGAACTGAGAAAAAATAGATATTGTTTACAAACTTGGTGATTTCTGGATTACGTTTGTATAACTACTAATTTCTATATAAATATTTTGCATTTAAAACTCTTGTGAATATATAAGGTTCTGATAAAAGTGAATAATTGATCAAATTAACAGTTGTTATCAATGTTATGTCTTAGAATATTTTGAATTAAAAAAGATATTTCAGTCATATTTATTTCAAGTAGAATTTTCATGTAGAGCATAAGTTGGATAGTAACAGATTAAAAAATTAAAGCTTTACAGGCATTGGAATTTTTTTTTTATGCCTTTACAAATTTTAAATATGCTTTTCTCAGATTTTTAATTTTGAAGATGAGAGTGTTTTCTAATCCCTAAGGCGTTTTTCCTGTTCAAGATAGAGTCTTGAAATATCTTGTAAATGTTCCCTTACATATGTTCTATAAAAGTTCATATGGATTTAGGTCTGAGAGCTCTAGTTATTTTTTAAAAATATCTTAATGTTAATATTTAAAAAAATTGGGTTTTTTCCAGGTTTAGCCATAAAAATAATTATTAAAATTCAACAAAGAGATATATTTTAAATTTTATACTTTTTGTTTCCAATAATCTAAGAAATATTAATCACTTACAATAATTAAATATTTTTAATAATTTAACATTTTAGAAAAGTTTTAAAAATTTCAAAACTGTTCAATGCTTTAAAATTGTGAAATAATGGCTTGTCAAACTAACCTATTATTTTCAGAATCAATATAATAGTATAATTTGAATATAAAACAAAAATTAATTTTACTGTGACAAACTGTTTACGACTTCTACTCATATTGTAAAAAGAATGAAAGATAAATATATAACATAGTGGCAGTAAAAACACATTCATAATATGTTAAAATCCTGTCCCGATACAAATTTCAATGCATTTTCCAAACTGTAGCTAAAAACAATTATATGTTTATTAGGACAGAAATTATTTATATTTAGATATATTTTTCCTTATTAAGTACATAATGAATAATGGCAAGATAATTTGTAAAATCCTGAAAGATTTTAATGAAAAAAAAGGCAGACATAATTTTAGATAGTTAGAAATTTAATTATATAATACACAAATATGCATGTTTTAAAAGAAATAAGTTGGCTAAGAAAATGAAATTTACTAAAAATTTCCTGAATAAAGTAAATCAGATTTCATCCTCAAATACATATAATTGTAAGAAAAGGTTTTATTCAATTTACAATTAGTTACAAAAAACCTTTTATAAAAATAATTTTAACAGGTATAAATAGCAAAAAATATCAAAGAAGTATGAGAAAGACACATACATGTCGTTTACAGAAATGTCACAGTGTGATATTTTTCGAAACACGGCACTGCACACAGTCCAACATTACAGTCTTTACATTGAAAACGAGTTTTTGATGTTTAACGACTAAATCGTAAATATAAGAAACAACAGTCAAATAACACGAGTGCAGACGGCGCTCGCTGATATTTGAGTGAGAAAATTACAGCAGCATAAAATGCGACCTCGTTTGAAGTATATCTAATGTGCATATTTGGAACTGTTTAGCGTACTCGAATTAACTCAAGTGCACACGTCAAGGGTTTATATTGCATTCTAAGTCAACACGGTGGCTACTGACGAGCGACTACGTATAATTTTGAACCGCAGTTAAGTGACGAGGACGATACCTGAGCTGATAACTCCCCTTCCAAACTTCCACATCACACCAACGTGAGGACTTTTGACCTCGACGTGTTTAACGTGCATCAGCTCCTCTTCAACGCTAAACTTTTGTGGTACCAGGGCTCGAACACTGGACACGAGTTCATAACCATGACCATCAGGCTACCGTGGCCGCAAAAGAAAATAGCAAGTTTGAAAGAAATGTAATGGAGAAGTATATTTGAAGAAATAACTTCAAAACTTAACGAAAAACCAAAATATCAAAATTTATTTTAGGAATAATAGTGAATATAACTTCGTACACCTAAAACCACTTTACGCAGTGTATTTTGAAAGTGAACGTTTCCCCTTTTAGAGAAACTTACTATAATTATGTCAAATTCCTTTCATTTTGCCCGAAACAACGTAATTTTTTTGATACACAAAATTACTTATGGTTGAAAATCTAATACAATTCCCTACAAAATGAATGAAAACCCTTTTTTATCATATAAATTGTGTTTGAATAGGAGATGGTTAGTTAATAAGAACATTTAAAACGTGTCGGCAATCTATGGACCTGTGGCACGTGGTACAATTCTTAGTGGCACTCAGCACTACTCTACAAATTTGTCAATTCTTGAGTGGATGGAAGTTGATAATAGACCTTATTTGACAAACACTTTCTGAGTTATGGACATTTATGGAACTACAAAATAATCTGAAAGATAATTCTAAGGATAAATTTACAGCTATTTTGTAAATAATTGAGTGTTATTGCTAGGGGATTTAATTGTTGAAAAAAGAAAATTGCATGCACTCTGCTTTCCACTTATGATTCGGCATATCAAAGTAAAAAATCTTTCCTAATATGAAAAATATTTCGACTCCGCAAAGAAATTGTTTAACAACTGAATGCTCAGAATCGTGTCATGCATTATACCCCTGGTTTTGCGATATGAAAGAAGAGTCGTGAAAGAGTTAATTCACATTACAATTTTTATTTAACTGTAATGAAGGGAATCATTTATATTTCACTTTGTCTATTTCTTATTTAAGTAAATATGTTGGAAACATACATTTTTAATTTTTTTATCTTTGTTGAAGAAATAGTAACATTTTATATTGTTTATTTTTATGTTAATAAATGTATTTTATTGATCCATAATTAATATAAAATAAAACTGTAAATCTAAATTATTTACCTCTATTCTTTAAATCTGCAAATATTACCGTAAGAATCGAAGGATTTCAAAAATTTCCTACTATGTGGCACGCTGAATGATACTGACAGATTGGTTTGGCACGTCTTAGCTACACAGTTGCCGCCCCTGATTTAAAATGTTGGGTAAGATAACCATTATATTTTTAAAATTTTATAAATATACAAAAGGAGAGTATTTTGGCAATACATGTTTTAAAAGGAGTAAAGTTTACGAGAACGAAATATAAAATTGCGTTAAAATTATTGGTACTCTATCAACCGTACTTCTTTATATATATATATATATATATAATAGAAGTACGGTCGATAGAGTACCGTAGTTACTGCCAACTCGTGACAATGAATTGGAAATTAAGTTCACAATTCACTGTTATTAAAATATATAAAAATTTTACATGACTTTTTTTTGTATTTGTTATTTTTATATTCCTTACTGAGAGAAAGCAACAAATGGGAGTTCATTACCTGCCAAAACTGCAGAGGCCTGGTTGTTTACTCCACAAGCTTCTACCTTATGCTTACTCTGCCCTACTAAGTAAAAATGCCGTCTTCTGCTCGTCAAGATCATGGAATTGCAGATATTGTTTTCCATATATTTTAAATATTAGTTTTCTAACTTCTACATCAGCCTTTTAATAGTCTACACTCCTGCAAAGAAGTCTGAATTCAAAACTATAAAAACTTATTATTCCCAACAATGTCATTTATACCTTTATTTTTTATAATCTATGAATGCGTTAAACTATTAATTTGTTATCGCGACTATTTAATATTAAATGCGAAAAAAAAACGAATAAGTTTCAAACTGAAACTTAAATTGAATTTTTCAAAAATTGTCATCGATATTCTCATAACTTTTACATATTGTCATTTTAGCATATCACACATCTATCTTCTATGCAAAAATCTATTATAAGTTCATCAAATGTTTCAGCATATTTTTACTCATAACATGCAGTTTTCAACCACATTGTGAGGCCGCGGTAGCCTAATGGTCAAAGTAACGGACTCGTAGCTGACGTGTCATGAGTTCGACCCCAGCACCACTGAAGATCCGCCGTGTAAGGGAGCGATGCTCAAGCGTCATCCTCGTCACTTGACCATGGTTTAAAATAACGAGGTCCGTCGCCAAGTGAGTGAATATTAACGTCGCACTGTTCAGCTACACGAGGGCTTTTAGTGATGGACCTCGTAATTTTGAAAATGGTCAAATGACGAGGGCGACACCTGAGCTGGCACCCCCCTCTCCTAACTACCACACCTCACCAACGAGAGGACATTTCAGCTCTCGATAGATTTAACGTGCATCGCTGCCCTACACGGCGGGTCTTTTGTGGCACTGGGCTCGAACTCGAGACATGCCAACCATGATTGGATACCTTGACCACCTGGTACCCCGGCCACAGGTCCGTCGCCAAAAGCCCTCAAGTAGTTGAGTAGAGAAGAGAGAGTGCGACTTTAATATCCCCTCACTTAATTAAATTATATGAAATTTAAGGAATACTTGAAAAAATATTAGAAGTCGAATATATATATATATTAAAAATTAATCTAATGATAATTTTAAATATCCAAAGAATTATTAGTATTTATGGTAAATACATGTTTTTCAACTGAGTATGTGAGACACGCATAAATATCTTTTTCGAAATTCCAATGCAGAATTTCAGTGGAGCTAATTCAAAATTCCTAGTTTTGCATGGTTAAGATTATAAAAATGTCCAAATTTTAATAACCTTTTCTTCAGTCAACCACTAATGGAACATGAATGATGAGGGATTATGCATAAATATATATTTTTTTAACTTGAATTTAAAAAGGATCTTTATATTTATTTATATGCGCAAATGTTAACTGTAAATTTGTCCAGATGCTTTTAAATACTCTTTATTTGAAGATTCCAGTTCAAAAATATAAGCTTGTAGTTAAAGTTCTCTTTGAATGAAATTAATGTTCAGACATTCAAAATTCAAATATAATTTGTTATCTGAACAATACAAAACAAGGGATTCTATGTAAGATGCCCTGAATATCTGGCTTTAAAATTATGAAAAACTAAAAGATTTAAATAGGGTTTTTTTTTAACAATGCATAAAAATTTTTTTGCAAATAATGTAATACAGAAGCTTAAAAATTATTCATGTTTAGAAGTGTCCGAAATTTTAAAAGATTTTAAATTTTGAACCTTTTTTTTTATTTTTTTGACACATAACAAAATAATCATTTTTAAAAAAAAATCCCTGAAAGTATTGATTAAAATAAGAAAAATAAAACAGTAAATTATCCTCAATGTTTTAATATATAATTTGAATTTAAATACTACAGATATTTTTTAAAAACTTAGACATACATTATAAAAACTTAATTCCATTTGAGAATTTTAAGGTAAAGAAAAAAATGAGAATTCTCAACTCGTTGACTTGCTATTTGTGTACACTTTAAATTTGAAGATTTTACGATTGCCACAGGAACCGGTCTCCCCGTGAGCCATAAAACTTCCCCTCAATGCCCATTGTGTCTCCCCGACCGTCTCTAATTATCTTTCAAGATCGTAAACCTTTAAAGGGGGAAAAGAATTCGGAAAAACTCGACTTTAACGTTTTTGAACACATTACTTGAAGGGGAAAAAATCTGTTTTATTCATTTTTGGTGAGTCCCCGGCCTTACGAAAAATTCAGTGTGGTCCGTTTTCGAAGCCTCTCTAGTAGGGCGGAAAAATCCGTGCTGTCCGGTTGGAGGGTTAAATAAAGCATTAACTTAATTCAGTGAGGCGACAGCCCATAAGGGCCAAGGCATATTTTGCCCAATTCCGTATACGTGACCGTGAGCCCTGAGGTACATGAGCAAATGCTCCGGTCAGGTGGTCACTCTGACGCGAAATAAAGTATTACATGTATAAAAAACTTTCCTTTTAAAATTTAAAATTTTAAAGGGGGGAGGACCTTCTTTTAAAATAATTTTAATTGAAATTAAAACTTTTTTAAGTTTTGAGAATTCTCAAGAATTGATGCAGTTTTTTCTTTAGAAAAAGTTGACGCATTTTTTAGAAAACTAAGGCTTTTGTGAATTTCTTTAATATTGTTATTTTTAAGAAAATCAAAGGAATTAAATGTATTTAAAAATTTTCCCTTTGTTAGCATTTCCTTGAAACCATACGAGTTTTGTAAAAGATAACTGTTAGCATGTCACATAATTCATATCAATTAATTTATATTTTATATGACTCTATAAGCATCACTATCCAATTTTAATACACAAAATTCTTATTAATCCATATTTATATTAAGGATTAATTCTATAAAATTTAATAAAGTATCTTTTAAGCACAAAGAAACGCAGAAAAAAGTTTAATGATAATTTATTGGCAAAACGTATCAGGAACTATTTATCAATGAGAAAAGAATTTTCGGCCTACGTAATAGAATACAAACAAAATTCCGGATTCTCATTCTAGATTTTTTGAAAATACTTTTTAACTTTATGGATCATGAGTTGTTGTTTTTTAAAATCTTATTTGGGTAAATTTGCGCAACGATAAATTTAGGCGACAAGCGTCTAATATATTATACCTAATGGCGTACACAAGTGCGGGGTTTGGGTTCAACCCACCCTCAAAGACCAAAAAATTTTTAATTATTTTCCATATACATTACCCCTTCATCATTTTCATCAATGTGTATTTTAAAATGTACCTCCCCCTACACGAGAGAAGACTGCGTACGCTACTAGTTATGCCTTAAGAAATGCGTTTTAAGTAAAGTAGAATTAGGTTTCAATTAACTTTAAAAGAATCTACAGAAAAGAAGAAAAATAATAATTTTGATATATTTCTATAAATTTTTGCTTATTTGATTGTAAAACGTCTAATATTAATAGTGAGTTATTTATAATATAGTGCTTAATACTGTATTTCTTTATTACATCTAAAGCTCTATTTGCTTAATACTATATGGCAATATTTCATTCATAATTGACAACAAACTAAGTATGTTTACATACGCCTAAAATATTTTGCATTGTTTGCATTGCATAAAATATTTTTTATTTATTTATTATTATTATTATTATTTTTTTGCTAAATAATGTAAAACACCTTTTTTAATTTTATTTATTTATTTGTTTATTTTTGTATTTTTTTATAAGAATCAAACTTTTTATTTTTAAAAAATTAAAGTACGAGCTTAAACGTAGAACAATTTTATGAATAATTAAATCCATGCTCAGAAAAAAAAAAGTTTCACTCTTACATTCATTCTAAACCTCCTATCAAAATTTTAGATTATAAGACGAATGCATGGTAAGCGAATGCTATATGAACGAATATATGGATGATGTGAATCAGTTTAAAATTTATTTTAAATAGTTTTCTATTATTTAAAAAATTAATGTCGATTGTTTCCCTTTCAATGTATTCAAATTTTTGTACCATGTAAGTTTTATCACTTTTATTATTTTGAAAAATAAAACTTATTCGTTTTATGATTTTTTTCCCATTACTTTATTAAAATCAATTTATATATCTCTATGCTTTGTATTTTACTCTTTTGAAGCGCAAAGAAGCGTTTGACTTCAATAAACATAAAAAAATAAAATAAAGCGGCGACGGATCATTATTCCTTGAATATCATCAAATAAATAGATATTTTACTTTCAAAAATTCTATTAAAAAACAGATTTTAATATTTTTTTACATTTTTTTTACAAATAACGGAGCATCAACTTCTAAATAAAATCGAATCTTCTAACAAAGGCATAAATTCCCACTTATTCACAATAGCAGCAGTCGAAAAGTGGATTGCCTCCGATTCTCTATCCATTTCTGCAATAATTAGGCAATTTTGATAGCCAATAGCTTTTTATGGCGTTTTAAATTATTTTGGCAATTCACCATGCTGCCAGTTTCTCTTTCCTTCTTTCATTTATTCCTACCTCCAGGCTGGTTTTCGAACAAAACTCCCAAGTTATCAAATTCTACTTGACAGCAATAAAAACTCGAATGATTACTGTCTGATTCTTTTCCCTTCTTAAAGAATAACCATGATCTACGACTGAGTGCTCTGTAATAGCGTCTAAGAACATCCTCTATTAAACTGTGGGCAAGTAGACCGCCAAAGAAACCTGGAGATGAGAGTCTATTTTAAAACTAATGATGTAACGTGAACGCTTAGGAGGATTTTAAATCGCAAGGGCACTCACGCCTTGGACGAAGTAGCAGGCACGATCTTTCGCCTGGAAATGACGTGGAAGAATTGTTTCTTGCCATTATTTTGAGGGATTTTATTAAAAAATTTCATTCTATAGAAAGCGGTTTCTCTTTTAGGCATATATTATGGGGTTCGTGCAAGTGGTAATGGACACAATGAGAAGAATAATGAGCTATTAGCTTCAGAGAAATTAGTTTATTGTTTAGCATACCAGCGTAGAGGAAATAAATGTGCAGAAGTGCCTGTGCGTTGTAAATATTCTCAGGACTACTACATATTGGAAAGATTGTTAGAAGAGGCGTAGAATAGGGATGTCGATCTGAGATCGATTAATCGAAGAATCGATTTCTCGGGCCAAAAAAATCGATTTTTGTAAATCGATATGTAGCACTAAATCGATTCAGTGAATCGATATTTCATCCTAGAAAATCAACATTCGATTTTTTTCTGTTTTGGTAAAAACTATAAAATTATTTACAATTAGTTGAATGTACTATCTTTAAAACCCGTAATATTACGGTGTTAGCGGTTAAAGGGTTAATTTACTGACAAGAACAAAAAACTGTATTTAGCATCACGTTCACTCAATAGCCATGATGTTGGTCATCGGTTTCTTGTGAGCGCCTTTTTTCGATTGCCAGCAACATCGCAAGTGAAGAGCGGAACCGCTTGGATCCCAGTAGACTTGACAGACTGTTGTTATTAAAAAGTTTATATATTAAGCATTGGGAACTATGAGCTATATTATCTATTTTCTAAACTTTTTAATGTAACAAATACATTTCGATAATAAATGTCTTCTTTTATACCTGATAGTTTGATATGGTAATAAAAATAATTGTAATTGTCGAATACCCTGAACTAAAAAAATTCGCTGATTTTACCGATAAGAAATCGTTTATTATGGTATCTTTCTTGTTTTTCATAAAATGGATTTATATTTACATTGTAAATGCAGACTTGGAAAAAAAATCGAACTTTTAGACCTGGATTTTTTTGTGAATTGATTCGTGAGGTTACGATTCGAATCAATTTAAAAATCGGTCTTTTTCGGAAAGAATTGCCATCCCTAGCGCAGGACTTATATTCACAATAAAAAAATTAAAAAAGTGTTGACATAAAAAAAAGTACATTTCACGAAAAAAGGGGGCATTTTTTTTAATGCTTATCAGAGCTTCTTCAGAAGTTTGTGCAGTTTGCTGTTCTATTTGTTATATAATTTTGTTTTCAGAATTTCACTTCTTATTTAGTTCTATTTAGTCCAGGAGTGTCAAACTCGCGGCCGATAACGCACTTTTTGTGGTCCGGCCAGTATATTGGCTCTCATTTTTCCCGTAACAGGAAAGACTGTAGCAGAAAAGATATGTCAAGTGTCAGGACGAAAACATTAATTTTTTGTTGTTCTTTTATATATTGTGAGTGAGTGAGTGAGGGAATATTAACGTCGCCCTGTTCAGCTACACGAGGGCTTTTGTCAACCTCAAAATTTTGAACCTTGGTCAAGTGACGAGGACGGCACTTGAGCTGACACCCCCTCTCCTAACTACCACATCACACCAACGGGAGGACATTTGAGCTCTCAACAGATTTAACGTGCATCGCTTCTCTACATGGCGGGTCTTTTGTGGTGCTGGGCTCGAACTCATGACATGCCTGCTGCGATCCGATACCTTGACCACTGGGCTACCGCGGCCTCCTTTATGTATTGTTACGGATTGTTTTTAATTAACAATTGCACTAATAGATGGTGCTGCTATATGCACTGATTAAAACAGTCTAGTGTTGGACTCAAGTGACTATGGAAATTGTCTGTGCCTTCCTGGCCTTTGACGGGTAATATTTGACTTATATGGTTTCCGGCTATTCTTTTCTATCGTGTACAAATACTATGTTTTTAAAACAAATAACCCTTATTATTACCATTTTCCCATTTTCTTGCGTCTTATAATGTGTTTATTACAATGTATTATTCAAAATAAACTGACGTTTCTGTGAATATTGATTTTTTTGCAGCCCACCTAAAGTTAAATCTTGTTTGCTTGGCCCAAGTTAGACTTTGAGTCTGGCACCCTTGATTTAGTCTATTTTTCTATTTTTTCTGCGTTTATTCCCTAAAGCAGTGATACTTAAATTGTGGTCCGTGGACCCCAGGGGCGTCTACAGCACCTTTCTAGAGGGTCCGCGAAGGTCACTCATTTAATGTTAATGTTTTCCACTTGAACAGACTCTGAAAGGCCTCATGGAAAAATTTAAAGCTGTCCATCCGAAACTAGATCACTAAATTGACCCCAATGAAAAAAACTGTACTAGGACATCTATTTCGATCCCGAATATTAAATCAGGTTTTGTTTTTCCTCTTTGTAACTACATAGCCATTAATACAGCGTAATATTTTCAAAAATATTGTAGAAACATTTGTGCAAAAATTAAGAGCTGGATTCATAGCGTGTCAATACGGTAATGATTACATTTAAATCACTCAACCGTATGTTGGGAGTCAGGGAGAGGTGTTCAAAATCTCGGGGGTCTGCGACGTCAGGACGCATAAAGGGGGATCGAAATTATTATAGGTATCCGACTACGTTCGGAACCGTCATTTTGAAAAAGGGTGTAAATGGATAATATTTATATTTAGTGTCACTTAGATTAGAAATCGTATATAAAACTGTTTTAAGAATAGTATTACAATAAAAAATTATTCAAGTACAATATTTTGACAAAAAATGAACATAGAATGACCAATTTTCAAAACACTCTGCTTTTATGAAAATTGCTTCCATTATAATAATATTTTGCCTGTATATAGCTCAGACCTCTGTACAGAGGCTGAACCACAGAATTTTTACAATATATAACTTAGAAATGGATTTATCCATATTTTACTACAACAGAGGAAAGAAATTTTAAGAAAAAAACGCCGACAATTATTTCAATTGGTGGTAACTCTGAAAATAATGTGAATTTTTCAAAAAATTCTAGTTCAGACTCTCTGGAAAAGTATTTACTTTATATATGCAAAATATTATTATTATAGAAGCATTTTTTTTATAAAACGAGACCGTTTTGAAAAAAGGTTATTCTAAGTTAATTTTTTGCTAAAATATTGTATTTAAATAATTTTTTTGTCATAATGTCCTTAAGACAATTTTATACATGTATTCTAATCTAAGTGACACTAAATATCATGAAAAGTATCCATTTATGCGCTTTTTTAAAATCACGTTTCCGAACGTAGAATACCTTAAGAATCGCTGCCTTAAGTTGTTTATCCAAATACGAAAAGATCTTAAATGTGAATTTCACTACTGCTTATCTAAGTATTTAATAATGTTATTAGACGCAGTAAAAAAAATAATCTTTTGAATCGCATTATTTACTAAAGATGGGGTTATTTGTCAACCCCCATTGTAGCTGTTACGTGGATTTAATTTTTTAATACAATAACTTTTAAAAAAATCATTGTAGCAAATAGATAATATGTTCTTATGCTTTGAAGAGTTATTTACATTTCAGTTTTCTCATATTAAGAACTAAATTGCTTCTTTACAAAAGTCTTACACGATCTGTCCTGACTTATGCATCAGACTTGGCCATTGACTATGCGTGATGAGGAAGCTTTGGGAATTTTCCAGAGAAAGATCTTACGCTGCATTCTTCGTGGGATTCTAGTGAATGGGTCATGGAGAAGAAGATCTAACTTAGAACTTTACAGAATTTACAAACAACCTGATGCAGTAAAGTTTGTCAAATTACAGAGACTTAAATGGGTTGGTCATCTGCCTAGAATGAATGAAGATCGTTGCTGCAAGAAAATCTTTCTGGGAAAGCCCATGGGAAATAGACCTCGGGGCAGACTCTCGTTAAGATGGATTAACTGTGTTGAGAAGGACCTAAAGATTTTATAAGTCAAAAATTGGAAAAAAAACCAGCTAAAAGTAGGGATGCCTGGAGAAGACTTCTGAAGAAGGCCAGGGCCCACCCAAGGCTGGCAAGCCATTGAAGAAGAATTTTATAATTGGGATGATTTTCAGCTTTGAAAATTATTTGATGCCTGTCTGCATAATTTTATTATCATCTAAGTTGTTCGGTTATTTGATTTATATTACGCAGGAACCAGTGGCGCACACAAGGGTGTCTTAAGGGTCCGCCCCCCTTCCCGAAAGCCCTTGATTTTTTGTCGGATTGATTATAATTTTAAGTATATAATACGTAAAATTTAATTAAATATTTGTTATTAATGAGAGAGAGGTTAATTTTATTAATTAATACTAATTATTTACACAATAATTAGTTTTTTTCATTGTTTTTTGTTCCCCCAAATCGACAAAATCAAAAGAAGCATGATACAAGAATGGTGGACTTTGGACCCTGGACCTCCCCTTGGAAAATTCTTGTGTGTGCTACTGGCAGGAACTTTTACTGTTATTATATTTTTCAGACTGAAAACCTTTTTAAAATACGATATCTTTTTTAATGCATCTTGTGGTATTTGAGCATTACAATAAGAACTCTAAAAATCAAATTCATTCTCCAAAAGTTTTTAGGACTTTTTTCATTGAATTTTTTCCAAAAAAAGTAGCATTATAGCATGATATTTATCTTTCTATCTGTAAGTGAAAAGAAAAAGCACCCATTTATTTCTTTTTCCTTTTTTACTTCTAATATCCCAAATTGATGATGGGTCGTCACTGATAGACTAAAAAGCGTTTTATTATGCCTTATCCAGTCCAATACAAATGAAGTTATCTAAAATAAAGATACTATGACAGAAAAAAAACTAGAAACATTCTTCTTATATTATTATTAAAAATAAAATTTCTTATATAAATATATAATCATTTCTTAGATACATTCATCAAAACTACTAATATTTTAATATTTTATGAAAATTTGAGACATATTTGAAAAAAAATGCAAAAAAATATTAATAAATATTGGTAAACACACATGCCTTATACTTAAGTATTAAAAAAAAATGTCATAAATTCAAATGCTTTTCTCATTGAATCAATATAAATCAAGTATAAATGTAAAATGCAAGAAAAGATAATTTTTCTATTTTAGAATTCATTAATCCATCAGTTAGACTTTTCTCAAAATTCAGATACAATTCATGTAAGGAGATTTTGCAACTTTTTATTTCTTGCATTTGTTTAGGCAATTTTAGTTTATTTTCAAATCTAAAGGGCGAAAAAGAAGCCATAAGTTATTAAGACTCAGAGGAGAAAGTAGCTAATATATTCAAGAAATAAAATAGAAAATTCAAAGAAAATAACATTTCAGTAATAATTATAATTCAATTTTCGGATCATGTATTCTTCGTTTGGATTATATGTTATTTTTAAAAAATCAATGTATAAAAAGCATTTTTGAAAATGTATATCAAAAATGTCTCGCACTTGAAGATAAAATACATCGAAAATCACCTACTTAAAAATTTAATACCATCATTGAATTACAATACATAATGCCCTCCTTAAGATCAAAAATACTTGAAAGAAAAAAAGTTAAGCCTTTGAATAAATAATGGAGAACATCAGTCTAACAATTCTCCTTAGCGATTTCATTTTGAATATGCAAATTGGCTATATTGAGAAGTATGAATGCAGAGTGAACGTAAAATTGTCGAAGGAAAAAGCAACAAACAAACAATTTTCACTAAAAGCAGGTTTTTGCCGGACTATCGAACGTTTGAACAGTTTTAACATCATTAAGACGACAGCAAGAATCATAAATTGTAGCACTTTTGAAAGCAAAGAAGAAGAAAAAATAATTCGTGTTTTTATGATCCGTTGCTTTTATGTTCCTCTTCTTTTTTTTTAAGTTTAGAAAAAGGCAATTATGAGCTATATTAGTGATCATTTATCACTACTTTTTTCGAATGAGAGCTACAATAAAGGGGCAATTCTGAACCACGCCGTGTATTTGCGGATATCATGTCAATGGCGAAGACCTCCAGAAATTATTTGGATGAAAGAGATTTGAAAAATGACTTTTCATAAAATATATTTTCACATAAAAAAAAAAGTATAGCTGAATTACTCATGATTAGCGTTACACTACAGAACGTTACTTACATAACGCATCTAATTTTTTAGTTTGGGGATCAGATGGATAAAGTATAAAAATGAGAAATAAGAATCCTTTAATTCTTGATATTCAGACACTAAACGAAAGAATACTGTGATAATCCCCCCCTGGGGTGATTATCTCTTTGGGTATCAGCGTGAGCTAGAGGTGTAGGATTAACGGAAGAACTAGACGCATGCATTATCTTAATATAGCTTTATTAAGATATTTAACTTAATCCTTTAACAAATTAAATTATAATAATATATGTGAGAGAATCTACGGTGTCAAAAATCAATATATATATATATATATATATATATATATATATATATATATATATATATATATATATATATATATATATATATATATATATATATATATATATATACTACCGAATTGACCTAATTCTAATCACTATCAATAACCGACTCGCCTAAACACGATTCCAATACTATTATAGATCTTAATATTAAATAGTCAATCCTACCTTGCTGTAGTATCAGTAAACGATCACAATAATTTTAGATGAGGTATTGCGATAACTCATGTGCAATGGTATGCACCTTGCTCAATGGATCTCTATCACGTACAACTGCTATTCTTCGCCACGTAACGTTATCTAAAACTTCTTTAATCTAGAACCACGAACTGTTTACATTCCTCTAATTGCCATCGCACTTACTCTAAAACTTCTGATATTTAAAAAAGCTTCCTAATTTGTATTTTTCATTCACATTTCACTTCTTGGATTTGGTTGGAAAGAGTTGCCATTAATTCTGGCCCCAAAGAGCCCCAAGGACATGTTAAAGGAAAGACGCGTGAGCCCGTCACAATACTTAAGAGTTAAAAAAAAAAAGTTAGCTTCAAAAATGCTTAATTGTAATAGAATCCTCGAATACAATGTGTTCTTAGTTAAATTATATTTCTGCCAAGGAAAAATTCATGATTCGAAGTTTTAGTCATGACAAAATTAAAGAAAAGTCTGATAAATAAATTTTAAAAACCACTACCACCTGCAAGCGCAAAGAAGGGAGAACAGCTTGGAAATTCAAGTACAGCAATTGTTTTTTCGTGCATTTTTTGAGAAAGCTGTTTACCTACGCCTCGTGGAAGACGTCGAGGGTTTTTAACCAAGTTTCTGAATTCGACGGAGGAAGAAAAATAGCCTATAGAAAATGCGGATTATCCTTCAGAGAAATCGGTCAACATGTTGGACGAAAACTAAGCAACTTCGATGCGCATCTATCATCGCTGTATGCAGGAGAAAACGTTGGACCGACAGGGCCGATCGCACCCACCTCGTTGTACCACTGCCCATGATGACAGGCGGATTGTGCGCATGGCAGTGATGGATCACGCAGCCCCATCAAGAGCCATTGCACGACAGATTCAGTCTGCTACGCATCATTTGGTGTCCACTCGTACCATTCGACGCCGTTTGCAACAGAGTTGAATGTCAGAAAGGCGTTCATTGCTTTGTATACCCTTGACAGGAAACCACATACATTTGCGCCGCCAATGGTTTGATGAACGGTGGACACAGACAACGAAATGCAAAACCTAGTGTTTATTGACGAATCTCGTCTCTGCTTACAAAACCACGATGATCGGATTGGAGTTTGAAAACACAGTGGTGAGGGGCTGCTGAACTGTTGCGTTATCCATTGCCACACTGGTCTTGCATGTGGTATCATAGTTTGAAATGGTATTGGATTTCATTCCCGCAACCCTCTAGTACGCATTGCCGGTACACTGAACAGTCAGCGCTATATCTCTTAGGTGTTGGAACCCGTGGTACTCCCACACATTCAACGCTTGCCATCAGCCAAATTCCAACAGGATAATGCGCGACCACACGTGGCACGCAATGTTCAAGAGTTCTTCTTTATCCATCAGATTGAATTGCTTCCTTGGCCTGCTTGTTCTCCCGATCTATCGACAATCGAAACGTTTGGTCCATACTTGCACAACGACTGGCCCCGGATACACCACCCGCTGCTACACCAGATCAACTTTGGCAATATATGGAAACCGCACTGACTGCTGTACCCAAGGATACATCCAAAGCCCCTTTGATTCAATGCCGAGGCGTGTGACAGCGGTTATAGCCAACAATGGTGGCTTTTCTAACTACTGATTTTGTCATCATCCACACGTCACAAGTGACTATAATTTTAATCGTTTCATCTTTGTTCATGTTATCCATCAAATAAATTTCGCTGTGATATCTCTGGTCCTTCTTGCTGCTGGACTTTGTGTGGGCCAGCAGTGTATACCTATTCTGGACATTTATAGAGCATGACTATCTCGGCTTAGGTAGGGGGCCCCGACTCAACCACAATAAGAACATGATCCAAATAATTTTTATCGTCAAAATCATATTCGAAAAATTACGAATTTCGAACTATATGCGAACGAACAACAGTGGCAAGACTGTGTTATGTAATGCTCGTCGTCCGTTTTTCGGCCTACCGCCGATCATCGTCATTTACATTTAGACAAAGGGCTGTTGTTGATCGACTCGGTTTGTGGCTAGGTTCGTGAGATTGTGAGTCACGCACATGTATTTGTTAAAGGTTATCATTTTTACATGTATTTAGAAACAAATGCTATATACACTGGTGTGCAAAAATTAAGGACAAAGTCGAAAAATTAGCATATCAGCTGAACGAAGAGGCAGAGCGGACAGAAAGACCAATCAGGAGATTAAGTAAGGTGATGTACGGTAGCACATGCGCAGATATGCAGGCAGACGTAAAGGTGAGTGTCTGAGTAGTATAAAGCATGTTGTCGGTGTAAGATCAGTATTTCTGGCAAAGAGATTGCACGCCGTATAGCAGTTAAAAATCACACCGAGTTGCTGCCTCAGCGAGAAATGGCGAATAATCAATCTGTTAGATGACATCTGGATGCTTTTACCCGAGGTCGAATCATTGGGAAGTTGGAGGAAGGCCGCAGTGTGACAAGTGTGGCTGCAGAGTTCGGAATTGCTCACAGCATCGTTTCACGACTTTGGAAACAATTTCAAACTACAGGAACAGCTATCCGGGGTTCAGTAGTGGTCGTCCACGAGGAACCACACCCGCAGATGACCGGTACATTGTCTTACAGGCCAGAAGAAACAGGCGGCAGACAGCGGGAGAAATCGCTAGACACACGACACAGGCGACTGGACGACCGATATCGCGTTTTACCGTGGCCAGAAGACTGCACGGTGGTGGTCTGTTTGCACGACGCCCAGTACGGTGTGTACCTTTAACGCCTGCCCATCGGAGAAGGCGTTTTCTGTTGTGCCGGGAACACCGGAATTGGAGAGACAATGAATGAGGACGAGTACTCTTTACAGATGAGAGCAGATTCAGTTTGAGTAGCGATTCTCATCGCATACTCATCTGGAGAGAGCGGGGAAGCCGCAATCATCCCTCGAACATCATTGAAAGAGACAGGTATGGAGGTCGCGGTGTTCTCGTTTGGGGAGGCATCATGCTTGGTAGTCGTACAGACCTTCACATCTTCGACGCAGGTTCAGTCAACGGGACCCGTTATTGTAACGAGATTCTTCTTCCATATATGCGTCTTTTAGAGGCGCTATGGGTCTGCAGTTCCTTTTCATGGACGACAATGCACCATGTCATCGCACAGTAGCTGCCGAACAGCTCTTAGAGAGTGAGGATATTGAATGTATGGAGTGGCCGGCACGATCTCCGGATCTCAATCCCATCGAGCATGTATGGGATTTTCTAGGCAGACGGTTGGCAGCTCGTACCTTATCACCAGTAACGATTCGGGAGCTTCGACTGGCGCTGCAAGACAAATGGGCAGCAATGCCTCAACAACTCATTGACACCCTCATTCTCAGCATGGGCAGACGCTGTGAAACCTGCCTAGCAGTCAGGGGAGATCATATCCCCTACTAAAGACCGGATGTTTCTTGCTGGACACCCATCACAGGGATGTTTCGGCCTTCAGTCGCATTGTGCTCCATGCTACTTTTTCAATCAAGCTTCTTTTTATCCCTCTGATTTCTCTTTTAGTAAGTGTTGCTTACATTACACATGTTCTTACGTATTGGGGATCTTACGGTATTAAATGTGTTGATTTGGATAGCTTTTATACAAAGTTATATTGAAAAAACCGTCTCGTCCTTAATTTTTGCACCCCAGTGTATTGTCTAATTAAGAGTCGCAGGTGAGGTCTACTTTGGCACAGGAGCCTAGGGTCTCAAGTAATCTTAAGACGTCAAAATATCCACTTATGTAAGTTGAACTACTGATAATGACTCACACGGGGGGGAGACTCCATCCTATGTATATAGTACGTAAATTTTAATTAAGTATTTGTTATTAATAATTAATTTTATTAATTAATGCTAATTGTTTGTTCAATAATTAATTTTTTACTGTTTTTTTTGCTCCCGGAAATAGACAAAATCAAAAGAATTTGTTGGGCGTCGTATTGGAGCATGATACGTGGATGGTGGACTTTCGACCCAGTACCCCCCCTTTAAAAATTCCTGTGGGCACCTCTGACTCCTGATATATATTTATGATGTTATGTAAAATAATTATTTTATTGATCATCTTTACAGTAAAGGAAAAAATCCAGGCAACAGAATATTTTACTAATGAAAAATTTTTAACCATTTAATAGCAATCCTCTACCACTAGCTGAAACCTTATCGTAATATGAGCTATACATTGTATTTGAACAGGCTTAAAATATATCTACAACATTTTGTTAAAGCTGTATTAAATATAGCACGTTTCTTTTTTAAGTGGCATTGAAAAAACATAGACAGAGAGAGATATATAAAGTTTTTAGAAACTAATAAGTTCACACCATATTTAAGGATCAAAAAAGTTCACATCTTGAGACAATTTGAAACAAATTGTCACAATTTAAATATTTGATGTTTTAATATTTTAAAGAAGAAAAAAATAGTAATTGCAGTGATTCTGAATTTTTCTTTTCGAAACCTCACTAAAAGAAGATTGGTTAGATTGAATTAATTTAGCATTAAAAGGACAACCTAAAGCCCAACCGACGAAATTTTCAATTTTAAAACACAATGAAGCGATGGTACGAAAAAGAAAGAGCAGAAGTAAAAAATAACTTAAAATGAAATGAGAGGGAAAAAACGTCAGTGATTTTACTATGACAGTCACTCCCTCTGAGAAAACTTGTATAATTCATTTATCTTTTTTTCAATTCCTACTATTAGCTCACACTCTTTCTAAATATATTTATTTATTTATCTTGGTGGAATTTTCAATCGTTAATAAAATACATTTGAAAGCGCTCAATTGAGTTGAAATTTTATATACATGATTATTTTGGACGATAATACAATAATTTATTTATAATTAATAAAAATTAATTGATTAATTGTATTTGCAATTATTTAAATAATTACAAATACAGCTACGTTGGCATCATTATTGGTGACTTATCGACCCTTTTGCGACTTGTGTCAAAACTTGAAAAGGTTTTTTCTCACGTTTTAAAGCATTCAGTTGAACAGAAATTTTATAGACACGATTGTTTTGGATGTCGATACGATACTTTAGTGATAATTAATAAAAATTAATTACCATTTAATGTTGTGATTCTCTCATATGCATATACACATTTTTTTAATGTAACTATTTAATAAAAAGTAGCTAAAATAAAATTTTTCTTTTTTGATCTAAGTAGGAATTGACTTAAAAAATTTTCATATTACTTGTTTCTTATTTCTTCATACTTTCGGTCTAGATATTTTAGACAGTAAATCTTACTTTATAGACTTAATAACACAAGGTTGAAATTATAATATCGTTTTTATTGTGTTAAAAGTCTACTTAATATTCATTTTGGCCATTTTCTTTCATTCAATTTATTCATAAAATTAGGAATCTTATCTATAAACATATATTAATCTACCCTTTCTTTTAGTTGCTTCCTTCTGCTTGTGATACATAAAAAAATTATATGATGATGAAAAAGTTACTATTTCATCTAATTATTTTATAAAATTGAACAAACAAATTCATAATAAAAGCAAATTTTTCGTCATAGTATAATTCACTACTATATCTAAGAAACATGGATATTGTTTTCGTTGAACAAATTGTAATGACTTCACACAGCTCTGGGATAAACTATTTATTTCAGTAAGAAAATCATCAAAAAATATTCTACCACAATTAATTAGCAAAAGGGTCCACAAATTTCGAGTCTCTCTCGCATAAAATAATGACGTAAATTTACACGCTAGAGAAAATTCCTATATACATTCACTCTCGGTAATTCCACACCGAGTCTTGGTGAGTTCGCTGACTCCAAATCCGCCGTGCAGTTGCTCCTTCGTAATTTCCACGGTTCCAAAATCCGCCTTACTTCGCGGACTAAGGTATAGCTGTATCACAAGTCTTTAGCAGGAGGGACCTCCAAATCGGTTCCCTCACATAAAGTTTCTCCGGTTCAGAATTCGCCTTGATTCGCGGATTCAGTATCTCTTTCCTATCATTGATCGGGACTCAGATCGTTCCCGGATCTCCCCAGTTCGGAACCCGCCGTACTTCGCGGTCTCACTATCATTTTTCCTCCTCGCTGAAGGGACCTCATAACGGCTCTCTCAAAATCCAGTCCTCCTTCGGGCTCTCTCGCTCCCCTTACATATCTCTCTCTAACGACCTCTCGTCTAATCATCCTTCTGTGATCTCTTGTTCTTCTGCCTTCCCTGTCGGTCTCGGCTCCCTTGATCTCTTGTTCTTCTGCCGCCCATGTCGGTCTCAGCCCATTTGATCTCTAGCCCAATGGGCGCCGATGTCTAGATGCACAGTGTAAATTTTCAGACGCGCTGTCGTCACCGAATCGTGGGGAAATGAAAGCACGATGGTACGGCATCTCTTTTTGATAGTCCAGACAGCCTGGGAAAAAGGGTCCAAATCTTTGACCACCCAGTTACGAAATTCTTCCCCAGCAATTAGGGAAATGTCTGGAATTCTCCAGAAACAATCAGGGAAACAATCTTGGGGGGAAGTCAGAACAATCAGGGGAAAGCGACCGACTTCGTCACAAAATGAAGGAGCTATTTTACTTTAAAAAGAAATAGTGGTTTACATCTACATACCGTAAAATTCGGCGTATAAAATAAAATCGCGATTTACGGGTGTGAGTTATATGACGAATATAAAAATTAAAGCTTTAAAAATAAAATAAAAAAAAAGATGAGCATAGAGTAAAAATTAGACTTCTACATGCATTGAAATGCTGTTTCTTTAAAAGAACTGGCATTCTTTATGAACTTGAAGTGTAGTTCTAGAAGTATACTATTTTTTTTTCTAAAGCTTGGAAAAATACTTGGAATAGGTGACTTCAAAACGAAGCAGTATTTTTCTCGTACATTTCAGGTTTCTTCATAAAAAAGTGGATGTGCTTTATACGGTGAATATACCTAAAAATTAAAAATTGTGGCTTGAAAGTATAGCTGTGTGCTATACGGCGGCGTTTATTATACGGTGGTACGGATCATACGGCGGCGTTAATTATACGGAGGTACACATTATACGGCGTTGTGCATTATACACCGGATTTTACGGTATATAAAACGTGGAAATTTTTTAAGAACGAAAAATTTCATTATTCTTTATTTCTTCCCCCTCTTATTTAATCTCAATCCTTATTTTATACAGAGAATCAAAGTCCCCACCCCCGTTGGCATAGTATGGAAGTTTAGCAAGTGGGGAGTTGTCTTCGTCATTTGACTTTAACTTCAAAATAATGAGGTCCATAGCAAATATCCCTCGTGCGGTTTTAAAGTGTTACATTAATAAATAATCAATCTCTCCTCTTTTTTTAGTTATTTCAGAAAAATAATATTAACTTTTTTTTGAGAAAAAAATTATAAATATTACTAACAGATTATTTTATTTAAAACTTATTTCAATATGTCTTTTGAAAGTCTGTGTGTGATTTATATAAATATCAAATCTCTCTTAAATTTAAATGTCTGTACTTTCAGCCAAGAAGAAAGGACGTTTTTGAAATTAGACGGTAAAATTTCTCAAAAATAAATTTTTTTCTTCTATACTCATTAAAAGTCCTCCATTTCCTAGAATAAATTGGAGATGGAATGTATTTTCAATAAAAAATAGTTAACAATCCATCATATATTTCTTGTATATGTACTGCATAGTACAATTATTAACAACGTTAAAAAAGTTTTCTTTGATTTTATGCTGTCGAATTTGTATTTAAATTTATTCAGAACGCAAGAATTGTCGTAAATTTCATATACGCTTTTAAAGTTTATTTATACCATTATTTGTTTTTGTTATCGCAATTCAAAAATTTATATTCTGAATAAAATAAATCTGGGTAAATTATTTGTGAGAAAAGCATATTTTTATAAGCGAAAGGAAAGGTTTAAACTTTACTCTTTCATTTCTCTTTCTTACAGTTCCTGTACGTTTGATACCAGTCAAACATGTAATGCAGTGCTTCTCAAACTTTCAATAATTGCGACACAATCTACTATCATAATTTTCATCACCCCCTTCCATACAATAATAATGCATTGAATGGAATAATAATGTACTTTGTGACGTTAAGCTACAGTACGACAAATTAACCTGTGTTCGATGCCCGATGCCACCAAATGCCCTCCGAGTACACACTGAGTACGTGTTCGTTAAATTAGTGGTCTTAAAGTCTTGTGGGCAGTCGCAGCAGAAACCATGGGTGCAGGGTGCTGAAGAATATTTCCCTCCCCCTCCAGTTCCATGGCTAAATTGTGGAGGTGGAGATAGATGGTGTCACCATCTATCATGTAGAAGTCCAGCCAGTCTCAGGCTCTGGCAACTTTCGTTCCTTCCTTTCGGGAAGAACACAACAATAACAACAAGTATTAAATTTTATATATAGCTATAGAAATGACAAGCCCATGAAATTACTTGTAATAATTAAATTTGTTCTTAAGAGGTCTCAGGGGTGTTAAATTTCTCTAGAGGTTTGAAAATGTAAACGATTTTCAAACGGGTATAATTCGTGATTCGAATCTTTACATGTTATTTAAAATAGAATGGGGCTTCAGAAAGTATAAAATGTTTAAAATATAATAATAATTTTAAAAGTCATAAGCATATGAAAATTTATAATAAATATTAAGTATTTTTGCTTTGCGCACGCTACTTTCTAAAATATTAGCCCCTTTATAGAATTATACAATGCATCATACTGTTATAAACCCTACCTAATTTTATTATTATATATCTTTTGTATTTCAAAATATTTGTAAAATATTGCAATTTTTTAAATATTTTTTTAAAATGTATATTATTTATTTATTAAAATATATAAGTTATTATTCTATTTATATAAAAGTAGCTACAAAGTATTAAGAATACATTTGCCTTTATAAATCAACTTATAGCTAGTAATTAAACCTACTCTTTTAGAAAATAGCATGCGCGACGTAAAACTTAATAAATATTTCTTATAGAAAAATTTCTTATTTTCATATGCTTATAACTTTTTAAGTTATGATTATATTTTAAACATCTTATACTTTTCTGAAGCCCCATTCCTTTATAAGTAATGTATAAAAGATTCGAATTATTTAAATTAAATTTAAAGAAATTATACCTGTTGGAAAATTGTTTATATTTTCAGACCCCTAGAGAAATTTAACACCCCTGTGACCCCTTAACAGTTTTGAAAAATTATCAAATTATTGTGCAGAACTGAAACATTAATAAGTACATTTTACCAGAGTAAAATGTGTATTTTATTTCTTATTATGTCAGAATGTATTTTGTTTTGCTTCTTTCTGTAAATTAATTATATTTCTAAATAATCTTTTATTTTCGACATGGGTTATCATGCAACAACACTTGAGTGACGCGCTCCACAGTTTCAGAAACACTGATTCAATGGAATAGGAATTCAACGTCTCGGTTACATTTTAATCAAGGGATCAATCTTACACGGCAATTTATGAAAGGAAGTACTATTTTTTAAAAATTTATATTTGAAAAAGAAAAAAAAATTACCTCTGTATCCACAAAAACAAAAAGAGCTAATAAGAATTCGATTGTCTATTCGACTCCTAAAAACCTTTTAGAAATTATAGATGCAATCCAAAGCACCTCTCTACGACGTGCTTACAACAACCCTGCTTACTGAGCCGGTGGACTTCAATTTGGACTGTCCTGTCTTATTCAGCGGAATACTCAGATAAGAATATACAAGCTCTATGCTTCCCCCCTCCCTGCTTTTCGGATTGACGATCTTCAAAAGGCCTAATGTAACACGTGGCCAACGGACCATGTCTATCTGTCCCTGTCTGGGTCCAAAAACGGACCGCTTGTAATTTCGAGGGACACGTAATAACCAAGCAGAGAGAGATACCACTCCGACTGTGGTATCTGGAGATGGTATTAATTCCGGTGCACAGAGACCACTGACCATTATGATGGGTTGTAGGGCGGTTGGGATTATCAGTTGTCTATTGTTGGAAAGTGATGGGCGTCGGAAAGTGGACAACTGTAACTCGGTTTTGGGGTTACAGGGATGTCCGTAATTTGCTTTCAGCGGAAGCTTGTAATTTTAGGATTTGTACGGTGATTTGTGTTGTTGCCCGGGTAGGTTGGTTACGTTATCGTAAAGCAGAATAGACGAGAAAATTATGTAAAAGTAAAAAACAGATGAAATTTTCAAATTGGAAGCAGGGTTTCCTTTTTTGTGGAGAAAGCTTTTACTCAAAAATTTTGTTCATCTTCTGACAAATGCTATTTAAATATACTTTCATAAATAATAAAATGTTTAGAACAAATAAAGTTTTAATATTTTAAGTTGGAATACCTTACATGTATTCTTACTTAAGTAATTATACACGTAAAAAAAATGTTTTTCTTGCAGGAAATTGTTTCAATACGCTAAATTAAAAAAATGATACAGTTATGTATATTTTTAAAAACGGCCAATATTTTTAAAACTTTCTTTACTTTGTAAATAAGAATTCCATTTAGGCGTCTTCAAAAATATTTTTAATTAGTGAAAAAAAGGAAAAAAAGACAGTTATTATAAGTTCAATATTATACAAGAAGTTTTTAACAATCCTGTGTCTTAATTTGATATTTTTCTATTTCTCAACGGGGCTAAACAATCTAGCTTTGAATTGAGAATAATATTTATCAAAGTTATTTGAATTTGAACAGAATATTTATTAAAGGTAATTATAAAATTAATTTGTGCATTATTATTTTTAAATTTGGGCTTTGATATTTTTTTTTAAACTTTAAATTAAATTCATGCTAATTTTGATTTCTCTTACATTTCTTAGACAGAAACAAAATTATTAAAATTAAAAGTTGAGAAAAAAACTAAAATAAATATAATTGGAATAAAACTTAATTTAAAAATGGATTAAACAATCTCTATTAATCTTTTCGTATTTAACTAAACAAAAATTCGGGCTTAATATTAAATTCAAAACATTTCCTAACGAATTCACACTTTTATGCTAATTTTTTATGTATTTATATAACAAATTTCTGTAACAGCAAAAATAATAATTAATTAATTAATGTCTAAATAAAATAAAAAATAAGAGAAATTTTAAGTTTTAAAAAATATATAAGTTTGTTCAAAATTCATTACGGATATATTTTTACAATGTATATGAAACAAAACTGAAATTTGACTGATAATACACTCATTGCCATATTTGCGCACAAAAAAAGAATTGTCAGAATATTACATATCTAAATATAAATTTGATATAAGTAAGTGGTTACATAATCAATGCAAAGGAATCCTTTATTATAGAAAAAATTACAAATGAATGTAGGTTTTAGTATCTACATTCTAGCTACATGCTAGAGTAGTCTGTTGGGCTACCTGTAGCATGAATGCATGATGTGATATGGTAAGGCATTGAGGCATATAGATTCCACATGACGTTATGCGGCATATTATTCCACAGTTGCTGTAAACGCGCCGGTAATTCGACCAATCTCATAGGCTGTCCAGTTTACCGCCCTAAATAATTCCAGCTATGCTCGATCGATCAATAGCAAATCTGGGGATCTGGAAGGCCAGGAAAAGGTTGAAATGTGGCGGAGTTAGTTCTATGAAACCATTGCTGAGTATTGCCCTGTTTACAACTAACTCCTAAGAGCCCTGTAATGAGTGGCAACACATGGAGCTGAAGAATGTCACGAATGTACTGGGCTGTTATGTGGTGCCGTGGATCAATATTAGGGGTGACCGTGTGTCGTATGCGATGGCACTCCGTGCCATCAAACCTGTTGTTGGAGAGGTGTGCCATTGTACACCGAAGGCAAGATTGAGATGTTCACCGTTCACCGTACGTATGTTCACCACATATGTACACGATTGTCCTCACCACCCAAACTAAATCTTCTTCGTCGCTGACCTGACCTGACTCCATTCGGTTGCAATGTAATCCCTTCAATCCCGACAGCACTCCAAACAAAGGCGACGGTAGTGGGTGTCAAAGGTAGCATTCTTAACGAATGCCACGGTAGCAACTATCCTTCTGTCAGGCGTCTTGCGATGGTACGGACTGACACAGAAGCCCGTAGTGAAGGTTTTGCCTATGTATGGATTGCGGACAATGAGGCAGTTGGCTCTAGGCATGCGTGTCGTATGATGTGACTGTCTTCTCAACTATTGGTCTGTCGAGAGCGCACTGAACCTGGTCATCGTGTAACAGACCTCTTTCTTGTCCTCTGGTCCCAACACCATAATAAAGTCAGGACGACCTGGGTGGCGAGCTGCTCACCGAGCTGACCACAAGGTTTCCATTATCCCTATGATTCTTCTCTCAAACTCTGATAGCTGCTGTTAAATGACAGGAGTTTGAGCTTCCCTGCGGGAAGCAGGTACTCCGAAAACCATTAAACTTATCTGACAGCTGCTTATACTGTCTCTGATAGCAGCGTAGTGACATCTCTAGTTAAAAAACGGACCCTTTGCAACAGATTGAATACACATGAACGCGCGCGCGCGAGAGAGAGAGAGCTTTGTTTACCTCTTTTCTAATCAAAGGAGAACGAAATTCAAAGGCCTCTGGTGGTCTTACGCAATGCGCAATCACGCTACATTTCTTATCATTTACATATCTGCCTGACACGTATCCTCATGCCAAATTTCATAACACTCTCCCTCTTATTTCTTGGTGCACAAATTTTTACGGCAATGAATGTACTTAAAAAAATCCTTTATGCAGTTAAATAAAACAACAAAAAACATTAGTTGATAAATTTATTTATTTAATCATTAAGTAAATATTTATAACATTTAATTAAAATAATTCATTTCATTATATTGTGCATTTATTTTTATTTACTTTTTTCCCTATAAATCTTAAAGGAATGAATCATAATTATAATCTGATAATATATATATATATCAGTGGCACACACAAGGGGGGGTCCTGGAGGTCTGAACCCCCCCAAAAAGCCCTTGATTAAAATTCCAAGTATATAGTACGTAAAATTTAATTAAGTATTTGTTATTAATGATTAATTTTATTAATTAATGCTAATTCTTTATTTAATAATTAGTTTTTTACTGTGTTTTGTTCCCGAAAATCGACAAAATCAAAAGGATACAAGAATGGATAACTTTGGAACCTGGACCCCCCTTGAAAAATTCCTGTGTGCGCTACTGATATATATATATATATATATATATATATATATATATATATATATATATAATATATTATCTATATCGTCGGATTTTATATATATAAATTTTATCTCTTCGTCGGATTTTTCCCTTTTTTTAAGTGTAAAATGTTTTAATATTCAAGGACTTATTTTTCATAGTTTAAAATGTATCTGCTTCATTTAAATAAATATAAAAATAATTTTCTATCAGTTGCAGTTTTTTTTTATTTTATTTCATTCTGTTCGTTACGCTAACAAGAAAAATTAATTAGATAATCCTCTCACCCATAATTACTTCTCAGTAGAATAAAAATAAATTTGCTACATAGGAATTAGAGTTGTGATGCAGAATTTTTCTCATTCATTTATTTTTCAAAGGCATACAATGGATAAATGAGAAAATCATTTCACAGACAAACAAAACTATCTGGAATAAAAGTAAGTAATTAATCAGCAACCCCTTGAGACAATATTAGTTCATGTGTGGTAATATAAAAATAAACTTCATGAACGGGGGAAAAAAAGAAAAAAAAACTGAAAGAGAGAGAAGGGGAAAAAAGCATTTTGAAATAAACTCGAGAAAGAGTGTGTTCTTTTCCCCATCATAATCTTCAGAGCGCAAATGTCAGATCGCATGATGAGTCGAAAGCGATAATTCTTGGCCTGATCCGTCACGTTCCATTTCGTTCTATTGAGACGTGATAGAAGGGGTCGGTCAGCGATGCTTGACCCCCGCTTGATAGCGAATTACACACTAGAGGTATTTTTCACGGATAAAGCACTGCTGCACGTTTCTCAAAAGGAAGAAAAAGTATGATAAAATATTATTTTAAAAGATTTTTTTCTTTGTCTGTTTTGTTCCTTAATCGAAAAATGTCCACCGTGTGTGGAAATTTCTTACACCCTCTCTACCCCCTACGTGAGAATGCAGTGGAATGAAACCCTTTTCTTTTGGAATCCTGTTCGCGTAATGTGCCATTTTCGCTGAAGATGTTAAGCGATAGATCATTTTGATTTTAATCCTTGTTCCGAAAGGCACGGGGAATAGTTGTGAATTTATGGAATGAATGTTTTCCAGAACATAGAGAGATGAATTGTGTTTCTCAGAAAAGAACTCGATAACTATTGGAATTCACTTACTAAATATAAGGTGTCCACGGGCTTAAAGCAGCGTTTCTCAAACTGTGGGGCGCGCCCCCTTGGAGGGTGTGATAACTGTACGAGGGGGGCGTGAGCCTATTGAAAAGTCGAAAACAAAAGATTATTCAAAAAATTATTAATTTACTGAAAGTAAACAAACAAAATGCTTTCTGATGTAAAAAATTATAAAATACACATATTTACACGGATATAATACACTTATAAATGTATCGGTACTGTACAATGTATTTTATTATTAATTTAACAATACTAAGATAAGAACAAGCGTGATAATTACCAGTGACCTCATGGACTTGTATTAACACTTATCTTGATAATTTGTACGGTTTATAATTAATTTCTTAACTGCCGATTAAAAGTTACGCGAATCGCTCCCCAATACCACCGTTTACCACGTAGACGCGCGTTATTTGATGTATTTTTTTAGGGGGAGGGGGAGGAGAAAAGGAATAAATAAGCAAATCCTCTGAAATAAGTAAATCCTTCGCAAACACTGTCAAGGTCCTTTTATTTCATTCCAAAGCCTTCGAAATAATTGTATGGATAGCAGTGCTCAGAAAAGATAGTACTTCGGAAAGACGTATATATACGTCCAGAAAATTAATGCTTAGGCTGAGTGAGGCGTTTATATACGTCGATGGCACATAAGAGATTAAATTTGTATTGTATCTTTAGTGTCAATGTATAGTATTATTTAATTCAATACAATGTTATTGTATGGAGGGTTGGGGCGCGATGAAAATGATGATTGAATATTGGGTCGCGAATATTGAAAGTTTGAGAAGCACTGGCTTAAAGTATTCAAAAGTTCTGGCTTATTATTACGGAACTACCCATAAGAATGTAATAAATTATTCCTCCGTGGATTAAAAAGCCCTCCGAGAGTTTTTGGATCTAGTCCGATCTGCCGCACGTGAGCACATTATTCGGCAATCGCAGACGATAAACTTGTTAGATTGACTTCATTAGTAAAGATTTGGATGCCACAGCAAAAGGTGCAGTGCGTGCTTTGGTTAACGGAATTTAAATCAGTCTCACGTGTACAGCGATGTGTTCGAGCAGAATGGAATGTCGTTACTGGCTTGCCAAATAGACTGACCAGGACACCTACAAAATGAATCACACACATGATCAATAATGTCTTCGAACACGAAAACTTAAGGATACTTGCCAGTTTGAGATACCAAAGTTCCCGTCTCTTTTAAAGTTCTTTCTCATTGGTGGACAGATTTTGATGCCGGAGGATCGATATTCCATTCTGCACGAACACGTACACGCGTGACTGATGTAAATTCTGTTAACTAAAGTAAGCAGTGTGTCTTAGTTGTGGCGTGCACATCTTTACTTATAAGTCAGTGTAACAAGTTTATCATCCGCGATTGCCGAATAATGCGCGCGCATGCGGCCAATCGGACTAGACCCAAAAAATCTCGGAGGGGTTTCCAGTTTCACGAATGAACAGTATATTACATTCCGATGGGTAGTTCCGTAATAATAAGTCATAACTTTTGAATACTTTGAGCCCGGACACCCTGTATAACAGCTGAATTTTGAAATTAGTGATAAGTATTAAAAATTTATATGCAAAAACATCTGTCTCACTCCCGCAGATGCAAATACAACTATGCTTTCACACGCAGAAATTCTCTTATCACATACAAAGGGGGCAAATTTTTGACTATGCTAGACATGTAGTGCAATCCTTGTTTTAGTGTATAATGATTGATTGATTGAATATTAACGTCGCACTGTTCAGCTACACGAGGCTTTTGGCGACGGACCACGTAATTTTTAACCATGGTCAAGTGACGTGGACGACACCTGAGCTGGCACCCCCCTCTCCTAACTACCACACCACACCAACGGGAGGACGTGTCGGCTCTCGACAGATTTAACGTGCATCGCTGCCCTACACGGCGGGTCTTTAGTGGTACTGGGCTCGAACCCGTGACAAAGCAAGCCACAGTCCGATACCTATACCACTCGGCTACCGCGGCCACGTTTTAGTGTATAAAAGGCTTTGTATATTAATGCAATAGCTTATTTATGAAACCTAATATTTTAAAATCATCTGAGGACATCACTATCAGGAAACTTCGTAAGAATGTTATTGAAATTTAAGTAGTAATTTATACAGCAATCATAGTACGATAAATTACCTTTAATCCTCTTAAGCTCGAAAATACTCTCGTATCTTGACAATACCTATATATTCATAACAATTAGAATATATAATAATAATTTATTATAGTAAATTACAAAAAATAGATATTATAATATTTTTATGAGAAGTTTTCATAATTACAATCCATATTCATAATAAAATTTAAAATTTAACAATAAAAAAACAACTAGACTAGCTAAACACTTTGTTCTAGACCTATAAATGGTATCATGATGTATGCGTGTACAAGTCAGTTCGATGTTGTCATTTATTTGTTCTTCATGAAAGAAGGCGTTTTTTTAGCTTTAAATCTTTGTTAAGCAAGCTCGGTCTTCCTTGAAAAAAAAAGAATTTTCTTAACCATTTAGATGATGCTTGTACTTTTATTAAAAAAACCCTCTCTCGTGATTACTACAACTAAGGTAACATTACAAATGGAATTTACAAATTTGATATATCGTGAAGGTTATTGATCATGGATTCCTAATTACATTGTTTAAATTTGCTTGCATTATTTTTTCCTCTGATAATTTCATCTTTGATATAATTATCATTTGATTGAAAAAGCCCTCTCTATTTTTTTGATAATTTAATTTAACATTGTAATTATATAAACCTTTTATTTTTTAAAATCATTCTCATAAGGCTTTTTTTATGAGTGACTATACATAATAACTGGTTTTAAACAGTATTGTTCGTATAAATGTATGTCAGGGGTGTATGCAGAAGGGTCAATCATTCAAGCATATCTACAACAATTACTAATCGAAGTATTTTTAAAAATTGGAGCCAAATTTTTATTTCTTGAATAATCATACATACACTGGTGTGCAAAAATTAAGGACGAAGTCGAAAAATTAGCATATCAGCTGAATGAAGAGGCAGAGTGGACAGAAAGACCTATTAGGAGATTAAGTAAGGTGATGTACGGTAGCACATGCGCAGATATGCAGGTAGACGTAATGGGTGAGTGTCTGAGTAGTATAAAGCATGTTGTCGGTGTAAGATCAGTATTTCTGGCAAAGAGATTGCACGCCGTATAGCAGTTAAAAACACACCGAGTTGCTGCCTCAGCGAGAAATGGCGAATAATCAATCTGTTAGATGACATCTGGATGCTTTTACCCGAGGTCGAATCATTGGGAAGTTGGAGGAAGGCCGCAGTGTGACAAGTGTGGCTGCAGAGTTCGGAATTGCTCACAGCATCGTTTCACGACTTTGGAGACAATTTCAAACTACAGGAACAGCTATCCGGGGTTCAGTAGTGGTCGTCCACGAGGAACCACACCCGCAGATGACCGGTACATTGTCTTACAGGCCAGAAGAAACAGGCGACAGACAGCGGGAGAAATCGCTAGACACACGACACAGGCGACTGGACGACCGATATCGCGTTTTACCGTGGCCAGAAGACTGCACGGTGGTGGTCTGTTTGCACGACGCCCTGTACGGTGTGTACCTTTAACGCCTGCCCATCGGAGAAGGCGTTCTCTGTGGTACCGGGAACACCGGAATTGGAGAGACAATGAATGGGGACGAGTACTCTTTACAGATGAGAGCAGATTCAGTTTGAGTAGCTATTCTCATCGCATACTCATCTGGAGAGAGCGGGGAAGCCACAATCATCCCTCGAACATCATTGAAAGGGACAGGTATGGAGGTCGCGGTGTTCTCGTACCTTCACATCTTCGACGCAGGTTCAGTCAACGGGACCCGTTATTGTAACGAGATTCTTCTTCCATATGTGCGTCTTTTTAGAGGCTCTATGGGTCTGCAGTTCCTTTTCATGGACGACAATGCACCATGTCATCGCACAGTAGCTGCCGAACAGCTCTTAGAGAGTGAGGATATTGAACGTATGCATTGGCCGGCACGATCTCCGGATCTCAATCCCATCGAGCATGTATGGGATTTTCTAGGCAGACGCTTGGCAGCTCGTACCTTACCACCAGTAACGATTCGGGAGCTTCGATTGGCGCTGCAAGACGAATGGACAGCAATGCCTCAACAACTCATTGACACCCTCATTCTCAGCATGGGTAGACGCTGTGAAACCTGCCTAGCAGTCAGGGGAGATCATATCCCCAACTAAAGACCGGATGTTTCTTGCTGACACCCATCACAGGGATGTTTCGGCCTTCAGTCGCATTGCGCTCCATGCTACTTTTTCAATCAAGCTTCTTTTTATCCCTCTGATTTCTCTTTTAGTAAGTGTTGTTTACATATTACACATGTCCTTATGTATTGGGGATCTTACGGTATTAAATGTGTTGATTTGGAAAGCTTTTGTACAAAGTTATATTGGAAAAAACCGTCTCGTCCTTAATTTTTGCACACCAGTGTATATGTATATGCGAATATCTTCTAAAGGATCACATGCAAATGGTTCAAATTGATATTCATTTTTTCCCCTTTATTTTTAACTCTTTATCGTGGACTTAAATCATATTATATTTATCAAGAAAACAGCTGTACCAACAAATATTTTCATTGCAATCAGAAAGTAAATATCACACAATACAAAATTATATATTTATATATAAAATAACTTTACACCACATTCCGAGTTTCACACTTTTAAATTTAAATAAATAATATTAAAATTACCATTCTCTGTGTTCTGAATAAAAGCACAGGAGATAAGCTTTGTATCAAATAATACTGACACCTTAAAAGGAATTTTTTGCCCGTCATTTTAGTCTGATTTTTTAAAAAAAACGCTCAAACACACACTTTTATTTTTTAAAAAACATTGTAGATTATATGTAAAAGTGATTAAATTAGCATTAATATAAAAGAAATATATAGCAACAAGGACTTAAATATAAAAAATATGTGGATACGTTTATCGAAGAATACAGATACGAAGCAAAGAAGGAATTAATTAATATTTAATAGACAAGATATACGCAACACGCCTTCGAAATAAAATACACTTACGATGATTTAGATAATGATATTTTTGGTCAGATCAAAAAATGCTCAAGTTTATGGTCTCTTGCACGCAATTTCCTTCGTCACATCTGCGTGTTGTTGTCTGGATGTTATTTTTGCGTAGAAAATTGTAGTTTTCATACAAAAACATTTCTAGCTTCAGCATACATTAATATCTGAGAAGTATTCATGGTTAGGAATAGTTGTTTGTAACAGTACATGTGTGAATACTAAATATACTCATCAAATAAAACTTATCAAAATATTTAGGAGAGTTTTCAGTTACTAATTTAAAGTTAGTTTAAAGTTACAAAAAAAAAAATTTATGTTCTTGTTTTTGTTTTTAAAAAAATAATTCAAATTTAACTAAATTATTGGTTGAGATTCATGCTAATATATTAAAAATAAAAACAAGCATATATTTTTAAAAATATATCTTCACTAAACAATTCTTATAAATCGAAAGAATCTTCTAATATTCTTCAAACTAAAAGTAAAAATATTGAATCTTTAATTAGTTCTCCACATTTTATAGATTACTAAAAAAAAAATTCTATACAATAACACATTAATAACAACATGCTGTGATTAAAATCAAGTATAAAAAAAACTGTGTTTATCGTATAATTATTCATTCAAATTAAATTACATTTCTTTTATGCTTGAATATACAAAATTAACTTCAGAAACAAATAATTGCATGAAAATGTAAATCTCATTCGGAGAAACCTGTAAAAAAGCAGAAAATATTCATTATCTTGAATAGAATTTTTATATGTCAAAATAATGAATTAATATATTTCCTTAGTCCTTTAAGAAATATTATCCTTGCCGGGCGTCGTTTTATTTCTTTAGGTTTACTTTTCTTATCGTGAACTTTGAATTAAAAGAGTTATAATTAAAACATTTCGAAAAGAATGAATTGTATTAAAAGTTAATTAGCTAAATCGGGTTAAATTACGTTCGAAGATGAGAGGAGGAGTCATGAAGAGAAGATGAATATTAATTAAAAGCTTTTAAAAAGTACTGCGATTCTGCAATATTCAGTAAATAACCATTAAGGCTAACTTTACATAATTACTTTCCATCCATATTATTTAAAATTTTTCTCTGTATACTCATTTTAACCAGGAAAGAAAATCAAAAAGGGTATCAAAATAACAATATCTGCATCATGTAAAACAAATTAGTATTACGTATTCGAATAGAAAGGGTAGATAATTGAAAGTAAAAACGCAAAAAGTGCAAATGAATGCTTCACAGACATCAAAACAATTTTAAACTATAAACACATTACGCAAAGCATGAAAAATAATTATAGAGATCCGGATCTGATTGTTACTGGAAATTATTCCATATGCAATTACGAGGTCAGGAGATTTCACAAAAGTCCACGATGTCCCCATTTTTCAGCTGTGAAGGAATCGTGGCTTTGAATTTTCCCTCATTTCCAATTAACGCTTCTGTAACGGAACAACCATTAGGAAAATCCAACCTTATTTCCATTGCTAATTCCATTGGAAATTTCATTCTATCAAAAACAATGGAGAAAATCTTCTTAATAAAAACAATAAGCAAAGAATAATTTTTTTCCCTTTCCACCAGCGCAGACGATACTTTTTGGAATGTTTCAGCTGCGGGTAAAATGGCGTCCATTTCTGTTTTTATTCTTTCTACCATTTCTCCTCTTCTTTGTTATTAATTTTAGCATTTCGTTGGGTCCAATTACTGTTTTATCTTGCTTGGTGCCGTTAAAGGTACGTGCGACGTGAGAAATGTATTAAGCTCCAGTAAATCGCATCTCACGGACAGTGGCCTTTTAATGTTCAGTCGTGAACCATGGACGTAATTTAGAGGTGCTGCTCGAATTTAAGGGAGGGGGGAATACCAGGAAGTGGGAAATATGCACCAGCTTTCTCTTGATCTTCTTTATTATTATTATTTTTTTTCGAACCTTTCCCAATGCAGAAGAATATCCTATCTTAACTCGTTAGATAAAACCTTGCTTCGTTTATATGTATTTAAAAAAAGGTATTCAAATACAAATGATATGGGTAAGAAAGGCAGGTTTTTGAGGTTCAGCTATGGCGGAACGTGTCTGGAGTATCATACCACAAATAGCCTTATTAATAGAGGAAGTTTTGTGTCAAAGTGCCATTTTGGGTCTACTACTAGTTCCTTTTCACGCAAAAAAGTCGTAATCGAATATTTTTCTCAAGTTCAGGTGTCCACGTGAAGATTGGAATGACTGTTCTAGAAGAGAAAATACCAGTAAAGAAAGGCTTTAAAATGTGTACAGAATAAAATGCAGTGTCGAAAAAATAAATTTTTCTGTTTGTGAAAAATAAAAATTTCAAATGGAATAATATTAGTGAAAAAAAAATTTAAAGGTTTGCTTGTGTGTATTAGTTAAAGTAGGTGACTACATTCGGATCCGTGATTTTGAAAAACCACATAAAAGAATAATTTTTTAAATATTTAGAGACAGTTGGGAAATAGAACTTGTATATAATATTGTTTTAAAAATATATTTATTAGAGAGAAAAAAAATATTTAAATGCAAATTTTTGACAAAAAATGATGTAAGAAGGACATATTTTCAAAATATTCTCCTGCAGTATAATTAAGGCTTCAATAATAAAAATATTTTGTGTCTATGTGTAGCTAAGATTTCTGTACACAGACCGAACTAAAAGTTTTAAAAAATTCACATTACTTGCAGAATTACTATCAATCAAAATAATAACCGGTGTGTGTGTGTCTGTGTTTTTGTAAAATTTTATCTACTTTGATATATTAACTCCTTAAATGCGATGTATATTTCAGAAAAAATGGATCAAAAATGGAAAATACTTTGACTGTTTAATTTTGTTCTTTATATAATTATAAAAGTGAGAAAATGGTTTTTTATTACAAAATCAAAATTTCAAATGCAATAACTACTATATTTACATATAATTTTTACGTATACATCAAAAAGTAATGGGTTACACATACATCTTATTCAATTAGAGCAAATTAAACAAAATTTTGAAGCTAAATATAATATAACTAGTCTAATATAACATAAAAACATAACACACAATATGATTTATATATATATATATAATACATACATTTCACAAATCTTTTACAGTATAGTCAGTGACGTAACGTAGAACGTTTAGACCCTCCCCCTGCAAAGTCAGATATTAGGTCACCAAGTTGGATTTTACAAAGGGTAGGTACTTGGCGGCAGTCAGGCTTTGGGGCCCACTAGAACAATGCCCCCTCCGCAATGCGGGGGTATACGCTACGTCACTGAGTATGTTATGTCACAAAACACAGTACTACACATATGCCCATATCGCACTGTCTGCAATTAACTCGGGTTTCATGTCTTATCACGTCTTACCACTAAAGTCATCTGTTAGGAAAATAGTGAATTAAGTATCCTAAAGTAGAAACGCACTCAGATCGGGCTTCACAAAATAGAAACGCTAAGAGGTGTTGAAAACTAAAACCTTATTTTTTTTGACAATTTAAGACTTTTACATTTTCAAATTGTATAGATTTTAACATTTCTAAAAATACCTTGCTTTAACCTCTAGGGTAGTTAGAATCCCTTAAAACCGATTTTTAAATAATAGTTGAAACTGGTCCACGCCCATTTGAATGGCGAAAAATGTGAACAAAGTACTCATTTTTACTTAAAAAATGAACGTCTGATATAAACCAAATGTATCTTTTATTGTAAATTGAGCCTTTTATTTTTTCATTTCCTAACTGATTAGAGTCTCACACTGTATACATTAAAATCAATTTATCTCAAAATGTATAAATTTTAATGTTCGATGTACCTTTTCTGAGAAGGGTACATCATAGGTATGTACATTTTTTATGATAAATTTATAATGGTCTAATGTATACTGAAATGAGCTTTTTGTAAAAAATTCAAAACTTTATTTTTTACAAATTTTTTTATGTAAAAAATGGGTCAGAGAGAGATTTTATTATGTTTGATAAAATATTTTTAAAATTATGAAAAAATTTAAAATTAGCTAAAAGCTCATTTCAGTATAATGAGAAAGGTGTACTGAACTTGTGTGAAAAATTTCAAGATTGTACGTATAACAGATTCGAGAAAAGGTACATCGAAAACAGCGAATTTAACATTATCAATATAGAGGTTTTCTACACTTCTTAATTTTTTTTTTTTGCCCAAAGTCAGTTTGGTTATCCCAAATACTGCTTGTAGTAGTTGCCCGAACTGAATTCAGGCGATACTGGCAATTGGTTAAAATACGAATAGATGTATTCCTAAATTACGTATCTCAAAATTATTATCTATCCTAATTCAGGCTCCTAAAGAAGTCTTAGCTATATATAAGCAAAATATTATTATTATATAAGTATTCTACATAAAAGGAAAATGTTTTGAATAAATGTCATTCTCTCATTATTTTTTTGAAAAAAAAAACTGCATTTAAATAAATTTTTATTGCGATAATACTTTCAAAACAATTTTATGTGTGCATTCTTATTTAACTGACATTAAATATCTAAAAAATTATTCATTTATACGCTTTTAAAAAATCACGGTTTCGAACGTAGTCAGTCTCCTTAAATATAATGAAAATTCAATCTTTGGGATTTGAATTAGTCTGAGGACAAAATGCACAAAATCAATTTATGTTTTTTTAAAAAAAAGCATAAATTTTTTCGAATTTTTTATATGCATGCTGGTAAATTACGAATAATAATTTTCAAGCCTGCTCAAATTGACTCTAAGTGCATTTGTAAGGTACTTAATTCAAGCCTGATTAAGGAGGGAGAATCAAAATTGATATGTTAACCATGACTGCGAAAAGTCTTTATTGACATATTACACCTTAACAGGCTTAAAACTAGTATATAATGTAACTCTAACATTTACAAAATGAAGTATTTGATTATATAGTAAACCAATCAAATTATCAAAAAAAAATTTTTAAATATAAATTGCAGCTTGAATATTACAAAGTCAGGAATTTAGAGAATAAAAACTACTGTTATAGTAATGTGTATTATATGATCACCTCACTTGCCATTTTTATAAATTTCTTTCGATATCAAACTCATACATATAATACGTATGAAATCAGGGGCATAGCTACCGCCGTATCAATGATACGGGGCCCTCTAGAGCAGGGGCCCCAACATGTGTAACCACAGTTCCACTAAAAGGGCTCCCATATCTAAAAAGGGCCCAGGAGGAATTTTGATAAATGACTTCCTCAGAGCTAGCTACTCCAGTGAATGAAATAATCATTATTTATGTAGATATAATGTATATGTATAATGTGTGTTACCATTATATTAATATTAACATAATGTATTTTTAAGTAAATAATTGAATATTAGTATTTTCATTTCAAAATTTAAGTCATAAGTAATGAAGAAATTTGTACCGAATCTGCTTAAAATATTTTCCATTGAGTTAGGGGGGAAAACTTAAAAGTAATAAAGATTCAGCCGAAAATGATCATTGTTTCGTCTTAATGAGGCACCTGCAAAGTCCACAGTATTTATTTGAAAAGAAATTTATAATTTTACAACAGATATATATATCCTCTTTGTTTTCTGCATTAATATAATTAAATTTTAATCTTCATGCTACGAAAATTTTCAACAATTTGAATTTTCTGCTACTATTTCTCACATCATTTTCAGCTATACAGTCGAACCTCCATATAACGGACCTCTATATTGCGAATTTTTCTGTATAGCGAACTTTTTCCTGGATCCAAGAATGATTCACGATTTTCTTCGTAAAATAACCTCCCAATAGCGAAGTGCATTTTCCATATAACGAACTTTTTCTCTTGTGATTCAATTTTTTTCTCCCTATTTTTGAAGAATATGTAGATTTTTCGAGTTATTCTCTCTTTTAGCACATTTTATGGCGGTCATAAATCTTGAACTGGTTTTATTAGGTGCCTAACTCACCGAGAGCAATAGAATTCTGTGCATTTCACACAAGAATTGCAACCCTTAACTCCCATTGTCTAGTTTACTGGGAACATCTTCGATGTCCCCTTTTACCTTCAGTAGAGTCTCAAGTCCTTGAACTAGTCTCCGCTCATTTGTAGTATTGATCAATCGTAAGCGCAACTTCGTTTCTTATAGCTTGAAAATGTCAAAACATAAGTGCTTTAGCATCAAAGAAAAAAAAATTTAATTCTTCAGGAAGTGGATAAAGACGTCAAGAAATTTTTCTTGTAGTTTTTCTTTCGTTTTTTTAATAGGTAAGATATATAAAATAATTATATATTAATTTACAAAAAGGTGTGAATAATTACTTTTTTTAATATATAGTGTTTATGAATTTAAAATTTGTTTTCTGTGGTTTATTAAGGAAATCGAAAGATGAACCTCTATATAACGAACTTTTTTTCGGGGTTTAGCGACTTCGTTATATAGAGGTCTGGCTGTATATATATATATATATATATATATATATATATATATATATATATATATATATATGAATATTATATATATATATATGAATATATATATATATATATATGAATATTATATATATATATATGAATATTATATATATATATATGAATATTATATATATATATATATGAATATTATATATATATATGAATATTATATATATATATATATATGGAACAGTGGCACACACAAGGGGGTGTCCTAAGGGTCCGGACCCCCTCTCCCTCAAAGTCCTTGGGATTTTTTGCGGCTGATTATAATTCTAAGTGTATAGTACGTAAAATTTAATTAATTATTTGTTATTCACGATTAATTTTATTAATTAAAGCTAATTATTTATTCAATAATTAGTTTTTTACTGTTTTTTGTTCCCGAAAATCGACAAAATCAAAAGGAGCATGATACAAGAATGGTGGACTTTTCGACCCTGACCCCCCTTGAAAAATTCCTGTGTGCGCTACTGTATAGGAAACTAAATATAATTTTTGAAAGAAAAAAAAATGATGATATTTTAGTCTTTTCGTGTCTGTTTGGATGACCGTCTCCCCAAAACAAAGTCAGCTTAACAAATTAGACTTCCTCAATGCATTTTTCGCCCATCACTCGTTCGGGCTAAAAAAGACGCCGCTCTTCCCACTTCAGTAGTAGAATTATAAATCACAACTAATTGGGCGTGGGCGAAAGATTAAAGCCATACCGCCTCACCGCATTGTTCTTCCGTATTAATAAGGAGATAAGTAATACCCGACGATACATCTGCCACCTTTTACACTCTGACACTAACATACTGTCGTAGCCAATGCCCACTCTAATTTCAACGGCCAGGTGGAGAACGCCCTATCTTTTGCCAGGAGGTGGTGGCAGGGCCTCTTAATACCCCTAATATGTGACGCTAGAACCTCCCAAGAGGACCACCGATTAATGGAGCAGTGAAGAAACATCTGCTTTCAATTCCAGATTGGATGAAATAACCCAAAAATACAGAGAAAACATTGGTGCTTCCACCCATGAATTAGTGGTTTGAGTGTTTTTAGAGTGAAATTTCTTCGTTTTTTTACTGCGAGTGTATTTTTTAAAGCTGGGTGGAAGAAATATGTCCTTCCGATGTGTTGAGAAATTCTGTAGGATTATGAAATGGATGCATTTTTTTTAAAAAAAATTATAGTTGTTTAAGGACGTATTTTGATACATGTATTATTTTTGTCATATATATATAAATACATGTGCACGCTTATCTATACTCTCACCTAAATAGCATAGATGCAGTGGCGCACACAGGAATTTTTCAAGGGGGGTCCAGGGTTGAAAGTCCACCATTCTCGTATCTTGCTCCAACACGCCGCCCAACATGTTCTTTTGATTTTGTCGATTTTCGGGAACAAAAAAGGAGTAAAAAAAATAATTATTAGATAAATAATTAGCAATAATTAATAAAATTAATTATTAATAACCAATACTTAATTAAATTTTACGTACAAATTACATAGGATTATAATCAATTGAAAAAAAACAAGGGCTATATGGGGGAGTTTGGACCCACTCCTTTGTGTGCGCCTCTGCATAGATGCAATAAATATTTCATTAATTGCACTGAAAAATTTAAGTTTTTTTGTAATTTTCTTGTGAATGTGAAAGATGTGTATGCATGTGACTGAAATATTTCATAAAATTAGGAATAAATTTATAAAATTGCTGTCAAAAATTAAATAAACGTAAAAGTACTTATAGTAATGATTTAAAAATTTCTAAAACTAATTAATAAAATAAACTGGAAGAAATACTAAAAAGCATTTAATGGGAGCAAATTTGCGACAGAAATAAGCTTTGGGCAATAGTTTATCTATTCTCTTCAATAATACAATAAAGCAAAATCCTTTTTACCTGTCCTTCTCCCTCAGCTTACATAGGAGATCGATTCCGCAGAATACCGTGTAATTTGTAGTTGCGCTTTTTTTTATGCAAAACAATGTAATTAGGGAAAACAAATCAAAATTGCATAGTTTAGTCAGTAAAATATAAATTCACAAAGCATTATATGTAATACCATTAATATCAATTGCTAACCTCTTTTGGATTTAGTTTGCGTGCACACATATAATGCCTTTTTTCATATTCCTGAAAATAATTTCCCATATATATGAAGGTTTGCTCATTTTCGCACAAGTTCTAGTTGCTGAGCTATTTTTCCAGTGTAATTTTATTTTTTCTAGTTCTTATGATACCTTCTATCTGGGAATATAATTTAATAAATTTCAGTTAATCTTTTTTAAATTATGTAAACGATATGAAATTTTTATTTTAGTTCTTAGAAAGTTATATCTCTCTTTTTTTTCAGTTTTCTTCCTTTCTTTAAATTTCCTTCACCATGCTTAAATCCCATAAATATTCAATTTGCGTACAAAAACAATGAATGTTTATCATTAAAAAGCAAAAAGTTTTATTAGAAAAGCATAATTATGAATTAAACATTTTACTGAGATTTACTTCATTAACTTATGTCAATGATTTTCAGTGTACAAAAAAAGTGTGAATTTCTTTCTTTTTTTAAGGCTTGATTCCAGAGCTTTCAATCAAATTAAGTCTATTAAAAATTCACTGCAAAAATCAACATCAACAAAAATGGTAATTTTTCAATATTTGTTTTCAATTATTTCTTGAAGTATATACTCTCAAAAGTAAAATCACAACTATATATACATAATTAAAATATTCCTTCCCCTAGAAAAAAATCTTGAGAATCCATTATATTTTCTAAGTTGAAAAAACACCCAAGCATGAGAAAAACATATATTTTTCTTATTTTCAAAGCCATTTTATGAAAACATGTATAAGATCCTATTTTGTCAATAAGATTCTTGTATGCATTCGGTGTGTGTTTTTTCGCATGATTGTTTTGTATCAAAAATCAAATCAAAAATTGTCTTATTTTGTCACTTCTGTATTTCTAGTATTAAATATTTAGGAAACAGCGTAATTCAGGAGTTATTTTTTAAAATCCAGTTCCAACTCTGATTTAACTCTTTCATGCTTGGTGGTACATATGTTGTACCAGTTATTCTTATTCGTTTATTGTATGGTGGTACATAAACGTACCACTTGTCTGAATGCCTCAGAAATTCATGCTAGAGGATACATTCTCTGAAACACCACAGAGGTCAATTTCTTGCAGTTACTCAAGTTTTCAACAGATGTCAGAAACTAATTGTATGCAATGAGTTTATTCAATAGTTAATTCTTTGATCAGCTCTGAGTCTGTTGAGTTGTATTTTTTGGAAGTGATTGTGTTGTGCCTTTTTGAATGTAAATGCAAGTGATTCTTGTGATATTTGATACAAATTAGGTAAGTATATATTATGTAACTAAATAAGTCAATATTACAATAATTAATACCTCACATGGGCATTGCTATTATGAAAATATGAGAGTCCAAAATATGTACCACCCCGCTATTGCAGGCCATCCTCTTTACTAATACAAAATGCCTTCAGCTTATTATTTTACAATAATGGACATGTTTATTGTGCCATGTAGATATGTTGTAAGTTGCATTTTTTAAAAAATAATAATAATGTTATTTAATAATATTACATACAAAATTAGGCAAATGTCCTGAATGAGCTATAGCTCGAGTTTAGGAAAAAATAAGTACAACTAGGGATTGCAATATCAGACCAAAAGTTCAATGCTGGTATTTATTAGATCTTAATACCGGGATACCGGTAGAAGTTTTAGGAAAAGAAGGAAAATACAGGTGTTTCTTTGTTTCATTTGTCAGTTTTATTAGAGTGTAAATATCACAAAAAATAATTTTTAACTTATAAATTATAACAGTGCAGTGGCACACACAAGGAGGGGGTCCGGACCCCCTTCCCCTCAAAGCCCTTGATTTTTTTTCCGATTGATTATAATACTAAGTACATAGTACGTAAAATTTAATTAAGTATTTGTTATTAATGATTAATTTTATTAATTAATGCTAATTATTTATTCAATAATTAGTTTTTTGCTGTGTTTTGTTCCCGAAAATCGACAAAATCAAAAGGAGCATGATACAAGAAGAATGGTGAACTTTCGACCCCGGACCCCCCCCCCTTTGAAAAATTCCTGTGTACGCCACTGTAACAGTGTATAAAAAAATCATAAAAAAGTAAAGGAATATCTTATTTCTTTAAATCACAAAAAAGTAAAGGAACATCTTATTTTTTTAAATCACAAAAAAGAGAAGAGAGAGTATAAATATCACTATTCAGTCTGTGGTACTATTACAGGTTTTTGGAATATGATCTTAAAAACACATAATGCTTCAATTGTACTGTCATTAAGTCTGGAACGCAATTTTGTGCAAAAATTACCAACTGTTGTGAACGTTCCTTCGGTATCTACGCTTGTTTGTCGTACTGTTAGCAATGCGATGTAATTTTTTCAAGTATTTACCTCTGTCCCTTATCTTCAAATAAATCGATTTCTTGTCAGATTGTTTTGGATGTAACTCATTTCTTTATTGTATTTTAGTTTATTGAAATTTTTTTAGTTTCGCTAATTCTAATTTTTGTTCAAGGGACAATTCCTTTTACTGTAGACATTAGTGTCATAATCATCTTCGATAACTGTACCGAATTTTTCTGAATGTGAATAAGGTTTTTGGGTAAAAAATTTTTTAGAAAATTTACTATAAACTTGATCAAATTTGAATTGGTGTGTAGTCTCTTTTCTTCTTTTTCATTTTAATTTATAAAATCATGATGGTATGCAAATTACAAGTATATGATATTCAAATCCAATGTGACTAACAAACTCCCCAATTTGAAAGATATCGAAATATTACACACTTGCTTCGCAATTACAACCTTGTTTTTATAGATACGAATATCAGACTACGAATCCTTCTCAGTATCGTTCTGGGCTGAAATATAATATAATATATATATATATATATATATATATATATATATATACATAGTTTTAGCCCTCTCCTTGGATAATTCATATATTTTATTACTTCTCTTGATTGTACGATGGAACTTTATATTCAGAGTAATTAATTTCGCCCGTTAGGGAGACATAGAAACAAAAGTGTATACTATTTTGCTAGGTTGGAGGTCTCTGGACATATAGTGAAGACAAAAAAAAATTCTAGTAAATACCGAAAAGCCGGTATTTAAGCTTGTGAATACCGGTATTACAAAAAATGGCTCAAAATACCGGTATTCGGTATCCTGGTATTGCAATCCCTAAGTACAACTAATACACTTTTATTATACATGTTGGCTATATAGAAACTAGGTAAAATAAAATAATGTATAGAATAGAATATTTATAAAAATAAAACTAACAATAGGTTAATTAGAACTAAACTAAAATTAAGGTTACAACATTAAATTAGGAAAACTGGAAATATTTTAATATATAGGAATAAGATGAAGTGTATTTATTTATTTTTCCAAAACAGAATGAATGTGTTGTGTCTGCAAAGTTCCATTGTGCCTAGGGAAGAAAAACTGTTTCCAGAACTATCATGCTGCTTGAAGCGTGGTGGTACAAAATATGTACCACCTAGTTTTTAAAACTTTAGACACCCTTTATTTGAAAAAGTGTTTAATATTAAAAAATATGTACTAGCTTTTGTTTAATAATTATAGTTTTGTGTGGTTTATCTAAAATATTTGAAAAAAATTTCCCTTTAGTGCATTATTTTAGTCAAAAATTCAGCACATGAAAGAGTTAACGTTTTTTCCCGATGTTGTGAATGTTCGTTAAAAAAAGCATGCGGATATTTTTTATTCTTTATAAACAACACTCGCAGTTGAGATAATTCTATTAACGACATATATTTATTGTCTTTCGAACTAAAATTTCTTTTTGGATTAATTGCCAAGAAAGATCAGCATTCGCGAATCTTCTCGTTATGGTCCATCGCTCCAAAATACGTTAAGCTTTTCACCCTTACCATCGAGCACAACTTGCCACACACCTTATAAATGCACACCTTTTCGTCTTACGACTAGCAACACGCGTTTACTTTCCTTAGAGATCAACAGATGGCGCACCCCATTCGCAAAACCTTGCATCCTTTTTAACACTTCTCGTAAAATAAAAAAAAATAAATAACACCTCCTGTGATTCGAAAGACCGGTTAGTTAGCTTGGTCTTCCATCTAAGCACTGAGAAAGAAAAAAAAAAGAATAATAATAATGCTGAAAGAAAAAAATAAATAAATAAAAGAAGAAGCGTAAGGAAAGAAAAGAATAATAACAAAACCGCACTGACGTTGCGAGAGGGGAAAAGTCTTGAAACAAATAAATAACCGAAGTATAAGAAAAAGAAGGAACACGCGGTGGACTCGGCGCGGATGGAAAGCATGGTATTCGGTTTGATGTGCCAGTACTAACCGGACGTATTCGGTAGTTAATTTCACACTTTAAAACTTGAGTGTGCGTGCGTGAGCAGTGATTACAAATATTTCGGAAAAGTGGGATGGCGTCTTGTGGTGTGATTTTGATGGTCGCCCTGTTTGGTATCACGTGGTTGATACCGGAACTGGCGATCTCGAAGAAACTTTTCGATATTCACTGGAACACCAGCAATCCCATGTGAGTAAACAAAATGTCACATTTGTTCATTTTTATGGTACGGGAGCGAAGGGATATCTCTATGGTGTCATCGCTGCGCAAAGATGTCACTTTGACACCTTTGACTCTTACCGTTTCTAGGATAAAGAAAATAAAAACTTATTGGCAAAGATAATTTTCATTAAATATTTGGATCAGTTAAATTTGGGGGGCTATAGGCGGAGCTTTTTAGGGTAGCGAACAAAGCAATGACAGATAGTGAATTCAAAATACCGACAAATTATAACAATTATTATTTAAGATACTAACTTGTAATCGTTATCTTAATTATTTTAGTTTAATCTATCAAATTCATTTTCAAATAAAGACGATTAAATAATACATGTTGAGATAACTTTTATGTAAAATCCGGAACAATCTAATTGCATTTATAAAAAATTAGGCTTTTACTGATTTTTTACTCTTAGGTATCTCTATCAAATTCATTTTCAAATAAAGACGATTAAAAAATACATGTTGAGATAACTTTTATGTAAAATCCGGAACAATCTAATTGCATTTATAAAAAATTAGGCTTTTACTGATTTTCTTACTCTTAGGTATTTCCTCACGTTTTACTATAATAACAAGCATAATAGTACGGTTGAAATATACGCATTAAGATTATATTGAAAGTAAAAGACGAAAATAATTTCTTTATTGATATTTTAAAAAAATATTTATGATTTTCAAACAAGCAATAAATTTACTTACTTTAAGTAGCTTCATTTATTAGATTCTGAAATAAAACAAAGGAATGCAATATAAATATAAGTAATTCTACCATATGTAATGCTGTTCTTTAATTTTTTCCAATGATAGATTATTTTAGTTACTCTAATAATACCATGCATGTTTTTGACTATATTCTTCAAGCTTGAGAACGTTGCGGTTACTGTGGTAAATTTCTTTGTGTCAATGAGATTTACAAATAGAGCTCGGTGATGTTTCTAAAAAAAACTAACTAAGAATGAGATACATGATCAGAAACAAGAAAGACTTGTAATAAAAGTTTAAAAAAATGTAAAATGAAAGAAAAATTACTATTTTATTTCGTTAAAATAGAATGACGAATTAAACAAATGATGACGAATTATTTAGATGAAATATAAATTCGAGAGATCTACAGATATTAGAAATTTTTCTCCTTTACTTTTCTTTTTCTCCCCTCTCTCTGTAATTTCTTTTACTTAAATAAGAAATAATTGTTTCTCTTTCTCATTTATAATGTTTTACAAAAAAGCATCAAAAATGTGCTAAAAGATTACTCGTATTTTTATTGTACTTGTATCGATCGAATTCATTTATCAATAATTTAAAAAGCTAGACACTTGCTTGTAAATTTAACGAAATAATCATTTGAAATATATGATAAACAATTATATGTAATCGAGACAGAGATACATTTCTCTTTAGTAGATTTTTACTGAGATTTATGCCAAGAAAATGAATTTATTAATTTCAAAATTTATGTAAAATGTTTTGCAGCGCAAAATTAACAATCAGTTCAATAAGCAGTCAAAATTTATTCAGGAAAGGAACCTAGGAAAGAGGCGGGATTATTTGTTAGAAAAATATTTTCGTATAAAATAACGAAAGCGTAAATATCTTTAAGAAGCTCTTCTAGCAAATTGCTAAATACTGACTCATCGATCGGTATCTAATTAAAACATTTCTGTATGGTAATTATTAAATGTATCTCTATTAGAAATATACATTTTTTTATATATTTTATCAAATCTCTTAACTTTATTCTATCGTGTTACATTTGTTTATCTCATATTAGTATTTCTATTGTATATCATAAAAAACTTTTTAAAATAGATTAATTAATAAATTTGTAAGGAAATACACATATTTTAAAAATCTAATAACTTCGCGTTTAAAACCTTTAAACGCATATGAAAAACATAGAAAACATAGTTATGTGTGACAAAGTAAAAAATATAATCATTTTTGATTAATGAATGTTTAGTATATTAATTAATATTTTATAAGTTTAATTGAACCAAAAAACTACGAGAAATAACTTTTACAAAATATACTTATTAAAATTTTTGAAAAGGTTTAAAAATCTGCATTAAGAAAGAAATTTCTCACACATTTTGATTCGAATAATAAAAGCACTAATTTATTTTTATTTAATATCCCTATTGTGGCAACATTTCATCTTTATAACCAGAAATAAACATTTTAAAATTTTTATATATCAGTATGATTATATTAAATACGTGTGAAAGTATTTTTATGAAATAGAAATTAATTCAGTACGTAAAAATCTTTATAATTTATATTTACGCATTGTTTAACCTTATATATATATAATTGTGAAAAAATTATGCGTGAAAATAAATATTTATCTTAACTTTCATAATTACTTATAATACAGCTAAATAGTTTTATTAAGTAAGTCAAATTAGTTAAACTTAAGTTATAATAATGACTGTAGATACACTCACTATATAATTTCATTTTATTTATGATCTAACTGATTAACCATGTTTACATAAAATGAATTAAATTTTTACTAAAAAGGAAGTAAAATAAACTGGAAAATTCATTTTGACTCATTAATGAATTTATTAGAGTAAGTAATGTATGTTAGTGATTAATTTTAAAATAATATAATCTAATAGAAAAATCATTTGCAAATTTTTAAAAGGATATTAGTTTGCATAGTGATATTAAACATTAATGTTACTTTAAAAAATTATATTAATGAATTCAATGTAGTAAAAACTCAAGTCGAATTTAGTGCTCATAAGCAAAGTTGTGTATTTAAAATTTTAAGTTTTTTAATATAAAAGGGAAATTACAATTTAGTTTTTAAGGAAATATTTATATAGAACTGAAGTTTATAAATATCTTAAGTATATTATTTAATTTAAAAGGAAAATTTGACATTTTTTTCAACGCTATTTTATCTTCGTTTTTATTTTTTTGCTGAAATACGTTTTATCGTTACATATATCACTGCACTTATAATTAATGGCTACTGAATGTTTTAAGCTGAAACAATACTCTCTCTCAATCATATTCTAATTCTTAGAAATATTAATTATTTAAAACTGTTTTTTCTTAACTTTATAATTTTTTCAAAACTCTTTTAATGTTTTATTTAATTCTTAATGCTTTTATAAGTTATAGCCTTTAAATACTAGAAAACCCTCTTTGCTTTTAAAAATGTTTAGATATTATTTTTATATTTTAAATAAATAGTTAATTTTCATCTATCTCACGCAACCTTTTTCTTTTAATATTTTCAACTGACTTAATCTTAACAGAAATCCTGTAAAATTTATTTTCTTGTTAAATAAAGTATTTTCGTATTTAGTGTTGAAAAAAAATTAATTAACTTTGAAAACTATACATATAAATATAAAATACAGCAATTATTTAAGTGTATTACCAACAAAATGTACATATAATATTTATATGATAATGATTTTTTTTGTAAATAATTTTTATTACTTTATTTTATTGTAAAACAGTTAATTATTAAATAAATTGTCATCAAAGAATTCTCAGAATTTTTGCCTTTTTCTAATAGCCTTACGTATATATACGTAATATTTCACGTAAAATATTACGTATATATACGTAATATTTCTAATAGCATTACGTAATATTTCGAGGTAATCAAATCTTTTAAGCTTGGTTATAACGCTTTTCAAAATGATTTATGGAACATAAAACTCACATAAAGATAAAGATCGATTAATCTTTTATGACAGGTGTACAGGAATTTTGAATTACAGTTTTAACTGTCACGTCATATTACTTGTAAATTAACGGTTTCTTAAGAAAATATTTCATTTACCGGGAAATTCGCTTTTTTTTTTTTTTTGGGGGGCAGAAAAATGATGGCAATAAAACTAATCTCTCATTAAAATCCAAGCATCTTAAGGACTTGATTTTTTTTTTTTTTCTGTGATTAACATAAATTTAATATTTTTGCTTTAAAAAATATCCATGGGTTTATTATTTATTTTTATATATAAATACTCTATATTCTAAATAACTGATTAGAATTATAGAGTTAAACGAGAAAAAGAAATATAACATATATGTTTCAAAAATAATGTAAAAAGTACATACCTTTCCTAATACATGTTTCAGTTTTTAAACTTTTATTATTGAAGAAGGGGAACGTACTATTTTTTATTAGAAATGTGAAACTAGTAAAAGCAAATAAATAAATATGTACGTTATTAATGAAATATAAATATGAAAACATGTAAAGCTAGATTCAGAATCATGCCTGATAAGAATAATTTTGATACAAAAATAAATTAGTTGATCAAAAACAAATTGCTTTTATCAAAAGAATAATAATAAAGTTACTTGTAATCTATTGTTAGTTGAATTTATTAGTTTATAGATTAAGATATTAACAAGTATTTACTTTGTCAAAATTCTAATCCTTTGCTACAAATACTTTGATTTTTGGTGATAACGTAATAAAAGCAAGTAAAGTAAAATAATAATATAAAATGTTTTAAAATAAAATGCATCTTACTTACGTATTTTTAAAATTTATCGACGAATATATTTTTAAAGTTTATCAACGAATATATTTTTAAAATTTATCAAAGAATAAATTTTTTTAAATTCTCATCTTTGATATTGATTTAAGATAATTGTAATAAAATTCTAATAGTATTTTAGTTTAATTTTTTTATTCAAGGAAAATATCTGCTATAATCTTTAAGATAATTCGAAAGTAAAGATAAGAGAGAAAGACTGTTTGAAAATGACCTACATCTAAAGATAGATAAAAAAAAGATCTCTACTAAATATAGATGTTGCATAAGATAACGGATTTGAAATGTGTACTTCTAACGTCTTAAAATATGATGTTTACAGCTAGCTTTCACATTTAATAATATTAACTTCTACGAGCTAATATTTTTTACAATTATTTCTTGTTCTTGATTTAACTTTAACTTTATTTAAATAAAGATAATAATTAGATAAGTATGTGATAGAAGTAGATAAGGATAGGAAAAAGTTTTTCATCAGCTCTTAATTGTTTTGATATTTAGTCATAAGAATATAATACTTTAAAAGAAAAATATTTTCAAGGAAATTTTCTCAATTATATATACAATTCAATTATATAGTTATATATATATTTTCTTCGTGATAATGTATAAAATAATTAGTCAGAAATTTGTATAAATAACATGTCGACTTACAAGCGAAACACAAATACTTAAAACTTGATGAATTTCGTAACAAATAAACCAGACAGAATAGATATAACTATAATTGTGTTGTTTTAACACAGTTGAAAATAATTGCGTCTTTCCTTAGCCTGTTCGATTTAAAAATTTTAAATCTTACTTTTTAACTTCTATTTCTTGCCTTTTAATGGGTAATATGAGAATTAACTAGTTTTTAAAGAAACATATAGAATGCTTGTATTTTTTAAAAAATAATCTGGAAAGTTTATATTTTTTTAAAAAAATAATTTTGGAAATACAATTAGATTTATAATTTTAATTTTAAAATATTTTGCTATGAGAATAATTCTTATCGGTTACAATCTTTTGTTTTGAAATCATAACATTACAAAAATAAATTCAAAGATTAACATCAGTTGTAATTGATTTTATTTTAAATTAAATAATTTAAGCGTAATCTTAAAGAATATTTAAGTTAAAATTAAGATGATCCACCAAGAGTTTATTTGTTAAATAAAACTGTTTTGTTAAAAATTCATATTTGATCCAATATATTTATCTTATTACATACTTATTTAGTCTTACTGCTTGAAAAATAACTAATATTAAATAAAGACGCTTTTAAAAACTTTTTCGGACTATTTTTTATTACTAATATTAACTTTTTCGATATGATCAACACACGCATAGCTTTACATAAGTAAAATTGTACACTCACGAACTGGCAGTATAATTTGAATTATTACAAACACTATGTTATAATTTATCATCACCGTTGTCATGGTAACGTTACATAATACTGAGATGATAAATGTGACTTTGATGTAGAGTCATAGACGCATTTACTGGGACTTATAAAGGTTGAGAATGCTCTCACATAGTGAGTGAGTATAATCTTGTATTATAGTGAAAACATGAACTAAAAAGGGGCTTTAAAGCAAAATTTTGAAATATATTTTGGCACTTATGAGAATAGTTCAGATTAGACTACAAATAAATGCAGAATTATATTCCTTCTGTATGATTTTAATATTTCACATATTCATCTATTTTCCTAAATTATGATATGGAAAAAATACTGTCATGTGTGTTGTGCGTGTGTATTATATTCATTAACTATTGAAAAACATTTGAAACGTAACTTTGATGTTTTTTACGATTGCTATGAAATATTATCGATAAAATAGTGCGAATTTGTTGTTGTTGCTCATCTTCATGTCTAGCCAACCTAGACCAAGTCCATAATTTCACTCCCTCCCAAAAAGTCTAACACCATTAGAAGGTCTTCATACAGATTTTGTTTTGAAAGCCCCAGGGAGTCAAGAATGTGTTCCGGCCAGGCAGAACATTAAAGTTAATAAGATTTAAATAATTTTGTGTACACTAATATATATATAGAAATATAATTCTTTTTGCTTTACTCTGACTAAATAACATAGCTTTAAGCAGAGATTTCGTAAAAGGAATCTGAAGAAAGCATCTTACTCCCGAGGTATTTAGTAACTATAAATCAGTGGTCTTCAAACTGTTTCGACTCATGGAACCCATAGAATTATAAAGTGTTTTGGGGAAAATCATTTTTCTTTCTTTCTCTCTCTTGGGAGAATATATCTTAAAATAACATTTGAAACAGATTAACTTGTTATAGGTATTTTGTGTACAGACAATTAAAGGAAATATTGTATTTGATGTTAAAATTTTTTTTATATAATTTCAATATGATTTACTCATTTATAATATTAACTAGGTCACTAGTTAATATTATACATTATAATACATAATCGGGATATGTATTTGCATTTTCTTACACAATTTATTGAAATTTGGTTTTTTTAAATTTATATCTACAATTATATTTCATATTCTACAATTAATTAATTTTTATAATTAGTTTTTGTTGCCACATACGTTGATAAATATTTTTCTCGCTTAAACACACTTGCATTAAAATGTTTATAGCTGTGAGAGAAATCCTATATGTGCCGCATGAATTTGCACCCTAATATTCATAGGCTGTTCTTGATAAAATTTAGATTTTACAGGATGTTTATTTCGTGTAAATTGTTAACTAAAAATCAAAATCTTCCCATTTATATCCGTTATCAATATATAATCTGTTGATAGTTCTCAGTCAGTCTTTCTTGTTTGGTCAGTAATAAATTTTGATTTTTATTCATATATTGAAATGACTTTTTAATCCAGTCCATAGGAAACCGTAAATCCTTTTTGCACATTCAATTGTAATTTTCTTTTCGATTTTTTATTTTGACTCATGGAACCCCTGAACATGCCTCGGGAAACTCCCGGGTTCCGTAGAATAAAGTTCGAAGGCTACTGTTATAAATGAATAGAATTTTAAATTCTCGCAAGTATTAATTTCCGCAAAATTAACCCATCGTTTTAGTGTTTCTTGTATTATTATTATTATTTCGAGAGACATTTAAGGCATGTATTAATCTCTAAATGTTTTGGAGTTGATATAACCTGTTAAATTATGTTGATTTTCACAATTGTATGGATGAATACATATCTCTCTATATCTCCGTTTGTAATACATTCACACACACATATACATATACTTTTTTCTCTCTTATTATATATATATATATATATATATATATATATATATATATATATATATCAGTGGCTCACACAAAAGAATTATTCAAGAGGGGGTCTAGGATCTCGAAAGTTCACCATTATCACATCATTTCTCAATATGCCCACCAAACATATTCTTTTGATTTTGTCGATTGTCGAGAACAATAAAAAATAAATTATTGAATAAATAATTCGCGTTAATTAATAAAATAAATTATTTTAATAACAAATAATTAATTAGACTTTACTATATACATAGGATTATAATTAATAGGGGGAAAAAATCAAGGGTGATCAGAGGGTCCGGACCCTTGGGTGTGTCACTGATATAAATATTGAGAGAGAGTTTCCTAACTGCATAAAATCAATGAATTCTATCATTGATTTATGAAATAAGATTGCAGATGGTTTCAATAGACCTAGATTTCGATAGTTTGTGTAAAAAAAAATGCAAGCACATGATGCATGGGTATGTGATACTTGTGATTATTAATGTGAGTATATTATACTAAAAAAATTTTTAATATGGAATACTTTTCTCTTTAACTGTCTTTATATAAAGTACCTATAAAATGTTGATTACTTTAAACCAGTGATCCGCAACCCTCGGTCCGTGGATCAAATGGTGCCGGGCCCCCTAAAGAACATTAAACTATTGCCATTTTATTTAAAGTGGTGCATTTCGCTTGGTTTTGCACAACTCTTTCGCTTTATATTTCACATTAAATCACTTTTATTCATTTTTGGTGTAACTATATTTTATTCTGAAGGCATATTTAAATGAACTAAATTAATATTGTTAAATCAAAACAATCTAAAATATAAACCATCAACGTGTCCCACCCCAGCCGTCCGCGGCAAAATCAACAAACGTTGACCGGTCCACAGCGATAAAAAGGTTGCGGAACACTGCTTTAAGGTGACTGCCTACCTTGAAAATGTCGTTTTTAGTCTATTTAAGACATTTTTTTTTATTTTAAAATCTTATAGTTTGAACATTTTTCTTTCCGAAACCGTTTTCTTTTTCCTTTACTCGAAATAGAAATTAAGTTATAGTGATTTTAAAAAACATCACTCCATGCAAGAGGGCGGTAAGATAAAACTTTAAATGCGTTTTTCTCAAAATTACGTTTTCGAAAGAAACTCTTTACCAGATACATGATATCTTAAGAACCAAACGAGGGAACATTTTGAAATTTTGTGGGAATGTTTATTATACTATTTTTCATAAAGTGGACCATAATTTTTGTTGTAGGTTAAATATTTTTTTTCATTTAGGGTAGTTTTTATAAAGAAAAAAACTTAAAAAATATCACAATTTTCATATTATCATGTATAATTGTCTGTAATTTTCTTGTATTTTAATATTTCTCTTAGATTTTGGCTCATTTTGAAGAGCACCGTAATATGTATGTTGTGTATAAAGAAAATTATGATCATTGTATTAGAAATTTTTTTATACAGTGTTACGCGTTTTAGTAAAAATTTGGTAACATTTCCTAGAAAACAATTAATTCTTCTAAAAGTGCAATATTTATTTAAAAGTTTTTATGTGTTAACATATTTTTTCTTCTTCCTAAAAACACTCAATTTGTTTCAAAAATTTGTTTTTATAAAAAAATTGGGTCCAAAGGTAGGCAGTCATCTTAAACATTATTTTAAGAGGCATTCTTCCAATAGCAGAATGGGGTTCTAAGAAAGCACTTTATAGTTCTAAAAGTTCAATGAAAAGTTTGAAGACCTCTGGTCTAATACATCCACTGTCTCATCCCCAACTCAAAATATCTCCCTTAAAACGACAAGGGTTACTTTCTCGGCGCATCTAAATATTCATCGAAGCGATACCCAAATTCTGGGAGGGCGTTGACAGGGAAAAAAGGGGTAGAAGGACTTATCCTCGGTGGTTGTCAAACAGGAATCCCGGAGGCGTAAATCCGTTTCCATGCTCAACTTGTAGAAGGATGATTATCACGCGCCTATGTGCTGAACCCAAGTGATGAAAATCCACCGACCGTTTTTCAGCTTGCCCAACCATACCACCTCGTAAGGGAAGCATGCTCGATCGGTCGACTACTAACTTTCACGCTACATGGACCCTCAAACAAAATGTTTTATGTGACAACTGATCGCTGTTTGTCCGGACCACGGATTCTCTCTCGGTTGTTTTTTCTCTTTCATTTAAAAAAAAAAGGGCGTGTGAATAAATACGAGAAAGATATGAGAAGTTTCATTTATATGTATGTAAAGCTTTTTATCGCACATTTTCCTTTCTTTGTAACTTATCTAAACATGTTACGCATCTTAAAATTATATACTGATGCAGCATTTTTTTTATTTAGTTCTGTCAGATAAACGTCACACTCGGGTTGCATTTTGTATTACATTGACACGAGACTTATAATTTTGAATCGTAGGCAAAAACAGATCAATATTTTTTTTTATTAAAATTATTAAAAAAAATCCTTTTTTTATGCATCTTGTTGATATTTCTATGCAATATAAGCTTAGTTCGATGAATTTCCCTGTAAAATTACACACTTGCACTCTAAACCCCCCATAACTTTAAAACACGATTGAGTTAGAAAGCTTATAAATATGTAAAATCGACAAAAATTGTATTCAAAATATGCACTGTGCTGAGTAATAAAGGCATTTTACATTTGAATTAGTATCAGGAATTAGTACAAATTTGAGTATTTATAATATTTTAAATTTTTTTATGTTTTTATTTGTGGTTCACTATTATTTTAGATTTAATTTTTAACCCAAACCGGGGTCAATACAAGGAATTTACGATAACTATAACATTGTAATTATTTCTGGAACAAAATATGTTGTGACCATTTTGGAAAATATTTTGAATAAAACTTTTAAATATTTCAATAACTAAAATAAATTGCCAAAAAAAGTTAAAATTCATTAGAGTACCGAGAGAAATTTATAAGATTATTTCATTTAAGATAGGAATGTTTTATTCTCCTTTCTATACATTCTACATTCGAAATAAATATTGCACCGTATATATACAAAAATGTGACAAGTATAGGAGCAGATTCCAAACTTTGAACGCATTTTGAGGTAGGAAAAAATATCCCAGTGCTAAAATGTTCGTACAATTATAACATGTATATACATTGACATGTATATACATATATATACAAAAATGTGACAAGTATAGGAGCAGATTCCAAACTTTGAACGCATTTTGAGGTAGGAAAAAATATTCCAGTGCTAAAATGTTCGTACAATTATAACATGTATATACATTGATGATATTGTATTGTAAAATACACCATTGTGTATTGTGTTGTACACTATATTGCATTGTGCAAATACGCCATTTTTAAGTAAGGCAGCATTTTTAACAAAATATCAGCATAGTTTCGGAACACACTATTATATATGAAAAAACGGATTGATTCAATCAGAAATGAGTAAATTGAAATATGTTAAATTATCTATAAAATAATGAAACAATAAGAAATATTTTCAGTTTGAAAAGTCTATCGATTTAGGGTAATTTTTCCCCTTTAAAAGTTACGTAAAGATTACCTTTAAATATTGTTTAAATTATGAATAATTTATAAAGATATTTATCTGCAAAATATTCTATGAAGATAGTCTGTTGTACTTCACTACATTCTTGAATCTCCAGTTGATGTTTTTTTGACAGAATAGTAATTTTTACTTAAATTAACTAGTTCTAAACACATTTATCTGAAAAACAGGATATGCTTCAATTTCTTGAGGTAACAAGGAAAAAGATCGTTAAGAGATATCGTTAGCAAATGAATTATTTACTCTCTGCTGTATATAATAATATCAAACAACTTTTTAAAAGGAAATAATAATACAATCATTTGATTAGGAAAAAAAAATTCAGTAAAAAAATTAAATGATTTGAAAGGAAAATGTAAAAATTTCAAAATTGTGAACAAAAAACGAGAAAAATATTCTTTTATTCCTCTTATTGTTTGTATTTCTTTGCAAAAGGAAAGAGTTATTTTTGAGAAAAACAGCGTAATGGATTCCATAATATAATGATCTAATAGCCTCTATAATATAATATAACCACTACCATGTGAGAAGAGAAAAAAAATTTTCCACCCTCAATTATATATATAAATTCTCTGCAATTCCCCCCTGCATTTTCTATTAAATTTATGAAGTATAGCTGTTGATTCACGACGTACAAATAGTACATTCGCATTTTTAATAAATATTCCACAATCGCAAAAATATTTGAAAATTGATGTAATTATGATTATTTTCTGTGTATGATAAATAAATACCGTTAAACTCCAACAATTCATCCTATTTGTGAATAATGTCTCATTTTTTCTCTCCTGTATTTATTTATTTATTAATTTTTTTTTCCCTTACTGTTGGAAATATTTTCCGTATTGTATATCTTGTTTACTGATTTCATTATACATTATTACGTTCCCTAAATTAACTTCTCTAAAGGAGTATTATTGAAAATCGTTTTTTTTTAATGAGGCGTTGTATTTTTTATTATTTTGAATACAATTTCTTCAATTTACTTTCTTTATAAAAGAGGACGTATTCAAAATCAAAGAAACTTTAAATAAACTGAACTAACTACAAATACTGATCAAGAGTAATTGAATCCATATCAATGTATAGTCTATCTCGCCTGAAGCGCATTCTAATCTCACAATCTTCAAAATATAGATAATACCAATAGCCACAATAAAACAAAAATAGTTTTAAAAATTTGCATTAAGTACCTTACTCAATTATTAAAATTAAGTGCATCGCAGAGACTTAATCGCGATCTAGTCCAAGATCAAGTTTAGAAGGGTATGTGTGAAGTAAATGTTTGGAAATCACATTGATTCACACACAAAATGATGTAGTATTTACCTAGCTTCATTTACAATTTGAAATTGGGCTTTTTATAATTTATATTCTAAAAGAATGATAATTTCTCCCTAATAACAGAAAATTACTATTGTGGTTGCTTCTTTAGCTTTATAAAAAATGAGTCATTGTACAAAGGTTAATAAGTTTTATATGACAAACAAAAACAATAGGTTTTATTTAAAATAATAAGTTTAACTTGGGAGAAAATAATTTGAAAGTCTTTTATTTTCGTTTATTTCAGATTAAATAATGTATTTCTTTTAAACACCCAACTATAATAAATACCATAAAGTTTTAATACTATTAGTTATAGTACTATTTTTAATAAAATATGTATTCGTTTTAGTGTTTTTAATATGTCCACAAAAGTTTTTTCTTGATGGCAACTGTTTTGATGCTTTATTTAAACAAATATCTGCACATAATTATAAAGATAACATTTTTGAATTTCAGATGAGTAATTTTTATATAATGTAAAATTTACTTTATCAAACGCATAAATCCGTAAGAAAACCTAATGAGTTTAAAATGAGGATTTAACGTCTCATTTGTTTCTCTCTTTTCAACTGATTTTTTAAAAGCGTTTAAAATGTGTGTGTGTGAAAATAGAATATATATTAATTATATCCTTAACCAGAAAAAAATAAATTAGTGGTGATTCTAAGTTCGAATTTTTTGATAATCACTATTATTTCAATCATATTGCTTTTGTATACCAAAGTATAGAATTTCATTAAATTCAAATAATTTTTCATTGCAGTAATTATATATCTATATCTTAATTTTTAATTTTTATAAAATCAGAAGTATATAGCATTTTTTAAAAATACTATAACTTTTGTAAGAAATTAAAACTTCTGCTAGGAATATTTGAAAAGGCCTAAAACACAGATAATGTGTCTAATGTGTATTTTCAGATATTTAAAATTTAAAGGGTATTATTTAAAGTTTATGTTAAATTTCAATTGATTATATATATAGATTCTGATGATTTTTAGCAGTAGAGTACAATTGGATTGGAATTTAAAGAACATTGAAGTATTTTAATAGATTTAGGACACTGTATAGAAAGTAATACTGAACGTATACCCCACACATCTCAAAACTCTTATACATCCATATACTTATTGACGGAAACAAGTTCTTTCAACGTAACCTGACAATTTTTCTTCTCTGTACAATTATTTATATGTTTGAAATGTAAATAAAAATTTCATTCTAAAATTGTATGGATTATTTCCATTGATTTTATGAATACAAAAATAATATTTTCTAACTTACAGTCAGAAACTTTTTTTTTCTTGCTCTCTCCTCTGTTCAAACTTGATAAACGCCAAATTTTATATTTATCATTATTTTTCAAGAAACTTGTTGTTTTTCTAAGTTCTTTTGAACTTTTTCTTTTTTCGTTACCGTTGTGTGATTTTCTTTTTACGATTTCCTTTTTCTGCGCATAAAAATTTGGTTATACGCGATTGATTTCAGTGTGGAAGGGCACAGTTTCTATTAAGTGGAATATCCACTTTTATTTTTTTAGAAATTTTTAAATCTTAAAATATGTAAGAAAAACATAATTTCATTTCTTTATTATATATATATATATAATGTATGGATAATTTTTCAGAGAAAAAATATGCCTTTTTTATTTTTGTTGATACTCTACGCCTTATTTTTTTATATTTAAAAAACAGTAATTTGGTGATGACTCACTTATCAAGTATCACATCATGTGAACAGAAAGATAGGATCAATAATGGAAATTATTTAAGGTTTTCATTCGGCATAAAATTTTCCTTTTCTGTACATAATTTTTTTTCAGTAATTATTACTTTGCAAATGAAATTGTACGACTAGTTTATCAAAAGATTTTAATTCATAAGTGCGGATGGTAAGTTTTAGTTCTTACTCGTTTTCAAAGTACTTTAATGACAAAATTAAGGAGATATATATATATATGTATATATGTATATATATATATATATATATATATATATATATATATATATATATATATATATATATATATATATATATATATTAATATATCATTCTGTTATTACAAATGCAGTCGAAAATGAATTAATGTGCTTTGACTTTGTAACAACTAACAAGCGGTTGTTGGTGTTTAGGGGTTCGAGCAAAGATCAGCATAGCATGTTGTAAATTCAAATTTATTTATCACTTTTACCACAACTAAAGGTAGAAAATGCACTAATTATAAGTCAATAATTAGAAGAGCAATCGCACGGCTTAAGGTTACTCACAACATATAATCCAATCCACTTGCTTTTGGAGCACTCTGGACTTCTACGCTAGAATTCACCATGAATATCTTACTTAATTATATGTGACCTCCGGTCGTAAATCTTAAGCACAATTTTATTTTTTTTATTCTCCAATTATCAATAATCGACCATCCAGCGGTTATTCGTTGACTAATATTACGTACCTAAATATCAACGCTTATATAGAACAACTCATTTGAATAAATCAAGTCTTCTTCATCAAGAGAAAGTTTTGAATAGAACATACAATTAAAAAAATAATTTTACCGCAAGAGGATTATTAGAAGGTTCACGGATAGACCCGTTGTAACTTATTCTATAATTATTATACAAGACATTTAGAAATGGTCTAGTCTTTTTTTAAGAAACTGAAACAGCAATATTTATCAACAAAATGCTATTTGTGGAGTTTCCTTCCTTCATTCATTTCCTTCAAAAATGAAAAAAATCCGAACGATTTCTGAAACTAAACATTTCTATATATCCTTTGAAACTGATTGGTTTAAAGGAGATATTTTTTTACGAAACCGTTACAGTTGTTGTTACTAATGCCACCTGATCGGCAAATGCCAGATCGAGGCCCACGAAATTCCTCATGGCAATGGGCTATGTGACACCTGTCGTTAGCCGTAGCTTTGAGCACCATACAGGTGACTGTACTATTTGGTTCGGTTCCATCCCAATTTAGAGGAAGAAGAATCTGGGGGTGTTCAAAGGCCTCCCACCTCTCTTGCCCTTCCACCAACCTAACGAGAGGACTTGCGGATTGGGGGCTGTTTAGAGTACCCCCATGCCACGAAGGCACAATACATTTACAAACATCCATGTCTTCTCCGGGATTCGAACCCAGTCCCTACAGCAGTCAGCGTCGCTAACCCCTGTACCGGGTGGGCGACACTATTACAGTCCACAAGCATAGCAAACGTAATAATACGATTTTTCACAATAGATTTCTCTTAAAAGTCTCGATTAAAAATTCATTGTGTAAATTTAGTAAATCGAATGTCAAATGAAAGCATTGATGAATTTGTAGTATTTGTAATAATTATTTAACTCAGTAAAAAGGTTTATTTAGAAGAATGTGGTAAACTGCACTGAAACTCTTGGCAGTTTATTTCTGAAGGCTAGCTAATCAGCCTCATAATTTGAAGCACTAATTGGATGACGAGATCAGCATGATCTGTTAACCCATTCTCTACATCCACGCCAAAGCAGAAACTTGGAGCCTCGACAAATGGCTGCAATAACCGAGTGGTCAAGGTGGCGAATTCATGGGCAGCTTTTTTACTATCGCGAATCATGGGTTCACATTCTGGTACACTTGATCCGCCTTGTAGCGAGGTTGGTGCCCATTAAATCTATATAAGCTCAAATTTCCCACGCAGATGGGGTTGTGGCAGTGGCGTAACTGAGAACATTTGGACCCCTTTGCAAAGTCAGGTTTTGAGCCCCCCAAGTTGTATTTTACAAAGTGTAGGTACTTGGCGGCAGTCAGGCTTTGGGCTTCCTAGAACCCTGGGTTCTCTGCAATCCGGGGGTGTACGTTACGCTACTGGGTTGTGTTATTTTGGAGAGTAGGATATCAGATCACACACATACACAAACACAGGTGTCGTTCTTGTCGCTTGACCATGCTTCAAAACTGTCCAATTTGACCTACCCAATATTCTATGTGTAGCTTCAAAGAATGACGTTAACATTCAATCAACTTTGTGCCTCGGCAAATTGACACAGACAGTCTTATTAAGATATATTTACCATAGATTGACAAAAACTTCAGATTTTATTCTGTTAATTATATCGTGCGTTTAGTAATCGATTACACCTCATGTTCATCACAATAAGTTCCATAGGACTCAATGATTGAAAATTTCAACTAATCTTTAAGAATGGACACTTCTCTACTTTCAGCTTTTACAAAGGTTCAAACTATTTTACACAGCTACAAGATCTCGTCAACCACTTTCCCTTAGTTAAAAATACTTTGATCCATCTCTAATATACACTGGCCTCAAAAAGTTAAGGTACAACCGGATTTTTGTGTCTAATTTGCAAATGAATGAATGTAGGAACAAAAAATTTGGAGGATATGTGCATTAAATAGTTTTTTATTGAATGCGTCATAGGAATTTGTATAAGTGTATTTTAAAAACGATTTATAACAAAAAAAGCAATCTCTGCGGAAAAGTCCATTCTTGGAGAAAACAGCACATCACAGTGTTATGTGGTAAAATGGCATAAAACAATACAAAAATGGGTTCTAATAAGGAATGTGTCCACCCCTAACTTGAATGCATTGGCGGCATCGATTTCCCATGCTGTTTATTAAGTTGTCGGACACCGGAATAGGAAGCGAAGACCAGACACAGAGTAAGCCTTGTTTTAGCTCATGTAACGACCTTGAGGAGGATTTAAAGCAGCAACCTCTCTGCCAAGATAGTCCCAAAGATGTTCTATCAGATTCAGGTCTGGAGATCGAGCTGGCCATTCCATTCGTTCCAAACCGTGATCCTCCAGATACTCCTCAACAATCCGAGCTCGGTGAGGTCGTGCATTATCATCCATCAGAATGAAGTCGTTACCAATAGCAGCAGCATATGGGCGGACATATGGATCAAGGATCTCATCCCGATATCTAAGACCAGTTACGGTTCCTCCATGGAACACATGCAGGTCAGTGTGGCCACCGAGCGAGATCCCTGCCCAAACCAGGATTCCACCACCTCTATAACTGTGTCTTTCAACAGTGTTGGATTGATGGTATCTAGTGCGCTGTTCCCTCCAGATCAGTAGACGCCCTGAATCACTCTCCATTGTAAATCTGGACTCGTCTGTGAACAGCACAGAAGCCCATTGTTGCTGCGTCCAAGAAACATGTTCTCTTGCCCAGCATAAGCGGTTCCTTCGCTGTCGTCCGTTGAGGGGAACGCACACAACTGGTCTTCTTGCATACAGACCTGCATTGTGAAGACGATTTCGCACCGTAGTAGCGGAGATTTTTCTTCCTGGTGCTTGAAAGGGGTCTGCAACGAGCTGCGGCACAGTAGTGGTTCTTCTCCTTCTTGCCGAAAGAGCTAGAAAACGGTCTTCTGCCGGTGTTGTAGCTCGTGGTCGGCCTGGAACAGGTCTTCTGGACACAGAATCTTCGGATTGGTATTGATCCCAAAGTCGCTGAACAACACTACGAGACACACTGAGACGTCTAGCAGCATCAGCCTGCGACAATCCCATTTCCATCCATCCAACTGCCCGCCACCTTAACGAATTGGGTAAACGACGTCTCTGAGACATTTTCTAAACTCTATTGACTATTGTCACCGAAATTGCCAACAACTGTTGAAAATCAACACAACTTACACACAAAAGTACGAAAGCTTGATATTTGCATATTTTTCTCTCACTCATAAATATACGTTCTTTTCTATAAAATAAAAGTTGTAGCAATCGTTTTTGCATTAATGTTTTTAAAGTTCGTTATTATCATTCATGTAAACTATGCATTTTATTGTTACTGCCATTTTTTTATGGAGAGCTTCGAAAAACATGTTGTACCTTAACTTTTTGAGGCCAGTGTAGTTGCTTAGATGTTGATAAGATAATAATTGAATGGTGAGATTGTTGGAATAACTATCTCGTAATCAAAAAAGGTAACGGATTCGGGTCTCGAATTTTCAAAGAATTTCATGTAACGAAGTTGATGCATGTTAACCACTTCCCGGCTGAGCTCGGGTAGGCAAAACGTACCATCTTGGCTCATCCCGCATGTGAAAATTTACACTGCACAGTTGGTCTTCCCCGAATTACTTCACATGTGCTTTTTATGCTTTCGAATGCTTTCTTTACTAAGTAAGCCTTAAAAATATAAATTTTTCGGTTCATAATCCCTAAATAAAAAGAGCCTGAAAGGGGTTAAAACTGCAAAGAAAAATCTTCATACTTTCGTGATATGCGTGTAGAAAGTTGAATGTGGCTCAGGTGATAGTAATTCAGCTTCTGAAGCTCATTGCGATTGGTTCTTGTGTTACTTCGGGTGCGAAATTAATTCTAATTTTTGTACTACAATCATTTAATCCAATCCCTGTTTATTTTTTCTTGAAATTATCTGAATCTTTACCTCGGTGGTGGTGGGTGGTTACAAGTTCTGGTATTACTAAAGACTCTCCGTTTGATGCACATATAATCCGTAGAGAGATCACAATATATTTACATTAGCGTGGTATGGAAGTTTGAAAAGGGGGTGCTAACCCAGGAGTCATACAGGTCAGTTGACTGGGATTCAAAATTACCAGGTCCAACCACAAGAGCTCTCGTTAATAAAATAAATCAAATCAGATAAAGTGACTATTGAGGTCGACATCTATAGAGAAGGACTCTTTCAGTCATTAATGACCTAATAAGCATTTATTAACTTATATTCCAGTAAGGCTGTTCATATTTCTCCCATTCTAATAAAATTCTATTTAAAAAATCTCATTTACAAATATCAAAAAATACACATGTTATTTTTAAGCTTCATGTTACATATTACTAATAAAAGCGTCAAGTTATTCTTATGCAGTAAAAAACTCATTCAAATGAAATTAATATACATTTAGAAGTTATTAGAGTTATAATCTTCATCATATAAAAAGACTCTAAATAGACTTATCTGTATCAGCTATTGACTGGTTCTAAAGTTTTCAGCTATTCCAAGACCTCCCTTTAGTTCTTAATACTCAAGTTTTAATTACGTGAAAAAGAAAACGAGTCTTTAGTTTCCGAAAGGCTTTCATCTAAGCCCTATTCAATGGTGTGAGGTTTAATTATTTTAACTTGTTCTCTATCTTGTTGATGATGTTAAAAGTAGAAAATTTATTTCACCCTTGAGAAAACTTTGATAACAAGTACCATTTTAGCAATCAATTTACCAAACTCGACCAAACGTTAGAGTGCAAATATTGTACCAATCTTTGCGAGTCGTTTGAACTCCATTACTGGCTTTATATTAAATATGGCTGGTACAGCATTCCCCCCATATAATTTCAAAATAGATATTTGTGACATTATATTATCAATTAAACAAGCTAACAATTGATTAATTTTAGATTCACGATGAGTTAAAACTGAAGCAAAATGTGCTTCTGTAAGTGAAAAGCTTTTCTTGCAAAATATTAATTAGAAAAATTTTACTTTGTTTAATAGTTCAGGATACTGCATGTTTACTCCATCTTCCTTATGACAGGATTTATTGCTATCAATTAATATCACTCAAAAGGCTACTGGAAAACTGTTTGTAGCATACCTCATGATTCTGAGCAAGATGAAGTTATCAGAATGATACTTGAGCTGATTTCTCAGTCTCTTAACTTCCATTTCACCTCACATGTAAGGATTTAGAAGTCCGATTATTTTAATTTGTATTGCATTCCTCATAGTTTCACTCAGTGGATCTTAAGCAGGGTATCAGGACTCGTAGCCACAAACACAAAATCCGGGGTAAGCATTACGTCGATCGCGATCGACCGGTGGACCGCCTGAAGATTAACAGTTAGTAATTATATACGGAAATATTTCAGATTGGCTGACAGTATGCAGACTAAGTCTTCCACTGACTGTAATTACGAGAATTAACTCTCTCTTTACATGTTTTAACTTTTTTAACGTTTTATTTTTAATGCATTTTCAATTGTTTGATAATGCATGCATCTCATTAGATATTATTATATTTGTGGCTATTATTATTATTATGTGTGTTTGTGTGTGTGTACCTTGCGTTTTGCTTTGAACGCGGTTTCGAAAAGGTGAGTTTTTTATTTTATTTACGTAGATAAATACATGTTCCATATTTATTATTAAGTTATAATAAATGTTGTTGACTTTTTCCTTGCCTCACCACACCTGCGTCACTGGGCAGTGGGGCACTCGGGAATTTTCTAAAAGTAGCGCGGTGTGGTGGTCCAGGGTCGAATGTCTACCTTTCTTATATGCTTCCACAATACGCATCCAAACATTTTTTTTTTCATTTTGTAGATTGTTGGGAACAAAGAACAGTAAGTAATAAATTATTGAATAAATAATAAGCAACAATTAATCAAAAAATTATTAATAACAAATATTTACACTGCTGGCCACCGTAAATGCAACACCAAGAAAGACAAGAGATAGCACAACCAAATTTATTTTGCAGATAACATGTTGACCAAGTATCAAATGATTAAATTTATAGACTTCTGTGAAGTGTGGTTTCTGCCAGAATCAGTAGCCAGAGTAGCCGCCATTGTTGGAGATCACCGCTGTCACACGCCTCGGCATTGATTCAAAGAGACTTTGGATGTGTTCTTGGGATACAGCAGACCAAGCATCTTCAACACGTTGCCAAAGTTGATCTGGTGTGGCAGCTGGGTCAATCGTTGAGCAACCATGGACCACATGTTTTCTATCGGTGAAAGATCCGGAGAGCGAGCCAGCCAGGGAAGCAATTTAATATGGTGATTGACGAAGAACCTTTGGACAATGCGTGCCACGTGTGGTCGCGCATTATCCTGCTGAAATATGGCTGTGGCCAAGCCCTGAAGGTAAGGAAGGACAACTGGCTCCAACACCTCGTAGATGTAGCGCTGGCTGTTTAAAGTACCGGCAATGCGTACTAGTGGAGTGCAAGAGTGATATCCAATACCGCCCCATACCATAATACCCGGTGCAAGATCAGTGTGGCGGTGCATAACGCAGCTGTTCAGCATCTTCTCTTCACGGTGTCTCCAGACTCAAATCCGACCATCGTGGTGTTGCAGACAGATGCGTGACTCGTCAGTAAAGACAGCTTCATTCCATTCTGCCACCCACATCCTTCTTTCATCGCACCATTGACGGCGGAGACGTCTGTGGTTCTGCGTCAAGGGTAGACCAAGCAATGGACGTCTTGCGGATAGACAACTCTGCTGAAAACGGCGTCGAATGGTACGCGCAGACACTGAATGATGCATTACAGACTCAATGTGCTGTGCTACGGTTCGTGATGTGACTGAGCGATCCGTCACTGCCATTCGCACAATTTGCCTGTTCTCACGTGAAGTGGTGCACTGAGGTGGACCACGTCGATCCGTCGTACCCTCCTGCTTTGTTTTCGTACAACACGGCTACCGATTTCCCTGAAAGATAATCCACAATCCCGGTAGGCCACTATCCTTCCTCTGTCGAACTCGGATACTTGATCAAAAGCTGATCGCTGTTTTCTACGAGACATAACTGATCGTTTTTTTTGGAAAAAACCGCAAGAAAAACACAATTGCCGAACTTGAAACCGTCGAAATCTCCAAGCATTGAATAGCGCTTTGAGGTGGCGCCATAGGCACGCGTGAAGTGTGTCTGCGCTGAAATTCTAATCATTTGCATATCTTACCACCGCTAATGCATGTTGTAAATTTCATATTATTTGCGTGCTTCCTTCAGGGTGTTGCATTTACGGTGGCCAGCAGTGTAATAAAATTTTACGTACTATGGACATAGGATTATAATCGATCGGGAAAAAAATCAGGGCTTATAGAGGAGGGTCCGGATTCATGGAGGCTCCCTCTCCCCATTTTTGTGTGTGCCATTGATACTGGGTGAATCGCAACACCTTGAAAAAATTAGAAATAGCCCGTACTATGGAAAAGTCTGCCCACCCCTGCGCTAAGCTATATATCTAATTTGTCAATTTATGAGTTAATGAGCTATTTCAATGGCTCATAAAAGTAATTTATAGCAAATATTTATAACAAAGAATATTTAAGAAGCAACTTTTGGGGCTCTTAAATATATATATAAATGTTATTTATAATATAATTTCAGTTAATGCACACAGAGAGAATTAATACATATACATGCATTGGAAAAGCTGCTACGCATACACTATGGCTTCGTTAATTAAATTGTCACATTTGTTTCGATAAGGCCATTTTTCTTTCCCTTTATCTCTTCTTGCGTTGGTGACGAGCATATAGTGACCCTTCTACAGACATCATTATTATTCAAATTCATCATTTTAAGTCTATGAATGAAACAAAAACGAGTTCCGGAGATAACATCAGAAAACTTATGTGTGAGATAAGTAGCACTTTTTGGCTTTAATATTTCAATGATATAAAGCTCCAACATGTGGGAAATTGTTCAGAATGTATCAACCACTTCGTTGATACGTCCCACAAAAAAAGAATTTATACATTTTATTAAGGATGCGGATGAAAAATAGATAATGTGAACAGGTTTTCTTTTACAAAGTAATGAATTCATAAGTATAAAAGGCAAAAAATAAACAAAAGATATGCCTACAGAAGAAATATCCAAAACTCGTAATCATGCCCTGCATCTTAATTGAAACATATGGATAAAATACCTCAGATTATATCAAATCTTGCTGAGTTTAAATTCCATTTTCATTCATAACAGTCAAACAAGATCTAGTTCATATTATTTATGTGGACTAACGCGAAAACCTGACATCTCTATTACAGCTGAATTTTTACAAATGGGTTTTTCTTGGCTAGATTGATACTCGTTCAAAGATAAGTTTTCTTACATCCTCTTATCCTGATGCGTATGAGAAATAATATTTTTATTTATGAGTTATGCAAACTTTTTGAAAAATGTTATTTAATCATGAAAATAGTTAATCAGAAGAATTTTAAATGTTTAAAAAAAAAGTTAAATACCTTAAAAATTATCCTTAAGCGGGCATAGAAACAGCATAGCTCAGCGGTTTTCAAACTTTTTTTACTATGCTTATCATTTTGAAAAAATAGTACATTATTAGAATCAGAACCCTTTAACTTCATTAGGTATGTCATTTCTTTTAAATATATAGCATTCTGATCTCTATGTAGAAAACTAATTTTTCTTATGCTCATTTTTTTTTAATTTTTGATGCTATCATTTTTATAATCGACGTATAATGCGCACCCGTAAATTTCAATCTCATTTTTTGTTAAAAGTGCGCGTTATATGCCGGATTTTACGGTAAGTCAGTAAAATAGCCTCCAAACAGAGGGGATCGATTTTGTCTAGTAGTTAAGTTACTTCGCTTCTGATCCATAGGTCGCGGGTTTTATCCCCAACATCATGAGTTCGAACCTAGTGCCTCTGAAGGCCCATCGAGGCTCAAATGTTCTAGTGTTGGTGTGGTATGAAAGTTAGGAGAGGGGCTCTAGATCAGGTGTCGTCATCGTTACTTGACCATGGTTCAGAATTACAAGGTCCATCACCAATAGCTCAAGTGTAGCTTTATGAGGCAACGTCAATATATAACTCTCACTAAACATGAACTGCTTCACATTATATAGACTACCTACTGAATCTTTTTTTTATTATTAATTTTTTTACGAATTAATAATTTTTTTGTACCATATTTGAGTCTGGTGAGTGAGATAGCTTTATGTGGTCGTGTTTCAGAATCACAAAACTCAATAGACTGTATTCAACAGAATAAATCAACAGTATATTATAATTCAAAGAAACCAAATCTTTTCATATCCGTTAGGTCTTAAACATATCAGAAGTAAAAAGCCAATATATAAAGCCGGAATTCTAAAAATAAGAGGACGTTTTATTCAGATATCTATGAACCTTCTTGTTTCCTTACATTTACTTATACATTTTTTTAAAACGTCAAAGCTTATTTTAATACATGAGAAAATGTACAGATTGTACAATACACGAATGTCCTCCTTTATTTTCCAAACAGCATTCAAATTCTCATCAAATCAAATGGATTAATAAAACTAATAAATATTATTCATCATTTCATCGTTAAAGTCAACTTTATTCAGAGAATTCGAACTTTATTTCCTTCATCAAAAACGCATTTAGCTTTTCGGGAACTTAAGCCCTTTTTTTTTAAAAAAAAAATATATTAATTAAGAAATCTCATAATACATAAGCCGTGCACTATTTGACATCCAAATGGAAGAGAAAAATTGAATAATAATATTTTCCATTACATCGTGCCAGTAAGTAAATGCATCTAAGAAAGTAATCACGTTGTTTAAGTTTGTTATTTCATTCCGTTTCCTTCTCAATTTTATTGCCATTTTTGATTTCGTATAATTCATTTTATTGAAATAATTTCTGTTGGTATTTTCTACGAAAACCCTAATCCTCAGAAATGCGTTGAAGCTATATGTTCGTTTTGTGTTGTTTCGTTTCATTTTATTAATCTTCATTCACAACAGATGTTCCGGTTTACATTATTGTATTAATTCTGAATTTGAAATACAGTACGCGCTTCTTTCTGTTTTTGTGTCGATTGATGTTCAATTTTTTTCTCGTCCGTTTCAATAACTATTCATTATTTATAGAGGTAGATTAAATTATAAGCTTCTTAAAATGAAAATGGAAGATTTTTTTTGTTCGATGCACATTCTTAAATTAATGGCAAAAATAATTCGTTGAATTATACGTAAAATGTCTAAGCCATCTGTTCTTTCAACTAAATGATGTTTTTTAGCTGTATTTTTTTTTTAGGATTTTACGGTTTTTTTCTTCTTTTTTTTTTAGACTTTAATCTGATTATAGTTAAATTAAATGTTTTAGAGGTTTTAGATAAATGTAAAAAAAAGGCCATCTGCGTGTTTACAGCTAATGTTTTGTTAACAATTTATCAAATAAGTTCGTAGAAATAGAACATAATCCCAAATATAATTTGAGAGGACATTAATGCCTTATTGTACACAAAAAGAATATTCTCTTTTAAAGTACAAATTTAGATTCATTTTATGTATATACATGAAAACTACTTCTGAACACATTTATTTTTTACATTAAAAATACTTACGTAGCATATAATTTTTTTCTGAATAATAGCATTGTGAACTGTAGTTATACGTATTTATTCATCAATTACAGAAAAACTAAAATAATTATAATTTTTTGAAGAGGTTTTTTGAATAAAAAGTTAGAACTTTTTCCTCTTTAGAATAAATAAATTTGGGATACATTTAAAATTCTTGGTATACTCATAGTAATACACATATAGTTTTCACATACATACCACACTTTTTATAATGCATTTGTAATACTAACAATCAAAGGCAGGAAAAAATAAATTAATTTTTATTTTATACTTCGGCTGGATTGACAACATGTTATATTTGCATAATGAACTAAGGAGTGAATAAGTGTTTATTAATGTCACATTTTAAAGCAACACGAGTTCTATTGGCGGCGGATCTTGTAATTCTGAACCATGGCCACCAATGAACATACCTTGCCTGGCACATCAAGCTACGCCAGCGTGAAAACTTTGATTCACGACAGATTTAACGCACATCAACTTCTCTACACGCCGGCCACGAGTTAAACTTTGATCAGATGATCGCGGGCGCCAGCGCCGAAGGCACCTTTTCCCAGTTCCACGAGTTAGTGACCTGACCACTGGGCTACTGTGGCCAAAATGAGCAATGGAACTGGAAGATTGCAAATTTCGTTTCTCTGAACTATTAGCAAAGGACTAATATCAGGATTACCCTGTTATAAAATATCCATTTTTCATCTAAAGGTAATCCGTGGCTAGATCGAAGTCCAATTTGTACGATTTTAATTACTTAATAGATTATATAAATTTCTGATTGTTTTGATGTTTTAATATTTTATTGGAATAATTAGATAATGAGAAACGCATGCGCACATATTGTACTAAAAAATGCCCCTTTTATGATATCAAAAAATTTCTGTTAGAATGTGAACTAATACCTTCTTCAGAAGACAACTTAGATATCGTTTGCCTTTTAGATCTGAAAATTTTTTATTTACTTTTCCTCGTAAGTTTTTTTCATACATTGTTAGTTATGATTACTTTTTTGGTGATTTTTCTTTAAAAATATGAACATATTCCTTTTGGCGTTACATTATATTGATTAAAATATTCTTAGACTGGTTTTAACATCATGTTAAGCGTTCATGGGTCTTGTACCATAGTGTGTTTCATCCGTTTACATAAAAAACAAAACAAAAAAATGTCTGTATTTTAGTATAAAAATACTCATATATATTTTAATGCAAGGATATATATTCGCATTTAATTTTAATACGAAAATATTCATATTAACTTTTAAAACAAAAAAACAATCATGAACTCTTTTTTGAGAAAAATATTCATACTCATTTTAATAAAAAATATTCATATATATTTGTATTTATAGATAATTCACTTAATTATTGATTTATTGTTTTCAGAAGAGGAATCTGTCTGTTCTAAGGTAATAAAAACTTATCTACACCGATATCATTCATTGGAATAAATTTAAAAAAAAAAGATCCACAAATTATCGAATTCGTATGAAGGAAGTTTGTGGATAATTTTTTTTTAATGTAGCTAGACATATCGAGAAAAATATCAACAGGAAAAAAAATTTATTCTATTTCATTTTATACTTACTATGAGGATACAGATATTGTGTTGAGGAAATAACATTTTGTTTTGGTGTGGAATTTTTTAAAATTGAAAAAAAATTAATTATAACTATATGTATTTTAAAATGTGTGAAAGTATTAGTATAATAATGTTTTCGAATAGGATATGACTAGTTTCAGTTTTAAGCCTCAGAAAATTGCTAAAATATCTACATTTGTATTATATGAATTTCTGTAAAAAAATAAAATCTGTTGCAATTAAGTACACACCCGAATTCCCTTACAATTTTTTACAGTCATTTCATTAGTTTGTGAGGGAAACATATAACACAAGTATTTCGATAATAGCAAGAATGAAAAAAAATATTAAAACTAATAGTTTCTAGTTAATGACATTAGAATAGTTACTTTAACTTGTGTATATTATGCATATCACATCAACTTACTATTTATTGAAACAGCGCATACTTCGTCTACTTAACGGGTACCTGAAGATCTTTAAGGATATGAATTCTATGAAAAACTGGGCAGTGACTGTTATCAAACAATAGGCAATATAACTTGTCACACTAGCTTCACATATGAACAAAGTCTGTTAAAGTTACATTAATATTTATATATAGCTATAAAGCTTAATCGTTTCTTGCGACAGTATGAAATTATTTTTGTAAGCTTCACAAGTAACCTTTTCAAGCCTTCAGTCTATTTTATAGTTCTTTGTTATTAAGCTTAATTATTTTGCGGCGATTTTTTTTATTTTGAATTGCATTATATCACCGGAAATATTATTCTCTAATACACGAAAAATGAAAGGGTGAAATGGAAATTAGAACCATGAAAATCTTTCTCTGCGCACAATTGACTCATGTATTGCAATGTGATTCTTTGAAAATAAAGTTTGTTGTATTGGGATTCGGAATGAGAATTTTAAACAATGAGAAATAAGTTTTTCTTATTGCAAAGGGACAGCGTATTGTTTTCTTATGTGATTTTCCTGTCTTATATATTTTGTACAATTTCTTTATTTTGTAAAGGAAAGTATACGAAAACTTTCATTGCGTATTAGGTTGTAACTTGCACATATTTTTAAAAATGAATTAAAAATTTTAAAAAAATGGATTAAAAATAAGTGAATTTAAAAATAAATTAGCTGTACACTTATAACAAAACTTAAAGCAAAAATTATTTTTTAGTTTGCGGCACATGGAAATAAGTTTATTTCAAAAATAGTTGTAATGTTACAAGTTTGTTATGTTTTACTGTTCGGATATTTTACGTTCATTAGATATGTCTTTCTCTAAAACTGAACATGTAATATTTAGCAAAAATTTTTTTATAGAAAATGGGTTATTTTTTTATTGTAAAAAGTTCGTTAATACATTCGGGTTTGTAGAAATTTGAAACATCGTATAAGACTCATCAAAACGTAATAAAATTCACTCTACAAACGACTTGTATTGATTTGATATCAATTAACGTTGAATTTACACACAAAAAAAATTAATATTACAATTGAAAATCAATTGTGATGCAATATTTACAAATAAGAGCTTCGCGTTTGATAAAACTGTTACGAAATTAGATTTAAAATATCATCAAATTCGCACCAAACATGAACTGTATATTTCATCCTGTGATAAAGACAAAAGAGAAATAATTTTCATTGTTTAAAGTATATTTTTTGCAAGGTTGTGAACCACTTTAAAACATATCTCAAAATCATTTTAACTCTGTTATGGAAAGCATTTCAAACTTAACAACTCTTAAAATAACATACATGTTTGAGGAATTTAATACTATATGTTTCAAATCTATAAAGAGTTTATTTCAAAAACACTTTTACCTAACGAAGACAATGGGAGCTCAATCGCAGTTTTAGATTTTTATTGAATTTAAGATAATCGAATACAGTATTTCGCCATTGTATTATGAGCTCTTATCATTTTACCTACAGCTTCTCCTGAAAAGCTTAGAAAGTGAAGTTGCATTTATGTGTCGACCCCGTCACGCGACTCTAGACCGTTATTTTTCTCTAATGCAACATGCAAACAGAGCTAACCCGAATATAGCATTTAACAAAATATGAACAAACATGTCTATGGAAGCAAACATATCGTGACACGGAAGCGTTATGGGTTACTCTTTCTTCAGATAGACCGGTTAAGTTGTTTGAAACGATGCCGTAGCATATGTAATATAAGCATGAAAATATAGATTATTTTATCATTTTTAATTGGTTTATTCATTAAGAATTTATTTTAATTTTAATTTGAAAATCATTCATAGAAATTCTCAAGTTAAGAACTAGAATCAATTATGCTAGTTAAGTTAAGAACTTGCTCAATTTATGAGTACAAATTTAAAAATCGCTTTGAAATTTTTTTAATAAAAATGTTTTAAAAATTTCTGCAAAAATGAAAAAATACTAATCAAATCAAAAAATTTAAACTAATCGATTTAAATAACTACTAATTTCCATTTTTTGTAGTATTTAATTGGAGGGAAAATACCTTAAATTACTTTAATTGTACTTCTATTTAAAAAAAATCGATACTTATATTCGTATAAAAAAATACTTTTCATATGAATCTAAGCATCGATTTAGCTACATTCTTACAAAGCAAATACACATTAAAATTTCTCACAATTTTAATGTGTATTTCTTTTATAAGAATGTAGCTATTTTTTTTTTTATTCATATCCTAGAAGAAATTTACTTTTTAAATTTTTTTTTATAAGTAAAAGTACAGTAAATACACTTCAAAATTTGTTTTTCTATTATTATGTATAGCAATTTTTGTTAAAAAGGAGGAGGTAAAAAAAATAATTTTGAAACTTTTTCTGGGCTATTTTTTATTTTTACTAGAATTTGTATTCAGTTTTAATAAAAAAAAAATTTAGATGGTTTAAAGTTCTGTTGAGAATAATGATGGTTTTAAAAAGTTTAAGGATGAATTTTGTTCCAAACAAAAAAAGAAAAATTTAAACACAATATTTCAAAGCATTGAAAAGATTGTTTTTTATTTGTGCATTACATAATAATATGTAAAATTAAGAAAAGAAAAAAGTTACCTCACACGCTCTAGTTGCTTATTAGACCCAGTTCTGAGTTTATTTAAATTGAATGTATTAGACAAAATCTTAAGAGAAGAGAGAGATTTTGATATATAACAGCATGCAGCTTGCTTGCTATTACGGCATGCAAAATAAAGGAAATATTTCTTCGAAATAAACAATGGAATCTGAAATTACTAGATGTATACTGAAATCTTACTTTTTAAATAAATTTTAACAAAAGCAACAGCGATTATGAAAACGAATTTTTTGACTGAAGTATGTTTAAGAAGCATTTTTAAACATTTTCCCTCTTCTAATATTTTTTAACTCTCCTAAGACAAAGAAAAATTGCATCCCCAAAATATTTTTGATTGAAAACTAAAAACATATGATCAAATAAACTGATTTGGATCTACAGGGGAAAATAATGTAATAATGAAAAAATGAAGGAATCAGCTTTTTATTGCTCGATACATTTTTAAATTTATATTAAAAACGTGTATTATACTTTTTCATTAATCTTTTTATTATACTTCTACATCATTAAATTTGAATTTTCGAGCAACCGAGAAAGAAAAACTGAAAAATGGAAAAAATGTGATGGCAAAAAACAATTAAAAAAATGCGAAATTTTGAAAAAATATTCTTTATATTTGGGGAATGAAAGGCTGTATTAATGTTAAAAATCAAAAGAAATTTCACTTTTAGTTGATTATCTCCAAAAGTACTGAACATATTCTAATAAAAAAAATAGCTATATACATACAAATTGATATAATACATACAAAAAACTATGCAACAGTTATGTTACACATGCATGATCTTTGGTATAGCATTGAAGTTCTGTTTTAGACTTTCTTTAACGCATGAAAGTCTAAAACATATGTTGCAAGATATAACAAAAAAGAATATTAATTGGGAGTGAGGTCTCTTCCTATACAGATTCCACATTATGAATTTATACAGGAAATGAGAGTTTTAACAATCCCTGTGACGATGTCCCATTCCTCTAGCAACATTGTTTTCAACTCCTAAATGATTCTAGGAGAAAAGAAGAGGAGAGAGCAACTGCTCTCCGAAAAATATTTTTAATATACACTACCGGGTTAAGTTCTGGAGATCCGGCTCACCAATGTATTGGATTATTATCCTTACTTTTAACAAATTCTTCAATCGTCGTTGGTTAAGGGAGTTATATTCTCATTTCCCTCATAGCCCACGTGCATGTGCACGATTATGTAATTAACTCTATAAATTTGTTTGGAAGCATTAGTTTTACTTTTCGTCCGTTACTTTTCGAGAAATTCAATTGAATATGCTAATTTTCTTTTCATTTAACTCCAGCGTGTTAAAAAAATACAGAAACGAAGATTATTTTTGTTGTTGTTTACCTTTTGGACGCATTATACAAAGCTCCTAAACAAAAGAAAAATAAAAAATTTAAGAAGTCGCATTTTCCCGTTATACATACAGGGTGTTGCCGAATGACACAAATTCAGAAGGGTAATAGGCAGTATGGAGACGACAAATCACCTTAAAACATGGGGTCGCAAACCACGTTTAGTTGGTGAAAATCGCATTAATAGTAACCGTTGGGAGGTCAACGTGCCAAACGAGGGGAGTGGTCATACGAATCCGGGGATTTGGAGTGCTGTGGTAAGGATGAAAAACCTAAAAGTAGGCAAATTTCTCACTTCTCCCACAGTTGCTGCTGGGAATACCGGCCACTGCGCACCAGAACGTGTGGTTCATGCACGATGGTAAACCAGCATATTTTTCGATTGCGGTGCTTAACCACCTACTCACACATATCCCGGAAGGTGGATTGAACTTGGCGGACCTATTATTTGGCCTCCACGCTTCCCGGACCTCAATCCCTTGGATTTCTTCCTCAGTGCGGGAATACCTGATATTGCTTGTTTGCGAGATGCCGGTGGCTACAGTGAAGGATCTCACTGCACGGATCGTCGTCATTTCAGCTGACATGGACAGGTTTATTTGAACGCGTCCGACAATCCTCCGTCCGGTGGTGTCGGCTGTACTATGAATTACACGGCAGCAAATTGAAACAATTCCTGTGACAATCATTTGTCGTTGCATTTCTGACGTAAAGCTCTGTGTGTGTGTGGTGCATTGTTCGTATAACAAACATGCCTTACGTCCAAGAAATGTTCTTACCTCTTACTGCCCCTTTTCCTTCCACTCGACATCCCTTCCTTCGTAACTGTTTTTGCGAATTACCTCGACTAAACGTGGTTTGCTATCCCATGTACTTTGGTAATTTGTCATCCCTATGATGTCTACAGTCACTCTGAATTTGTCGGTCGAATTCGGCAACATGCTGTACATGCATTCTCTTATTATTTCTTAGCAAACGGAGCACAATCCGTTTTATTTAGTGAATTTATAATGCAATTTTACCATCAAATTTTCTTAAATAGAGCTTTTGTCAAATCTGCATTTATTGTTAATCTAATTATTTTATATATGATCTCTACTCCATCATAGTTTCAGTTAACTCTGGCGACTATATAGTAAACTTCTCAGCCTCATTCTTATAACCACTTTTCAAGAGTTCAATTTGAGGCTATTTATTTGTATGTGATAATAATGGAACAATATTACTCAAACTATGAACAATAATGAGAGTGTGATTTATTTCAGAAATAACCAATCTGAAAATGTCAATTTTTTACTGGTTTGTTCATAAACTCCTACAACATTTTCTCTGAATACTTTGTTGCATTTTCAGATCATATTATGTGTATGACCTATAAATGAATAATGAATTTATATGAATAAAGAATTATAAATGAATAACCACAAGCTACTTAGAATTTGCCAGACATTTATAAAAAAACAGAAATGTACATGAAATGATCGATCATAGTTGCTTAGTTGGTAAAAAAACACCATTGAGTTCTATAGAATATGAGCTGGATAACCGTAAAACATTTATAATGTACTAGTCTACGTAAATATAAGGCAGAAATTGTGTGATGGAGGTTTTCAACCCCGATGCCTTATTCGCCGTCTGGCCTTTGATTAAAAAGGTGTTCTTTCACCAGTGCTCTGCAATGCAAGTTTGAGATTTCTGCTTGTTAGGACTTCGTGCAAAGTAAAGAGGATTATAATTCTTTATTTAAAACTGAATTTTAAAGTTTTCATAAAGTGTGGTAAGAAAAAAATTTAGAATCTGATTATCACTTGTAATGACACTTCCATCATTTGATCCTGGTTTAGAATTATGAGATTTTTTCATGTGCAGTCTACTGTGTGATTTTTAGAACGACGCGATATTTAAAATAAATAAGCTACTATTTCTTAAACTATTTTTCTTTTTATATAGGCATGAGTATGCTCTTCATTTACTCTTAAGTCTTGATAAATTTCTCAATACATTATCTTTAATTGCTTATGATTTATGGTCCTGCTAACTTAGCTTAATGAGTTGAAAATTCTTCTAAACATTATGTTATTTATGGATGGTTGCTATTCCTGTATTAATCCCATGTTTTCAGTCTTGGGTGAGGATAAGAAGCCTGCCAAGAATACGCTGAGTTATTAATAGAAGTTATTAAGATATCCAGTAGAGCTCGGAAAGTATATTTTAAGAGGGGGAAACAGATTCGATTTTTTTATAGACAGAAGAAAGAAAAACGTTTATATACACAACGTTTTTTTAAAAAATTCAAATTAAAACAACCATAAAAACCATATGAAAAAAATCCCTTGTTTCATCAGTTGGTTTCGTTAAATCTTGTTCGTGTTGTTAGTATAACAATTTTTATTTGATTATCAAATAAACTGTATAATGCTTCTCAGAGAAGCTGATAATAAATAATATTAACCTTTTTGACCTGCGCATTACTTTAAGATATTTATTGAAACATTATCATTCCAAGTTAAGGGTTTTATAAAAATACTTATTTCAAAAAAATATAATCCAACTGCAAGAAAAAAACTAAATAATCAAATTATTTACCGTGAAAATAATTTAGAATAGAAATTTGAATGCTATAACTTTATAACCTGTTAAGCAATAACAGCCTTTTTTAATCCATTAAAAATCACATATCATGACCCGCAACAATGAAAATTTCTTAAAACCAACAATCTTTTTGTCAAATTTCTAAAAAATTATTTTCAATATATGCATCAAATTTTTCTTTATCGATTCCATGCATAAATTGCATTAAAGCCTGTAAGAAAACATGGAAATTTGGAAGAAACGAAATAGATTTACATCTTACTTTACATCTGAATGCAAGTGCAGGAATTGAAGCATTCTGACAGGAATAGACGAAAGTGTATAGTATATTTCAGCTTTTAACAGACAGCTGATAACGCCAATGTGTAATATGTAGACAAATAACTATAAAATTCACTCGAATATAAAAGTGAAGATAAAGGAATTCCCTCGTATAAATAACTTTAAAATAACTATCCCAGGACACCACTTTAACCCTTTATCTACCGACGGTACTTATAAGTACCATTCACTTTAAAATTAGGTAGAATAACAATTTTTACGAATATTCTCATGATACTTCAGTAATATTCTTTTAAATCCACTCTTCCAAGATATATGGCAGCACGGGTTCTATGACGAGTATTTTAGTGGGGAAGGCGAATAGTTTTATAGCAGAAATTGCGTTTTCAGCTGATGGCTTTTTCAGCGGATCGCAAAGTTTATCATTTTTGCCCCGAAAAAGTAGTTAATGTCAAAATTTAAGTGTCTTATTCTTTTTTGTATGTTAATGAAGACCGCAGAAAACGATTTGACTATTTATTTTAAGTGAACAGTGTGTATAATTAGTTTTACAGTTGAATATCTTTAATTAATTAGTTAGCTCTAACGCTTTAAATTTCCCAACGTTGAGTATTTTATTTATGTATATCCCTTAATTTCCAATGTAGTGATCCCAAAAAAAATATTGTATGAAAAAAACTACAGTAAATCATAATGCGGTAGATAAATGGTTAAAGAGATCTATAACTGATCCCTCATTTTGCTAACAACTACAATTCAACATTCGCATATGCAAGTTATATTTAAAGAAAATTTCTTCCTCTAATTTTAAAGCACAAGTTCCAAATTTGAGATAATTTTTCAGGATGAAAATATATTTTCATATTAATAAAAACCTGTGTGATTGTAATCACATTTTTTTAGCCACGTACTCATGATATCAAGGCTGTATGGAATTAACTTACTTGGGACTTAGAAATTGGAAAATTTATGAAATAGGCTCTACAACTCTTATAAAAAGCTTTATTAAAAAATTTCCGGTAATTTTTTTTTATTCTTTGATTTAAGAAAATTAAGGTCAATTATACAAATATAATACAATTTAATCTTCTCTTTCATATTACTGAATGTCAGCTCTGGAGCTCATGGCCGGAATTATTGCAGTTCAATCATAGGTTCGAGCCCGGCGCCTCTTAAAGGCCCGTCGAGTAGAGAGGATAAGGCACGTTATAAATCTATGGAGGCTAAAATTCCTAACGCTATCGTGTGTAGGAGTTTGAAGAATGAGATTTCAGCTCAGTTGACGTTCTTGTCCCTTGGACGTATTTCAGAATTACGAGGTCCGTCTCCAATGTCCTTGATGTTGCTCCTAAGTGAGACATTAATGAATCAACCAATCCAAGAAAAAAAATAATTTAGAACAAGTCAAGCTTAAGCTCAAAATCCAACTAAACAGTGAGGAAGTGTTTATTAAAGTCGTACTATATAAAGTGATATGAGTGACGGATCTCGTAATTTTGAATCCAGATTAAGTGGCGAGAATGACACTTGAGCTGGCATCTCCCTCCTAACTACCACAACACGTCAACGGGAGAACTTTGTGTCATAACAGATTTAACAGTGGGTCTTTACACTGGGACTCGAATTCATGACATGCCGGCTACGAGTTTGTGACCATCAGGGATGTCTTAAGGCAAGAGCAAACTAGGCCCGGGCCCAGGACCTTGGCCAGACTAAGGGCCTCAAGAGAGAGAGAGAGAGTTATTTACTCAACACCTTAATAAAATCATTACTTGAATAATTTCAACGGTCAAATGTTATTTCCGGTTGTATTATTCACAAAAACTATATGAATTTTGGACAATATGTCAACTGGCAACATGTGATGACCGTCGTCCAGGCCTAAGACTACCACCATACACCATCTTTACTCATTCAGTCAAAAGATTGCAGTCGGTCGAGCCGGTTAGTGCGATTTTAAGTCATGCACATTTATTTGTTTCGGGCTATTGTTTGTACGAGAATTTGACAACGTATGCCACATGTACTATCTACTTTTAAGTGTTGAATAGGCGTTTTCTTTTGGGCATCCGGACTGTAACACAGTCCCCAATCCCATGCCTTGATAGAACTTGGATGTGGGGCTTGACGAAAGTGGGTTTTTTCATTCTGCTGAGTGGCATGGCGGCAATTGGTTGGACGATGGAATCAGGGAGACGTGGCTAACGTGCTTCGTCAGGGTGGGAAATTTTCGAGGTTTTTTGGCATGACTGAGAGCTTAGAGGCTGCTCTCTGGTTGGATGCTTGGTAAAGTGATCATTGACTCCAATTGGTTGCCCTGGGGGCTGGAACTTTTAAGTGTCATAGGTGAGGCCTACATTTATGTAGGTCACAGGGTCTACTTTTGAGTAGAGAACCAATGCCTCAAGAAGTCTTAAGACGTCCTTGGTGACCATGACCACTTGTGTAACCTAAGACCACAAACTGAATAGTGAAACAGTTTAAAAATGAAATGTGCAAAAAATTCTGTGATTTTATTCGTTTGTCACAACAACAGCTGCGAGCTATTTTTAATTATTAATGAAATCCATAGTAATCCTTAATTAAAAGTTTTTACATAAATATTTCTAAGACACATATTGATTAAAAGTATTCCATAACTTATAATCAAATTAAATACATACTATCCGATAGAATCACACACAAACTAGATTCTAGATTAACTGAAAAAGAATCCCAGCAGCTGAACCTGTTTTGACAGCAGAATGAAACCAATAACTGAAAAAAAAGGAGATATAAAACATTCTTAACCTTGACTCATCCCGCAGACCCAATTTACTGACATCCAACAAGTAAATCCCACAAATCTCAAGAATGTTGCCTTAAAAGACAAGATTAGATTTTATGAGAGAGACTAGTCAAATCCTCTTGACGCGACAGTATCGGTTGAAGCCCGTTGTGGTCCCCCATCCTTTTTAAATACTCCACCATAAAATGATGTACTTAAGAAGGAAATGTGGAATTTCGAATCCAAAAGGCGCTGTAGATACCAGTACCCCCGTTGTTTTACGCGATGTAACGCCGTCAGAACTATTAAGAGAAAGGAAGAATTCGGCAAATTTATCAGATTATCAGACAGTATGAGAGTTACGAGTCAGTCATGAAATTTACGAGGAGTGAAAATGTGATCGCATTTAAGTGTGTTTCTTAGTCTAGTCCTGTCCGCTTTTATGGCGGGGGCTTTTAGATTTTTCCAGATTAAAACGTCTCTGCGCCGTTTTGTAACTACTACCGTTTTTGAGTTATGCGCCATAAATCAAGACTTTCGGGACAGTCGCATTTATATTGCGGTAGACGACATGAATTAGAGAAGCGATTTAAATGCTATGCTAAGAAAATGGAAACTTCCCATTCTTTCTTCTTTCAAGGAAATCTTTTTTTAGAAATCCTGGATATATGGAACTCCACCTCGCGTAGAGGATAGACAGATCAACTATTAGGTGATCGTGGTTTTTTACTCCTACGTTTTTAATACCTTTCTGTATCTTCAGTTTTCGTTCATTCTTTTTAAACTTTTATAATATATATATATATATATATATATATATATATATATATACACGCGATAATAATAAGCAAAACAATTGCAGCGAATAACAATTAGGGTGGTTTCCAATAATAATTTTTAAAAAAGTTTTGCCATAACAAAAAACACTACAAATCACGAAGAATTTATTCAGAAAATGAAGAGTGCCAGTTCAGGGATCAATCTCATCCCTTGATGTGACCACGGTAGCCGAGTAGTGATCATGGTCACAAACTCGTGGTCGGCGAGTCATGAGTTCGATTCCTGATGCCACTGAGTGAGTGAGAGTTAGATTAAAGCTGCACTATTAAGCAGCTCAAGGTCTATTGACGATGGACCTTGCAATTTTAAACATCGGTTAAGGTGATGCCACTGAAGAACCACTGTGTAGAGCAGGGGTGGACAGACTTTTCCAGGGTACGGGCTACTTCTAATTTTTTCAAGGTGTTGCAGTCCTACCAGTCTCCAGTCTAGCTGGCGTCGGTGTTCCATAAGTACGTCTCTTTTAGTACGTGTATCTTAGGTCTTAGTAAAGGCGGTTCCCCAAACATATCATAGTGGTCCACCGGTCGATCGCGATCGACTTAATGCCCAACCCCGGTGTAAAGGGATTCATATACGCAGGGATGTCTTAAAGCCCCCGGGGCCTTCGCCTCGATGGGGCCCTCGTTTAATTCACGACTCAGCCTTTACAAGATCGTGATTTGAATCATTTTTACGATCAAATGCTATTTCCGGATATATTTTCCGAAAAACTAGGAATTTCAGTCTATATGTCAACTCGCAACAGTAACAAGATTGCATTATCATGGGATGATCGTCGTCCATGTATAGGCTTTGACGTATACATGGTTCATGTATACGTCAATTATAATCTTGGCACCACCATAGACTATAATTACTCATTTAGTCAAAAGGCGGTTGTCGGTCGAGCCGGTTTGTGTGATTGTAAGTCATGAATATTGATTTGTTTCAGGTTTACTGTTTGTTCGAGTATTTGACAATGTATGCTATGTACTGTGTCTACTTGTAAGGGTCATGGGGAGACGGTAGTGGCGCACACAAGGGGGGTATCCTAGGGGTCTGCCCCCCCCAAAGCTCTTGATTTTTTTCCCGATTGATTATAATTCTAAGTATATAGTACGTAAAATTTAAGTAAATATTTGTTATTAATGATTAATTTTATTAATTAATGCTAATTATTTATTCAATAATTAGTTTTTACTGTTTTTTGTTCCCGAAAATCGACAAAATCAAAAGGAGCATTATACAAGAGTTTCTACCCTGGACCCCCCCCCTTGAAAAATTCCTGTGTGCGCTACTGGGAGGGGGGCTAGATTTTTTCGCAGGGGCCCAGGACCTCTAAAAGTCTTAAGACGTCCCTGGATACGTAGTCTAAGACGTCCGAGGATCAAAATTATGAAGTTTGTCATCAATACCTCGTATTGCTTTAGATGAGGTTTCATAATTGTGATGAATTTCGTTAACAGAGTCAGTGTCTGTCTTCAAAATTCTATACCAATGAAACTAAACCAAGCTAAACATGAAATATTTACTTAATCACAAATCAATTAATGCACTTTTTTGAATGATCGTATTGAATATTATATTAAATAATGAATTGAATTGAATTGAATTTTTTTTTCAAAATTAAAATTCAAGATTATGTCGTGGGAATCATTACACTCTAATTATGTAATTATATTAAAGTATGTGGGTATATACAACGTAACATTATATGCATGTATGTATACGTAATGGCTTCAATTATATCATCTATAAATGATTTCTTGTTTCTTATACTACTGTACTGAAGTATAGATAATTTTAACGTCGCACTGTTCAACTACTCGATGGCTTTGGCAACGAACCTCGTAATTTTTAGATATGGCCAAGCGATGAGGACGAGAGGACGTTTGAGCCTCGACATATTTAACGTGCATCGCTCCCCTACACGGCGATATTTTTTTTTACAGATAGACTTCATTTGACCCTTTGTCTCTTATTAAAAAAATCAAATAATATATTCATGAGTTAATTTCGTTTAAATATCGATTTCTCAATTTAAGAAAAAAAAAATTTTACAAATTTCATCAGCAATAAGAAAATATGTTTCCGAAAATTTAAGTAATAGTAAATTTTCCTTTAATATTGATTATAATTTCTTTGCTATAAATAAGGTTTTCCAGTTGTAGAAAGTATAAGAATTATACATAACGAGAGAGAATTTTATTGTTAAATCATAAAATTTCTAGCTTGATATACGAGGTATATCCAGAAACTAAGTTCCGTTTGGTAATAAAAATAAATTGTATACAGATACAAAAAAAAACATTTATTGGACAAAAATGTAAAATTCTTAAACTACCTTTCCACATAACTGCCGAAATTTTGCAGGCATGTGTCATATCGTGGCACAAGTTTTTCTATGCCTTCTTCATAGAAGGTTGCCGCCTGTGTCTTCAACCAGTTGGAAACATTTTCTTTCAGCTCTTTGTCATTGTTGAAGTTTTGTAATCAAAGATGGACGCCCACTTCGTTCTTCATCGTGCACTTCACTACGTCCTTCATTGAACTGTCGGACCCATCTTCTCACCATTGAATCACTCATCGCATTTTGTCCGTAAACTTCACAAAATTGCCGATAAATTTCGATTGGTTTCACTTTCTTAGCATTCAGAAAACGAATTACACATCTGATTTCGCACGCTACACCGACATTGTAAACAAGCACAACAAAGCGTACGTGGCTGACAGTGATCTAAAAATGACGCATGTGTGCTTCTCCTTGATACTGAGCGTCTGCCGGGCATGCGCGGAACTGCGATCGCTGCGCTGTAGCGGATATAAATAGAAACGGAACTTAGTTTCTGGATATGCCTCGTATAAAACAGTGCAACTTTTGCAAAAACTTAAAGCTACAACGAAATAAATTTCGCAAATGCACGACATAAAAAAAATACCTAAAAAGTTTTGTATAAATATCAGAAAATTTGTATTCTTTAAAACAGCAATTTAATTTTTCTTTTAAAAACTTCATTTTTTCAGGGACTAAGAAACCAATGCTTTCGGAATATCTACCTTTTAAGTATTTTTTTAGGTATCATAGATAAAAATATTATAAGCATATATTTGAATAAAATTAAAAAATTTTATTAATATAATGTTATGAATATAAATGTTGATGAAATATTTACCACGTGTTTGAAAATTAAATTTGAATAACTCCTCACTTGACCTTCAATAGAAACTAAGAGGCCAGCCTATATCTTTGGATCTAGGGCTTTAATGGGTCAATTATATATGTGTTATTTTCTATAATATATTGCAATGTTTGCAACTGCGAGCCAAGTGTTAATGATCGCAAACCCACAGCCGGCAGTGTTACTGTCAAGTCATAGGTTTGGATTCTAGTGTCACTGAGACTAGACGTGTAGAGAGGCTGATGGATTTTAACCCTTAACTTCCCATTTTTTAAATTTCTATGAAAAAATTATATCAGCTAGTTTTCAAGTAATAATAAAAGGGAAATATATATATATATATTATATGTTGTAATTGATATATTAAATATGAGAAGTCGTTCTATAGATATGGATTTAATTCTTGATAGGATGCTCTTTGGTGAGTTTTTAATGATTTACGCTATTCATTTGTGAATATACTGGGTTTTTAATTTGAACTTTCGGTTTTTAGATATTTTTTAGTTTGAACTTTCGGATTTTTTAATTTGAACTTTCGAATTTTTTAATTTGAACTTTCGGATTTTTTAATTTGAACTTCGGATTTTTTAGTTTGAACTTTCGGATTTTTAGTTTGAACTTTTTTGATTTTAGATATTTTTTAATTTGAACCTTCGGATCTCAAATATTTTTTATACATATACGACTATTTTTTCTACCTATACAACTATTTTAAAGATGGGTGCATCATCTTTGGTGTTCGATTTTTCACTTATATTATGCACTAAATTGTTTTTGAATTTTAATATTATAATATCTTTCAGAATGCGATGGCGAATAGTTTAATTTTTCAAGCAATGGTTTAATTTTAATTTTTTAATTTTTGAATTTTTAAATTTTTTAAATTTGGATATTTTCCGATTAACTTACCAAGTTGCAAGTTGCAATAAGGGGAAGGTTGGTGCCATCAAACTAGTTTAACCCCACTTATCGGTCCTAAGTCCGAGGTTGCACTTGGATATTTTATAAATTTTTATTTTATTTTATAATTTTTTAATTTTGTTTAAAAACGATGGAATTTTATCTTTTATATTCACCATTAATATTTTGAAATAGGATTTAGTATTATAAGATTCGTATATTTCAATTTTTCAATTGATTATTGTGATTGATTGTTGATGATTGAATTTATATATTTAAATATATAATATATATATATATATATATATATATATATATATATATATATATATATAAGTTAAGCTGTTTTAAATTGAATTTCAGTCATTTTTTTGTTTGTTGCAGAAGTGCAACATTACGCAGTGGAGCTGTAAATTACAAGACTTTTTTTATAAGAGGATTTTATTATTCCTTGTTATAAATTGCGTTAGCCTTACATACAATGAAAATTTTTAAAGCAGTTATTGATTTTGTTGTAACAAAGTCCTACTTTACACTTTTCGCGCTCCAAATCCATAATTTCTCTTGGTAGCATATCATCTCCATGGAATTTTATTACTTCTTCATTCAATGAAATGTTTTGATTTTTCTATAAAAAATTATTTAACAACGTTTTATTATTCTTAAAAGTTAAATTTAAAAATGGTTCTCTGACTGAAATATTTCTATCTAATTTATTATTATCATCGGATTTTTTTTATATTTTGAATTGCATTTTGTGAACCAATACTATTTTCACAGTCACTATCCGAATCTTCATTAGATGACACACAATCAGGTGAAACTTAACATCATCATCAGAATATTCAAGACCATCCTCACTTAATTCACTTAATTTGTCCGAATTATTTATATATCTATCAATTTCATCTTGGGTTAGTATACGCTTTTTGGACATGTCAAAATGGTAACCAAAGACCAATATTGCAGACCTGCAACATATAATTAAAATCAAATTTCTTTCAAACTTTTTCCATTAGAAAATCAAACTTACTTTTAAAGAAACATAAAATGTTTAAATTTCTTACCTAGTAATTTATTTCGTCAATAAACAAGAGGAAACATAAAATATGATGGATTCTTTTTATAGCAAAAGCACAATTCTTGAAGCATCAGAGATTTTTATAATTGTTATGATTTCTGGAAAAAATGTACTTCCATCTAGTGACAAAATTAGCATGTATTTCGTGGCAGTAATCTTTTTTTCTCAGATAAGTGATTTGTAGGTAATTAAAAAAGAATATTGAGTCTATTAAATTAAAATAAATCATATGTTGCAGAAATGCAACAGTGGGAAGTTATGGGTTAAATCTGTGGGGACTCAATTTCCTCACGTAGGTGTACAAAAATTTTGTGAGAGAGTTCAAGTCTCATCCATTGCCCTCATGTAGCTTCTGCCACGTTTAATATGCGGTCAATCGATCAAATTTATAACAATGTAAGCACGATACTTACAGAAACAAATAAAGGTTAATCAGGTACCCCTATTGTGCGTACGTTAATGTAATTATATTCCATGTGCTCTGTTGCATTACGTGTAGTTAAATTTTCTATGATCCTTTTAAATGAGTTTTCTTTAACCGACGTCATTTTGATCGAGTGTAATTAATTTTCTGTTTTTGTATATCCTTTTCTTCAATTCATAAATGAAACTTCAGTAATATTCACTTTTTATTATTCTCCGAGATAACTAAAACCTTGTCTCTTTTTAAATTGATGTAATAGATAAAATTAGTCACACACATTTTAAAGTCATTAGTTTTTGTTGCTATAGTCTATATATATACTAGTCTTTCTAAAAGATTATCCATCTTATTCTTAGTAAATGCTTAAAAGATATGATACACAAGGTAGAACAAGAGATCCTGTGTGTTCACAATGCAACTTTTAAGTTAGCAAATTATTATTTCATACATCTTTGGGAAAGTCCATTCTTTCCCGATAGATGAAGGCAGTCTCAAGAAAAATAACTTTCATTCGTTCTTAGACGAAACGTGGTGACAAATAAAAGAGAATTAACTTTCCACTTAAATCAAAAATGATCACTAGAGGTATAACGTTGCTTTTAATTGAAAATAAATGTCCAGAAAAAATATTTTTAGCAGCATTATTGAAAAATTAATGTTCTACAATTCTCAGCATTGCTTAACACTTGGTTTGATTTAATTTTATTCATAGATTTTTTTTTACTTATTCATTTCGGTCCTTTATGAATATCACATTTTTAACATTTAAGAATACTAGTTTAGAAATTTTGAAAATGAATACAGTATTTAGCAATTTTGATATTAATTATTTTTTATTGTGTTTCGTTTTAATTTATTTAATTCTAGTTCAAAGTTCTAAAAATAAACGTTCGTATATATATATATATATATATATATATATATATATATATATATATATATATATATATATGTGTGTGTGTTTAAAGGAAATATAATTAAAATATCCTTATTTATTTATTTATTTTGAATTTTTTAAGATTAAAAAACAACTAAGTCAATTTTGTAGATGTTACAATTAGTTAATAATGTCTGTAGATATCTTTTTTCTTTCTTTTAAAATGCTTGAAGACATAATAAATAAATTTAAATAAAATAAAAATAAGGAGAGATAAAGTTTCCAAAAACTCACGAGAAAACAAAATTCTTTTTAACTTTCTGAATTGTATTATTTTTAAAAAAATCAATACTGTGTAATGATAATATTAAGAAACCATTAAGCAAAACAGGATATTATTAAATATTAAAATTACAATAATTTTAATTTCATTAAATTTCTTCTAAAATAACTCTAACACAATAAGCAATGACAAAATTTCTTCACTCTAACATATGATTGAAGCAGCATCTGGAATTCTCAACCTCTGTTGGTTACTAATTTATAAACAGAGCCGAATGTTTATATTACGGTTTGTTTATATTTATTCTACGCTATATGTGTTGCTTCATTATTTAAAAAAATAATCTACCCATCGTATTGTTAGTTGTTTATTTTTCAAAAAATATACATTCCAGATCTCGCAAAGATTACCCAAAATGAAGACATAGCAAAATATCTAAATCTGTTGATTCAAAGACAAAAGAACCAGAGATAAAATACCAAAAACATCCCAGTCGCATTAATGGGATTTAAATAAAAATATAGATTAAATAAAAACGAATTAGAAAAAGCGTCGAATATTTTCAATGAGAGAAATCACACTCTGAGATAGATTCCTGGGCGTGTTTTCGGCATAAGGCTACTCTGTAATTCAGTTAGTGCGATCTTGGCCCCATTAGCCCAGCAACTCACCCCCTCCCCCCTTCTTTCATTCAGACATTATGAAATGTGCAGATTTCCTCCCTCCTCCCAAGCTTTTACTCAGGCGTAAATTTTAGTTTTGTTATTTTCGCTTTATGATACCTTTGCTTTGTAATTTACGATGCTTATCTGATAACCCTAGGATTCTTTTGGGGATTTTTCTTTTTTAGCCAAGACTTGTTGGATAGGGAAGTATGCCTTCCAGCGCACAGAGTGGTGAGGTAATCCTCTCCAAAAGTGAGATTTTAATCGCCTATGGAAAATCTCGCCAATAGAATTTGGTTTGCGTTATCGTTGTAATGCGGTAATAAATACATAAGGTGCTTCAGGTGTTTATTAATTTGAGGTATGGAAGATAGGTAAAGAAAATGAATTGCATGTTACTCGAAAGTTTTGTGAGAGTTCAAACATATGTGTCTGTTTAAGACTGTTTTCGCCACATGTACGAGAGCGTGAAATTGACGTGGACAGAAAAATTTCGGACAGAAAAAATTCCTCAATTTTTATAAAAACTTGTGACATTGTAACTCATGCATTTGTTTATAATATAGTGTTTTTAAAATTTCAAAATATATAATAAATAATTAGTTTTTCCTTTTAACATGTGAAGGGATAGCTCATTTAGCATTACGACCCAGGGAAAAAATGCAAAACACATTTTATAAAAGAAAAAATGTGTTGACTCAGATAAAAATGAGTAGTATGATAAAATAAGTGATTTTATACACAGTGATCCGCAACTCCCGGTCCGAGGATCAAATGGGTCCGGGCCGCTTAAAGAACATTAAACTATTGCCATTTTATTTTAAGTGGTGCATTTCTCTCGGATTTGCACAACTTTCCACGGAAATCACTTTATATTCCACGTTAAATCACTTTTAATTCATTTTGGGTGTATCTATATTTTATTCTGAAGGCATATTTAAATGTAACAAAATTAAAATTCTTAAATCAAAACAATCTAAAATATAATTTAGTTACAGTTAAATGTGCCTTCAGAATAAAATATAGTTACACAAGAAATGAATAAAAATGATTTAACGTGGAATATAAAGAGATTTCCGTGGAAAGTTGCGCTAACCCGAGAGAAATGCACCACTTTAAATAAAATGGCAATAGTTTAATGTTCTTTAGGCGGCCCGGCACCATTTGATCCGCGGACCGGGGGTTGCGAATCACTGCTCTACAGGATAGTGTAGCCAGAATATATATATATATATATATATATATATATATATATATATATATATATATATATATATATATATTATTAATGTTTGAGTACTTTATAACTAAAAAAATATTCCGAATTCAGCCCCTATTTTTTAACATTAGCCGAAGATAGCAGGGATAAGGTTTTATTTACTATCCCTTCAATAGTATTCTGAAGCCATTTTTTCCCCTCTTTTTCTCTGTTAAGTTAATTAAATCAATTTTAATGTAAGAAATTAACCAAAGCTTACATGATAAAAGTATGACACATTCTATCTGTGGTCTATAAAGAAAAAACATGCAATAAGAGAGAGTTTATAACATTCACATGAAACTAATAAAAAAGTAAGAAGTAATATTGATAAGAAGTAATAATATACACACAGTGGCGCACACAATGGGGGGTCCTGGAAGTTCGGACATCCACCCCCACCACAAGCCCTTGATTTTTTTCTTGATTGATTATAATTCTAAGTATATAGTATGTAAAATTTTATTAAGTATTGTTACTAATGATTAATTTTATTAATTAATGCTAATTATTTTTTCAATAATTAGTTTTTTACTGTATTTTGTTCCCTAAAATTGACAAAATCAAAAGGAGCATGATAGAAGAATGGTGAACTTTCGACCCCGGACCCCCACCCCCCTTGAAAAATTCCTGTGTGCGCTATTGTACACATATTATAAGAGCTCTTAAGACTTATAAGAACATAGCAAAATATTTATGAAAACTTATATTACTCTCTTCATGATATAAAATTTAAAATATAATGAAGAAAATATGTTCCTTTTTCAGAAATTTGAGCTAAGAAATTATGTTTTTCACTGTCAGTATTTTCCTTTTATTTGAATAATGGAATAAAAACATGAAATGTTAGTATATTAAAGTCTATTTTATTTATTTTTCTGTAACTCTTTTTTTTTTTTCAAGAAGAAATCTTTTCACTAACATCATTTTTTCATACTCAAAAATAAACCTTGTTAACGTTTTAAAAATGCTCAAAATTTGTTGATTTTTGTAAATATTTTTAAACATTCAAATCCGTGATGTTTGATACTTTTTACCCAACTAAATTTATGTACTTTCTTAAATAATTCATGTTGAAGAATAAATTTAAAAAGCGCTATATTTTTATACTAGTTTATTTTCTTTGAAGGTTTAATTTTTGTTACAGAAATTTTTTACAGTAATTGGAAAACAAGAAGTCTCACAATAGAGTAAACATTCTTAAAAATTTATTTTTCATATTTTAATAAAATTTTACCTTCGATTATTTTTGTCCGATTAAAATGCGGGAAAATTGTTTGAAAAATATAAGAAACAATTTTTAAGGCATTTTTTATTTTAATATATATTTTAGTTCCCGCTTTTTTTTAGTACGTCTTTTTATATTTAAGAAAATTTAACGTAGAACTAAAGTATAGAAAAAATTTACGCTGAAATGACATTATATAAAAATAAAATCTTTGTATACCTCAATTTTTGAAAATGCATTTTTTTCCTTCAGTGTCCTCAAATAAAGACTCTTAAACCTTTTATTTTATTTATAAGTACCCCTTTTTTGTTCTTATCTATGTTTAAGCAAAGTAACTTAAAAATCTTAAAAAAATGGAATCGCTTGTTAAAAAAAATTTTTTTTTTATAATTTAATTATTTTTTATAAGACAATATACTAAGCATTAGAATCAACTGTCATATGCGGGTAATATTCAATTTCAATTGAACTATAAGCAATAATGAAGGAAATCATAAAATACAAAAAAAACTAATTTTTATTACTCATTAATCTAACTTTTATACGAGAAGAATTCATTTTGATACTCGAAGTTATTTTATACCCCAAATGAGTTACCTTGATCCTTGGCAAGATTTTGATTGCGTCAAACAAAAGTTACAATAAGCTAAATAATGAATATAACTGCCAGAATAAGATTTTAAAACGTGTTTCAATATCCTATTTCATGAAACAATAAGTAATATTTACCTGAGTCATATTTATCAACAATTTAATTTACGGTTCACCAATGAGGATATAATTACGTGTCTGAACAAATACAAGTATATCTTTACCGTTCTCCACTTCTTTTATTACGCAAATAATATCCACTAGGACAAGGTTATTCAAAGCAATAAAGATTGCTATGTGCGTTACGTTCTACACAATCAAAGACGTAGTCACGATTCCATAGACTTTCCTAATTATACTTCCAAAATTATTCTCAGTTAGAAATTTGTTTCTGCAAAGTAAACAATAGAACTGACCTTCATATCTGCATTGAAAAGAAATGTAAGCCAAAAATGTGGCGTAGAAAGTTCCATTGATGAAGAAAAAAACCCACTCTGCCAAAGAAGCGATAAATCTCGAATTGTGTCCTCTCTTTTAACTGAAGACTGAAATCATCTGAGGAAAATAGGGGCTATAAATTATTGCGGCAATGTTTACGATCAGCCAATTTAGGAAGCAAATCTTTTTATTGCGCGCACTTAAGCACACCTTACAGAATAGATTTTAAACGTAATGACGTTTCCTTCGGCCACTCCCTTGTTAACTTTTTAATGACACACTTCTTCGCGTTATTTACTCTTAATATTTGTGGTCTTAGACGCGAATTACTCGACGTTATTACAAGAGGTCAGTGATGCCGCGGATTTATTATAACATAGATACCTGCCGTCTCTGACGGTTTTGCGTGAATTATCCTTCCCGAAACTTGTTTCTCTTCACTTGGTGGCTTACCTGGAAGTTTGTGGTGGTCAATATTTTCTAGCTTTGTCTGAGGATTAAAGTTCTGGTGTTTAACGTCAATGAAGAAGCAGATATAAATTTGTGAATCGCATCTTGCTAAGACAAGATTGTAATTGCTAAGGTGGCAACATCTTGCAAAAATGAGCTCTAAGCTTCATATAAAAGGAAGGATTTTTCCATCCTTTTTTGCTCCGTGCATTCTTTTACCGCATGAAAGGTTGTGTGATGTGGAACTTAGACAAGTTGGGTATTAGTTATTGCTGGCCTCGCTTGACCGTTCTGGATTACAAGGTCCGTCACCAATAGCTTTCAAATAGATTCAAACTGTGACACATCTACGTGTTTTTCTTCAGATATAAAATTTTCCTCTTTTATATAATATAGTGGTTAACGTAATCAGAATATGAACTGATAAATAGATTTCTTTCTCGGAAAAATTAAATAATAATACTGTTTAAGTGATGATAATGCGTAAATAATAGTTAATCTGATCAATTATTTATATACAGGAACTTTTTTAAGTAAACTTAAACAATAAAATTTAGAAGTTATTTTTGTTTAAAAGTTTCATTTGAATCAACGTCGCAATACATAGACGACTACTTTTAAAGATAAACTTCATAATTTTGAACTATGGTCAAAAAAGAAAACCAAATGACTCGTTACTTTCCAAACTTCCCGGCACATCACGCAAAATAGTTCTTGTACTCAGCTCAGTTAAACGAACACCAGCACATCTTTCAGCGAATGAAATTTGCTGCTCATTCTTATCAATGTTCTGAAAATATAACACTACATATAATATATAATACTGAAACTTTTATTTAAGCGCAAATACCACAATGCATCTGAAGTCTTGTAAAAGTTTTTGACATGATTATCTGAAGTCGGCAAGTTATTACACAGCAATTTAATGCATATTTACTAAGATATTTTTTTCCCTTGGTTATCGTAATTTTGATCGTGTTATTGGACTTTTGTTGAATTGAATATAATATCAATTTATATGAAAGCTGTTATATATAATTCAACTTTCTTTCTCAATTTTTTTTCCATGAAACACAAACTTTAGTAGTACTTCTGTTGTTTTTCAGCATTCTTTTGTATTTTTTATGGTTTCCAGGTTAAGGTTATACGAAAAATCTGGAATAGCAACAACAATACTAATCCCACGAAATCAAAATATCAATATATATAGCATAATTAGGTTGGAAACTTTTTTGTTGCAAAAAATATATAGTAATTATATTAAAAATATGTTAAAAAACTGGCAGTTTTCTAATAATGTGGATTTAAATATCTATGTTTATAGATTGGTTACTTTACTTAATGATTTAAATTTCTATATTTTCAGTTGCATTTCTTAGCATTTTTCTCCACTCTTCAAGAATAATTTCTCAGATGTATTAACATACTTTTTATCCTTAATATTGTTGTACGTTTCTTCATAGAGAGGAATAATATACTAACCAAGATGAAATTTTGCCTTATACTTTTTCTAGAGCGATTTTCAAAAAATTTTCAATTGTTTATCAGTACTTTTGTACACACTTACCTGTTTGCATTTGATCGCATTAATTCTTTTGAGTTTATTCAAGATATTCGCAACTTTTGCGGGAAGATAAGTAAAGTAAAAATTTTGTTTTTCAAAATGATGAATTGGAAGCTTCTGTTCAGTTTGAAAAATTCCAAATGTGCACGTTCGCTTGATGAACCAATAATGCAATAATGGTCATTAGTTTACCATAATTGTTGTTGTTAATAATTAATAATCTAATTAATTAACAAAAATAATATTAATTGCATTTCGCATAATAATTAGCTTCAATATTAATTCAAATTTATCTGATTCTGAAAACGTTGCAGTTTGTGCAGAGAAAACGTGCAGAGAAAATGAATGCCATAAAATTAGTTTTCGCTTGGTATATGTGTGCATGTACAAGTGTGTATTAGACCTTTCTAGTCTTTTTAAATTTATATTTTTCACAAAGCCCTCTTTAAAAAAAATGAATGAATACATTTTTTTCCTGAACTTTTAATAACTCCATTATATGGTAACGAGCTAGATGCTGGTATTTTCTTTTCATCACAAGCAAACCTTACAAAAACGAAATTGACTGCATTCGTGTCCACAAGCGGCCTCTTTTAGCGAATGAGAAATAGGTTTCTTTTGTGTTCTAACACATTCTCTTTACGCGTACAATCCTAATGATGCTACGAAATTAAAGAGCAGTGACTTCGAAAAAAAGAAAGGGAAAAAAGTTGATTGTCTGTGAGCCACCACCCCCACTACAAGGCCATTGGTTCACCTACAGGGCTTGTGCCATTGGCGAGAAGCTCTTGTCAAAAGCAAGAGTTGTGACTAATTGTTGAAAACTGGCTCTCTCTCTCTCTCTCTCTCTCAGGGAGACTCAGTAGATGAAGCTTCTTTTTAAAAATAAGTTACGCCTCTCGCCACCTTGTTAAGCCACATCTTTTTAGGGTTTGCCCTCCTACTTCTTGCGGTATGACAGCCAACCCATCGATTGCTTTCTCTTTGTTAGTGTGGGGGATTTTTTCATCATCTTCATATGATACCAATTATAAATTCCACCCACTTTCTTATTCTCGCCGCAATCTTCTGTGAGGATTTCTTTCTTTTTCATTCTCCGACTTTTCCTTTTGTGTTCACCACTCAAAGGAAGTGCATTTGAATGGAAAGATATGTAACATTTTATATTTTGGGGGAAAGTCCTTTTGAGTTTGTTGTTGTTGTAGGTTCAATTTCCTTCCGAAACATTTCAAATATAATAGCATTTAATCAAAATCAAATCAAGTATTTGCTTAGATAGATATAATAATAGCTCTCATAAAGACTCCCCCGAGAATGATTCATAGATGAAGTAAAATTTCACGATTGGTTACTATATTACTTGTTGAATTACATATTGTTTCGGATATTTAAAACTTTCATTCTTATAATTTAATTTTTCCTCCGTGTATTTTTTGGAAACACTCACCTGAATAAATTCTAGGAAATTAATTCATGTAAGGATAATTTAGAAAGTATTTAGTTTAAGAGTAGTATATAAGATACTGTTTACTGCTACAAGCCAAAAAAAATATACCCCCTTCCTCCTCCCTTCAATTTCTTATAGCGCTTTGAAAATAAAAGAAAAAAATGAATGATCAATATTTTTAAGCTTTTAAATACGAAGAGTGATTCAAATATATATATATATCCTTTTAAAAATCCAAAAACATTCCTAAATGATTTTTTTATATAAAATTAAATTAAAAATATGCACTATATATACACTCTGTCGCAAAAAAATATATGCACCCAGAAGAAATTGAGCTACATTCACGAAATTTAGTATGCATGTAGTGTATAAGAAAATAAACAAATGATTAAAAATTCAGAACAAAATATCATTTTATTAAGCGGTTACAGCTTGCAAAAGGTTAAAAATCAGTAAGTAGTAAAGCCACCTCTGGCAGCTATACAAGCCGAAATTCGGCGTGGCATCGATTCAATTAGATCACTTATGACCCCCTGTGGAAGATCCTGCCATAGTCTTTGCATCTGCGCAGTTAATTCTCCTGTATCTCGGGACGGCTGCAGTTGCCTTCCCAGCGCGTCCAGACATGCTCTATTGGCGGAAGATCTGGTGACCTGGCAGGCCATGGTAGGACGTCATATCCTTGAAGACATTGTTGGGAGAGTCGCGCAGTATGTGGACGAGCATTATCCTGTTGATAAATGGCACCTGGGCGACTTGATAGCATGGGTAGCACAATCGGCGTTAAAATATCGTCCACGTATCTGCGAGCTGTCAAAGTGCCTTGAAGGACCACTAAAGATGATCGTGTGTCCCAGAAATTGCTCCCCCACACTGTCACACCTTGTGAAATTGCTGTATGCCGCTCGACAATAAATGCCGGATCGGACCGCTGGCCGGTGCGCCTCCAGACACGTGTGCGGTGGTCATCAGCACTGAGACTGAATCGGGATTCATCACTGAAGATGACACGTCTCCAGTCTGTCACACTCCAAGTTGCCCGAGGTCGGCAAAATCTAGTCGACACTGCCTATGATGTGGGGTCAGTGGTAAGCGTCTTAGCGGACGTCGGCTCCTCAAGCCAACTTCGGTCAGTCGTCTCCTTATGGTTTCTCTTGATGGCACTGGATGTCTGGAAGGAGGTAAGTGGCGTTGAATCGATGCTAGCGACGTTGTTGGTGCCGAAGTGGCCACTCTTCTGATTGCACGATCCTCGCGATCATTTGTGTTCCTGGGACGTCCTGACCCTCCGCGACGGTACACTCTACCTTCTGTGATCCACTGTTGCCAACACCGAGCAACTACCATATCGCTCCGACCGAGGGGGCGGCCGATACGTCTATTCGACCAACCTGCTTCTCTGAGGCCTATTATACGGCCCCTATCAAAGTCCGTCAGCTGCTCGTACTGCCGCCGGTTACGTCTTAGAGGCATCCTAAGTCTCAATATCGTCTATCAAAGTCATCAGATTCGTTTGGATAGCCGTCCGGCGCTCGTACTCATGCTTTTAAACTCTCCCAGTTGCGCATAGCACACTTAGCCTTGTCTCATTGGCTTCGAAATTTTAATCATTTGCATATCTCTTACCAGACTACATTCTTGCCGAGTTTCGTGATTGTAGCTTGATTTCTTCTGGGTGCATATATTTTTTTGCGACAGAGTGTATAATAAAAGTGTAGATTCTAAAATTATACACACACACACACACACACACATATATATATATATATATATATATATATATATATATATATCAGTGGCACACACAAGGGTGGTGTTCTAGGGATCCGGACACACACCCCCATAGCATTTGACTTTTTTTTCGAGTGGTTATAATCCTATGTATATATTAGGTAAAATTTAATATGTATTTGTTATTAATGAATTTTATTAATTAATGGTAATTATTTATTCAATAATTAATTTTGTATTGTTTTTGCTCCCGAAAATCGACAAAATCAAAAGAATATGTTGGGTGACGTATTTGGAGCATGATACCAAAATGGTGGACTTTCGACCCTGGACCCCCTCCCCTTGAAACATTTTTGTGCGTGCTACTGATATATATATATATATATATGTATATATATTGAAGAAATATATATATTAAAGAAATATATATATATTGCAATATTACCATTAAATGGAGAAAAATGGTTTTTCCTTTAAAAGGTGGCGGAAAGATTTGTAGTACGAAATGCAAAAAAATGTCTTTCGTAAAAAATAATTGAAATATTATGCATGATATAAGAAAATAATAAAATTGAATTTTTTAAAATGTAATTTATTATAACGACTACCAACATCTAAATAACTATCTTTAGACTTCATATTATTCACTTTAAAAATCATCATCACTTCTGCCAAGTTATCCATCTTTTATTCACTTATAACTCAAAACTCAAACAATATCCTTCGTGAGATAAAAGCCATTTTAAAATCAATTTTCCAAGTTGACAACTTTAAAACCCAACAATCGCCCATCACCATCCCTAAACGCCAACTCAATAATCCCTTTTCCGAAATAATAGCCCAAATAACAGCTTTCTGATTCCATCCCCTCTGCCGTTGGCTTTCACATTAGAGATTCCTCACTAGCATCGCAAGTTCCTCAAGCTTTCTCCTAGACATCAACTCCTCCCACCCTTTCTAAATTTCCGACGATGTTTAGCAGGGTACGTTAACTCAATAAAAGCTTGTGCGCAAAGTCCTCTCTCTCCGTCCGATGCAATATCCCATAATTTAACATTGTTAGACGATGTGACTCAACACCACTTACGCGCCCAATGTCCACCTTGTCACTTCATTACAACGACCGAGAGTAATAGCTCTGACCCCGCTCGACTCGGCTCTCTAACCCATTCATGCGTCACGCGAATTTTGAACTCATGCACCGCGACTCTTGTACGCGTACCGTGTGACACATTCCTGTCAAGTGCGCGCCCCGGCGTTTTTCAAGGTGATATTTTATTTCAGTAGTGTTTTTTTTATATTTTATTTTTCTTTTCCTTATCTACTATTCCCTTCTCGTTTTTTTTTTCTGTACGCAAAAAAGGGGGGGAGGATTAGATGCACTAAGTGGGGACTTAATTTGTGTCGGGGATTTGTACGCTTTATAAAGCATGAAATCTTTTTTTTCACTTTGATGGAGAGTTGAAAGATACGGGCGTGTACCGTTGGGGATTTTTTTCTTCTTTTTTTTTTATTACATTGTTATGCGGGTGACATGGTTACCTTCCTGCTTTTAATTATTCCTTATTTATTTTGAACGAACGAAGCACTACTAGGTACTGTTAAGCTTTAAGTAGGAATTCTTTTATTGCCGCATCTTTGAAGTTGTCATGACAACAGCATTTAACACTATTTATTTCATTAAGGATACCTCTCAACAGCTCTTTTGAATTTGTGATCGTAATGTTTATCCTAGCCCCTAGGGAATATCTTTCTACTTTCTTCCCTCAATGTAGATCAGGGGTACTGGACCCTTTTTTTTTTCGCCGGGCCTCAATCTGAGGATTAATATGTGTGAGGGGTGGGGCAGGTGCTATGTATATAAATTGAAGACATTTAAAAAATGCGGAAAATTAATCAAAATATTAAAACTCATAATTTTGGATTTTATTTCAAAACTATCAAACTCTATCAAACTCATGATCAAAAAATAGGTTTTATGCATTTTATACCCAGTTATGGGGAGTTTCGATTTCCTTTTATAAATGATACCAAGCACCTTGTTTCCCTTCTACAATCATAAAAACAAAGTTGCCAAGTACTTTGATAATTTGACTTTTTTGTTTTGACAAAACATCGCTTATTTTTATTCCAGACATTAATTTATCAAATGCAGTATAGTAGCAGAGACTTTTTACTGAATTCCAGACTGAAATCAGTATTATTTTTTTAATTAGTTCACAGACTTGCTTGTGCATTTTTGTTTCAAATTTATTCAAGTATTTTTCGATTTTACTAAAAGAAAGTATCTGAACAAATAACTGAATTTATCAAAGAATACATCGGAAGCATTTAAGAAACATTATAACGATTTCATATGTTTATCTTTACTAATTTCACATTTTTATCAATATATATAACGCATCAAATTTTATAGGATGGTTTTGTTGCTTCTATACTCAGTGGCATTACCACCGACAAAATAGTTTGTTGCTGTTGAAAATATTTTTTTATGAAAGCTAATTTATCTCGTCTTGAAAGATATCTTTAAGAAAAAGAGCCATTTAAAAATTTGTGCTTATTTGTATGGCGAACAGCAAAATTATATTTTTTAAGTATAGCATTATCACGACTAATTAAATAACTTGTTGATCTAAGTTTGTTTTTCTCTACAAAATAGTCAAGATCCCAATCCTCTTGAAATGTATATATTATTTAGATACTTTTCGTTAGGAAAACATCAGAGTTAATTAAAATTAATTTCACCCACAAAAGGATCGCTACTCTCCTGTTATTTGTTTCAATAATCGTTACAATTATAAAAAAGAAGAAAATTACCTCGCAATTTGTGCTAGCACGACATCCATAGCAAAACTGATGTATTTGATTGCTTGGTTGATAGAATTTCTCGCTAAATTTTTAAGGGGTATTGGAAAGCTAAAATCTTATTTTTTTGACAATTTGAGATTTTTACATTTTCAAACTGTATAGATTTTAACCTTTCTAAAAATACCTTACTTTAACCTCTAGGGTATTTAGAAGCCTTTAAAATGTATTTTTAAATAATCATTGAATTTGGGCCACGCCCATTTTAATGGCGAAAATTGTAAACAAATTACTTTGTTTTTGCTTAAAAGTGTAACGACTAATATAAACCAAAACATATATCTTTTATTTTAAATTGAGCCTTTTATTTTTTGTATTTCCTCGTCGATTAAAAGTCTCACTGTATACATTAAAATCAATTTATCTCAAAATGTAAATTTTAATGTGCGATGTACCTTTTCTGAGAAACTACTGTTCACAGGTATGTAAACTTTTTATGAATTATTTATAATGATATCTACTATATACTAAAATGAGCTTTTTGTAAAAAACTCAAAAATTTAATTTTTACAAATTTTTTAAGTAATAAATGGGTCAAATTTCGCAATGTTCGATAAAATATTTCATAATTTATTAAAAAATTCAAAATTAGCTAAAAGCTCATTTTAGTATAATGAAAGAGGTGTACTTTAATAGTATGAAAAATTTCAAGCATGTACATAAAACAGATTTTGAGAAAAGGTACATCGAAAACAGCCAATTTAACATTGTCAGTATAGAGAAAGAGAGAGGTTTCCAACTCCCCTTAATGTATTGATCTTAGATATTTGAATTTATTAGTGCAAAGGACCATGACTGGGCCACTGAAAAAAGTCCGATGGGTCACATGTTAATGGTTACATGTCGCAGGTTTAGTACCAATGGTCTAAATTTTTGTATTTATTTAAATGCAATAAAATGCATGCAAAAGAACAAGAGACAATGAAAGATTTTGTAGAATTACATTTTTTTCTTCTAGTCTTTAAAACATTTGTGCTTACATATTTAAAGATTTAAAAATCTTCAAGTGAATTTTAAAATTCACACACAAATATTTTCAAAAATCGAAAAATAATAGAATAGGCTAATTTTTCGAGTGACGTCATTAGCTGCACGATAAATACAGTTCCATGTTTTGTAGCCAACCAGTTCAGGCTCTTAGTTGTTGCCAACATTTGCTTTTTGCAGATACTTTTAAAAAGAATATATTTGTAAATAACATAATGCAAATATGTAAATAAAATGATGATGATGTCGTGTCCATGACGGGACCAAATCAGGACCAAATGACTGTTTTGGCAATCTGTTCAATATTATCCACATAGTTTGTTGACGAAAACGGACCCCTATTTCTTGTAGAGCATCAAAAATAGTAGGATAGTCAAATAAATATTCTTGATTTAAGAGTAAATGTATAATAAAAATATTTTTTAATTAAATTTTACAAGTAAAACAATAAATGCAAGTCTAATATCGGTTTTGAATTCAATCGAGAACACGGGACAGTATTTGTAATGTGACCGTCATGTGTGAGTTTAACTTATTACACAGAAGTCTTCAATATTTTTTTTATTTATTTTACCCTTTTTTAAATTCCCTTTATTGCATTTTAATTAAACAAATAGTTTAGATCTTAGGCAGAAAGTAGAAATCCTTCTGGATTAAAGTTACATTTAAGAATTTAAAATGGCTGACAGAAGGGTCCTTTAATAGCTCTTAATGGCAGCGAAAGTCTAATTTTACTATGAATTCAACAGATTCGCTTTCAATTTAATGAATTTCCCCATCTGTAGAGCTTAATGTGGCAGAGATGGGTAAGCTTCGTGGATTATAAACCGTGGGTTCCAACGCTGATTCCATCAGAGATGGGATTAACATTGGAGCACTCGATAAAGAAATTTTGTAAAGTGTGGCACTTGTCAAATGTCTATCAGATGTGTCTCGTATTGTGACTACAGCGAAAAATTTTAGGGCACTATGCCAAAAGCTTTAGAAATAAATATTTCATATTTAAAATTCATTTTCTCTCTCTCTCTCTCTCTCTTTCATTTTTCATAAATAGTCATCTAATTTTTTTTAAGAACGAAACCCATTTAATTACATTTAATAAAAAAGTTTCATAGCATTAGTCTTTGAATTGTAGTGTAATATTTAGCCATAATACACATTATATATATAGCAGATACATAAAAAAACCTTTGCTTGAAAAATTCTACTGTTTCTCTAGTTTTAGAATAAATAAACATACTTCTTTTTATCTTTTTAAAATTGAATTCTAAGTACACAATAAAATTTTTAATTCAATACAAATTTGAATTCAATTTGAATGAAATGAATGTTCTCTTTTTCCCTCTCTCATATATAAATATACATCTTGAATGTCCCTTATTAATTAGTAATCAATCAGTAAATACGGAAACTGAAGGAAAATAAATCATGTACGTTTTATAATCCTTTGTAGCTATTTTTTTTTTTAAAAAAAAAAAAAAAAAAGGAGAAGCTGCATCTTGTTCTTGAAATATCAAGTTTCATATTTCTTTCTCATAAATTCAAAAAGGAACTACAAAAAAAATTCAGCAATAATTTTCAAACCATTATTAGTAATGTTGATATATAAAAAATGAATATATGCGGGTTTAGTTTTTCCTCCAGTTAACCACAGAAAATGAAGCTCTAGTTCTTTTATTGATGTATGTGAAAGATTGCTCGTTTCTTTAATTTAAATAATTTGGCATTTTTCTGCACAATTCTCACTATACATCAATGTTCAATTAATTTAATCCTTTTGTTGTTGTGGTTTTCATAACAGTAGTAGTATATATAATCGAACTATATTAGAACTAGCGAGGAACCGAAAATTATCAACAACATTGCTTTTCTTAGAAGTAGGTCCCACATAATGCGCACCAAAAAAGATACGAATTTTTTATTGTAGTTCTAAACTCTGAATAGCAAATCCTGCTGTACATTATGAAATTTCCCTGGATCAGTATGAAAGGTGGATTTTATGTAACTAATTTATTCAATTTTGCAAGAACTACGTTTTTGTTTAAAATAATCTATGTTTTAGGGATTTGATATGGATATGTGAATTTGTTATTCATTTAATAAGTAAGTAGATTTGAAAACTACATTATTATTTATAATACTTGACATTAAGGCTACACGGTATCTTTCTAATTTTTTTTGAAACAGTAATGGTAAAAGTAATGCACGTTTTGCTTTCAAATTATGTTATTAAATAGATTCTGAAAGTAAAATGTCAGTTTGACCAGCCGTTACTTTACAATTTAAAAGAATTAAGAATTTTTGAAATTTCTCAAACTTTTATAAAATACTCAATTTTTAAAAATTTTCGGTCATTTTAAGTAATTTATGTTTCTTAGATTATTGCGAACGAAAGTTGGCATGCATTTTAAAATCTGTTTCCTTGTTGATTTTTAATAATTATTATTCTAGCTGAATCTGGAAAAACACGAAAATTTTTAACATATTAACTTAGCACCTTTAAAAAAAATAACTAGAGATCTCAGACCTAAATCCGTTCTAAATCTTATAAGAACATACGTTTGGGAGTATATACAAAAAATTCAAAACTCTATCTTGAACAGAAAAAAAGAAGCCTCAGGGATTAGAAAACACATATATCTTCAAAATTAAAAATCTGAGAAAAACACATTTAAAGTTCGTAAAGTCATAAAGGAAAATCTAATAATGCCTGTGAGTGAAAGCTCTGATTTTTAATATAATATTTTTTAATTTAAATTCTACATTAAAACACTACTTTAATTAAATACGACTGAAATATTTTTTTAACTACAAAATATATTTTTGCATAATATTGATAGCATTTATTACGACGGCAGTTTATTCAACCTAATCTTAACACAATATTTTCACAAAAGTTTTGAAACACAAAGAATTAATGTGCAAAATAATATTGATACTAACTTAAGCTAAAAATCATTAGATTATACATAAAATTTAATTTGTTTTCAGTTTTAAATCAGGGCAATTTAACAAGTTTGAGTTTTTGTTGCCGGACTTTAAAATACTATAATATAGCATTATGTCTACAATATATTATATTTACAAAATTATGTAGTTTGATACATCATGGAAATATATTCAGTTTTATCTCCATAACCTGCATTAAGAATACTTGTATTCGGAGGTCGAATTGCAGTTTTTAGATGCATTGTCAGTAGTATTCAATCTTTTCCATATTTTGTTTCTCATAATAACCTGGGAACTTTTTGGCCGTGGCATTTTCACAACAAGAAAAATTAATGAAAAAGCTTTAAAGTTACATAAGCTATTTGTTAAAGTAAATATTAGCCTTGGAGTCAATAAGTACCTATGCGAACTCAAAAAACTCAAAACATAAGTAAGCAGAAAGGATTTTAATAATGGAAATTGAAGTTATTGCCACTTTTCACCGTGAAAGAGTTGTGATTGTGCTCAAAAATATTTTTAATTAACGTAAAATTCGGCGCACATGGCGTGCACCGGTATAATGCGCGCGCGCGTGCACCTATACTTACAAGCTGTATCTTTTTAATTTTTAGGTATACTAAGCATATATATATATATATATATATATATATATATATATATATATATATATATATATATATATATATATATAAGAACCTCCACTCCCTTTTTTACGCAAAAACTTGAATGCTCTTATATTTTGAAGTCATTGATTCCAGCTATTATCTTAGGCTTTTGTAAACATAACATACTTCGAAAACTACAAATCTTTAAGCTCATTGGGTATGCCATTTCTTTTAAATAAACAGTATTCCGATCTATGTAGAAGTCCATTTTTTAATGCTTATTTCTTTTTAATTTTTAGACTTATAATTTTTATAAAGAGTGTTTTTTTCCCAGGTATAGAAGTTTAAGTTACCATTACTTTCCAAGATGGCGACCGATTTAACAGCTGTCAAGTGATTTATTCTCAGTTTGGTTTGGCAATGCATCATGAATAGACTCACGCCTCATAGAGATTCGTCGAATGGGCCCAAAACGAGATTGCCGTTGTTCCCGATTTTCATAAGCGAATTTTGTTTAGCGATGAAGCGCACTTCTGGTTGAATGGCTACGTCAACAAACAAAACTGCCGCATTTGGAGGGAAGCTAATCCACAAGTGTATGTCGAAACACCGTTACATCCAGAAAAACTGACTGTTTGGTGCGCTTTATGGGCTGGTGGAATCATTCTTCAAAAACGATGAAGGCCACAACGTTACAGTCAATGGTGATCGGTATAGAGCCATGATTATTAACTTTTTCATTCCTGAATTGAACAATCGTGATGTCCAGGAGCTGTGGTTCTAACAAGACGGCGCAACATGTCACACAGCTCGTGCCACAATCTATTTATTGAAAGACACGTTTGGTGACCGCCTAATTTCACGTTTTGGACCTGTGAATTGGCCTCCAAGGTCTTGTGATTTAACACTGCTAGACTAATTTCTGTGGGGCTATGTAAAGTCATTGATCTATGCGGATAAGCCACAAACGCTTGACCATTTGGAAGACAACATTTGCCGTGTTATTGCCGATATACGGCCACAAATGTTGGAAAAAGTCATCGAAAATTGGACGTCCAGATTGGACTACATCCGAGCCAGCCGTGGCAGTCATATGCCAGAAATCATATTTAAAATGTAATGCCATAAGATTATCTTTCGAATAAAAAAAATTCATGTCAATCGAATAATACATCGTTGTTTTATTGCAATTTAAAGTTCTATACCTCTCAAAAAACACCCTTTACTTATGTATAACGCGCACCCCCGTAAATTTCGATCTTATTTTTTGTATTAAAAGTGCACGTTATACACCAAATTTTACGGTATATCAATTTAAGAATGAAAAATTCTTTAAAATGAAACCGAAACCCAAGCTCAGAAAACTTCAACTATCTAAAACTAATTGATTATCAGATCTAAATTTTGGTGGTAATTTTCCCAATAATATGGGCCACAACAAAATGCAAAAAAAGTCGGGTTTTTTTTTGTTGCTGAAATGTATATATAGTCTTAAGTGTGTTAATTTTAAATTTTTTGATTTGGCATTTTCATTCATCTACTATTTTGAACACTGTAGAGAAATTGTAAGAAATTAAAACTTTTAAGATACATAAATATTTACAGTCACTTTTCCACCGTATTACGAATTTAAACTCTTTCCCATGATTGTTGCCTGAACTCGAGAAATATTATTTACGAAGTTCTAATCAGAAAATGCATGAACTATAAATTCTAAAAATGAAAGAAGTTATTTATAAGCTTGAATTTTTAAAGAATATATTACTTATACCGCAAGAGAAATATAATATCAATGGATGCATTAAAAGATACAAACTCTGAATGAAGGAAATCCTTTTTCTTTGTATTTAGTGATAAAGGGATTTGGAGAACAGCAGACAATAGAAATGCAACAAAGCTGTAATAATTCATTCTTCTTCTGGCAGAACGAAATTGGATTTAAACTTTTCTTATTATCGGATTTAAGCGCTAGAATTTCAAATAAACTTTAAGTCATAGTTTATTAAAGTCTTATTATCTTTTAAATAAACTAATATCTTAAATATCTTTTTCAAAATATTCGAATCGATTTAGGTTTAGTAAAGAGAAATTTTGTAGGAGTTTAATTTTTTTTATCTAAAAATCATTTAATTTATAAGTTAAAAAACATTTTATATTATTCTCATTTAAAATAAGAATTTGAAACAAAAATTCCAAGTCTACGAATTCATCACATATAAAAAAAATCCGTAATTCGAATTGAAATAGTTTTTAATTATTCTAAAAAACTCACTCTGTTCAGGTAAATTTTTTTGTATCTACAATTCTGAATACAATGTAACATTACTGTTTGTAAAATAGCAATATTCTGAAAATGAACATGGTTTAATAAAACTGCTTGAAAAAAAATATTTTAAAAGCAAATACTCCAGTGGGTTATATATAAATTATCCAGATTACCTTTAGCACGATTATGTTATGTATTAAAGTTTTGTTTATGACAAAATAAAAATTAAAATCGCATGAATAAATATAAAATACACGATATTAAATTTTATTTTGTACATCTATTTACTTAGGCAATATCAGTGGTGCACACAAGGGGGGGCCTGGGGGTCAGGACCCCCCCCAAAGCCCTTGATTTTTTTCCGATTGATTGTAATTCTAAGTACATGGTACGTAAAATTTAATTGTTTGTTATTAATGATTAATTTTATTAATTAATGCTAATTATTTATTCAATAATTATTTTTTACTGTGTTTTGTTCCCGAAAATCGACAAAATCAAAAGGAGCATGATACAAGAATGGTTAACTTTCGACCCCGGACCCCCCCGTTTGAAAAATTCCTGTGTGCGGCACTGGGCAATATAGTTCAATTGGGAAGTCAATCACTGCAGGAATTTCTTTAAAGTCGGCAGATGCGTGAATTCCCTTTTCTTGTATGTCTTTGACTAAAAATTAAATCAATCTATGGAAACATCCTCTTATTAGTATAGATTTTTCACTTATGATTATATATCAAATTTAATATTATAGGAGCCCTTAATGATTTAACTCCTATAAAAAAAATTTACAATATAAGGCATGGCTACCTTTTAAAATCAGTTTAATCGATTATCTAATGGAATAACGGATTTCTTTCATGATTATAGCAATTTAAATTAATTTCAAAAATATGTTAGTTACATATAGGAGTTAGAGCAGAGATACTCAACCTATGGCCCACTGAGCCTTTTTTAGTGACCCGGTCATAGCCCAGCTCTGAGAAATTAATTTATTTATGAAAATTTCATAATTCTTTGTGAGAAATACTTTGCTTAAAAATCAAACATATTAATTTTGCTGTAGATGTCGAATGGGTGTGAATTAATATTTTTTCTGATTAGTGATAATAGACAACAGTGGAGTAGCGACCATTTTATGAATGAAACTAATTTTTAACATCTTTCATATTTTACAAGCGAAAAATATTCGGAAAAAAATAGATTGTTTCAAGACGATTGACAAGTTGACTATTTCGTAGTCAAAAACAAGCATGGATCAGTAATTATTTGATTTGTCATGAAAATACCAATTTAAAAAATACCAATAAACAGGAATCACACACATTCAATGACACTTTTCCTCGAAGATCTCTTTCAAGAGATGATAAAAGGGGCTTTCTTGAATAATCTTTACAACGGCAAAAAAAAAAAAAAAGTGTTTTTGTCAGTGGTACTGTCATAGCAGTAACAAAGGCATTCAATGAAATTTGCTGTATTGTTGGTAATTGTATGAAACCGTTTACTGATACAGAAATTGTGAAAGAGTGATTCTTAAATGCTTCCAATTCAGAAAAACTCAGTAGTGAAAAAAAATAAAAAAAAAAATAAAATAAATAATTAAAAAGAGCAAAATAGAGGAGTTTTAATATTTTGATCAATATTTTCCACATTTTAAATTTTCTATGTTATCTTGGTCTTAAAGCATTTCTTCCCCCCCCCCACCATTAATCCTCATATTGCGGCAAGCATGATATAGCAATCATTTGCATGCGGCCCGCGTGAAATATCTAACATGTGTGTGTGGCCCAGCAGAAAAAAAGGTTGAGTACCCCTGGGTAGAGTGATACACCAATGTTGTGATATTATCTACAACATTTGACATTTTTTCAACAATTTGTAGTCGGCTTACCATTAGTTCATTAGGCTGTTATAGAGGATAAATTACCACATTTATTTCAAATAAAGTGCACAAATAATAATCAAGGATGCATTAGAGCTGATTTGATATGAGCAACATTTATTTACATGGTTTTATTATTGCAAAAAAGTTTAGTTAAATTTTAATAAATTCTTATTGAATGCAACAATATTTAGTCATGTTACAGTTATAGATCATTTAAAATATTTAATGATGTATGTTCGAACCAAAATTTCTAGAATATTCCATTTCTTTTGAGTTTCCAATGTACTGTCATTTAGGAACATGCCATCGAAATTGGTATCCAGGTTGAGGAATGAATTCCAAACAAATTGTACCATCATCAAGAACTTAGGTCATGGTCTCCCAAGAGTAACGACACCTTCACAAGATCACTACTTGGTATTAAGTGTACGATAATAAAGACAGGCAACGACTACAGAGCTTTCTCGTGACCTTAAGGTATCCTACTACGTTCGGAACTGTGATTTTGCAAAAGCGTATAAATGGATCATTTTCATGAGATTTAACGTCACTTAGATTAGAATACATGTATAAAATGGTTTTAAGAACATTATGACAAAAAACCTATTTAAATACAATCCTTTCACAAATAATTAACAAAGAATATTTTTTTTCAAAACGTTCTCCTTTTATAAAAAATGCTTCTATAATAATAATATTTTGCTTACATAAAGTAAAGACTTCTCCACAGAGTCTGAACTAGGATTTTTGAAAAATTCACATTATTTTCAGATTTACCACCAATTGAAATAATTATCGGCGTTTTTTTCTTGAAATTTCTCCTCTCTGTGATAGTAAAATATGGATAAATCCACTTCTAAGTTGTATATTTCAAAAACTCTAGTTCAGTCTCTGTACAGAGGTCTGAGCTATATACATGCAAAATATTATTATAATAAAAGCATTTTTCATAAAAGGAGAATATTTTGAAAATTGGTCATTCTATGTTCATTTTTTGTCAAAATATTATACTTAAATAATTTTTTGTTGGAATAATATTCTTAAAACAATTTTATATACGTTTTCTAATCTAAGTGACACTAAATATCATAAATATTATCCATTTATACGCTTTTGCAAAATCACGGTTCCGAACGTAATCGAAAAAAAAAATACCTCAAGAATTTTCATGTAAACAGTATACACAGATGCTTAGCAGAAAGGGCTCTCTACACCCGGCATCCATGGTGTGTCTACCTCTGAGCACAGAAGAGCCCGTTTATCGGGACGGAACACATCATTTTTGGACACACCAAGAACGAGTACATATTCTTTTACACTGACGAGTCAAAATTCTGCAGAGAACTTCTCGGCGAATCTTCTTTGGGAAATCATGGAGCTCGCTTTTATCCCTACATTATAAAGGAAATCGGTCGTAGAAGAAATCTTTGACGTAGACGACATTATGTTAGAAAAACGTACACTACAGGTATGAAGAGCAAGTCATATTTTAGGTTATACCATAGGGCTACAAGCCCAAACTTAATTTTTATGGGCGATAATGGGATGCCATACAGAGCCGGCATTGTTGACGTCGTATGAGCTGGGAAGCAAAATCTCCAATTCTCATTTCGAAAGAATATTATTGGGATGATCTATGAAAAGTCATTGAGAGCCTTCATTCCTTCCTCTTCCAGGACCGTCTAAGTATTAAAAGCCACGATTTTGAAAGAATGGGATTTGTTGCTGCAAGAATTTCTCACCATCCTCGTTAACAATATTACGGATTGTTTAAAGGCTTGTATCACAGTGCATGGTGACCGCACTTTATATTACATGATTCTTTTCCATGATATAATGTCTGTGATTTGATCGCTTTTGATGTAAATTATATCCTAACTTACAATTCACCGTTTTTTTAATATTGCTATGTTTCTATAGTTTTCGCCCACAGTAATATATTTCTCATGGCAATTTACCAAATTTCACCACAATAAACTCAATATTTCTTCTGTTACCAAAATTTTTGTGACTGCATAATTCTGGAGATCAGTTAAGCTATCTAAGCAATACTATCTTAAAAGCAATACATATATATTGAATAAAATCGTTTATTCAACAGTAATTTCAAACCTTGATGAAATTCTTATTGTACATTGATTATATTCAAATGTTCTTGAATTGTTGATTACAAACGTACGAATTACTAAACGTATAAATTACTGAAATGCAACAAATGATTTGATAAAATATTGCTTTACTTTAACCTTTAACCCAATACAAATTATAAGAGGAATTTACCACTGTTATAACACATTTTTGAAAACTAAGTTTATTATTGGCGAAAACAAGCATTTCAAAAGCAGCCAAGTTTTATTTCTCAATAGCTAATACAATAATTTTACTATCTCTAAGTAATTTAGGCTCTTGGTGGCTAACTAAATATTTACATCGTAGTGTAATAATTGTTGAAAAAAGTATTAGTAACAAAGTGTTAATAATTATACTATACAGTATTTATTATTCAGTTATATTTATATATATATTGATAATCACTTCAATATTTCTATCGGAAAAATAATAAATAAAATATTAATACAAATAATTTTTATAGTTCTTTCAATATTTATTCAGTATGGCGCGTAAAAGTCCACCTTGTACAGGAGAGATAAAATCACGACCCTGGATTTATAAGGTCATTTTGGGGTGAGTCATCATCGATACAACCGTAAAGTGGCCGTTGAGACGAATATGTATTTTCCTTATTAAAAGCGTTTTTACGATGCATTTTTACGGCACTTTTGCGCAAGGGGGTAATTGGATTTTTTCCCCATACCCACTAATGAGGGAGGCGATTTAGCATGTAATCATTTTTATGAGATAAAAGGAAATGTAAAAACATTTTCTGCTGATTCATTAGGAAAATATTAATTAAAATGCGCTTTTTAATGCTTCACATTAGCGAAAGAGCAATGCCGACATTTCCGTTTGCATGTTTTTGTGACTGCTACTCTTCTGCGAATAGAATCCATATTCACAGTCATACTTTTCCTTCTAATTTAATCTCAATACTCAGAAAGTAAAAGTGCTGCTTCTAACAGGACTCCAAAAGATCATTTTTTATCGTGTTCTTTTCACACGTTATTTTGTTTTAGATTATTGGAATGAGCTCTCATGTGAAGTTCCGCTGAATTGCTTAAAATTAATTAGTTGAAATATTTTCTCATTTACATAAGTGGAGTTTCGGTACGTTATTGCTTCTAATGAGTCGCCAAATCTTTGAATTTCTGTTATCCGCCGTTATATTTTTTTCTATTAGAAATTGAAAGTGAGTAATGTAATTGTTGTGTTTTAATTAAAAAATTGAAAATATTTAATTTTGAATTGTGTGTTGAGGTATGATTGATAAAAATAATATATAATAAATACTTATAATATATTAATATCTTTAAAGACTTATTATTTTCGTACGATAATTGATTGTTGGCGTGTGTTTATATGATTTACTTATTTTTAGATATTATATTTGTAAAATAAGTAAAATATGCTCTCGTCGTTCACATTGTGAGGCATCAATCAGTTTTATATTCTTAATGTATTCACACCAGCTATTAAGGGACTATTGTCTTATCTATAATTAAATTGTTGCATCTGGTCGTTTTTCTAATCAAATTGATACAGCACATGTTAACACGCTTGTGTAACGATCTATTTATGTATTTATATATATAAAGGAGAAAAGCGACTCACTCACTCACTGACTAATCACGATATCTCCGGAACTATTAAACCTACAGACTTGAAATGTGGTAGGTAGGTTCCGTTCATGGAGTAGACATCAGTTAAGAACGGATTTTGTAAAGTTCGAACCCCAAGGAGCGTTACAGGGGTTTAAGATGCGTTATAGATTATTTCCATTACTAAACTATTAGATGTACAGTCGTGAAACTTGGTACACAGATTTCTTTCATAAAGTAGAGATTCCCTACATAATGATTTTTACGAAAATCGATCTCCAAGGGGCGTTGAGGGCGCTTAAGGGGCGTTATACATAATTATTTCCATTTTTAAACTGTTAGACGTCAGTCTTGAAATTTGGTAAGCGGTTTCCTTTCATAGAGTACAGATTCCCTACAGAATGGGTTTTGTGAAATTCGACTCCCAAGTGGCGTTATAGGAAATTAACTCCTTTTTTAAACTATTAGACGTGAGATCTTGAAATTTAGTAAGCTGATTCTATTCATTAAGTAGAGATCCGCTATAAGATGGGTTTTGTGAAAATCGTTTCCTAAGTGGCGTTGCGGGGGCTTAAGGGGTGTTATAGATAATTATTTCCATTTTTAAACTATTAGACGTACATTCTTGAAATTTGATAAGAGGATTCCTTTCATAGAGTACAGATCCCCTACAAAATGGGTTTGTGACAATCGACCCCAAGTGGCGTTGTGGAGAATTAAGGGGCGTTATAGGCAATTAACTCCTTTTTTAAACTATTAGACGTAAAATCTTGAAACTGAGTAAGCACATTCCATTCACTGAGTAGAGATCTGCCATAAGATGGGTTTTGTGTAAATCGTTTCCTAAGTGGCGTTGCGGGAGCTTAAGAGGCGTTATAGATAATTATTTCCATTTTTAAACTATTAGACGTACAGTTTTAATATTTGGTAAGCGAATTCCTTTCATGGTGTAGAGATCCGCTACAAAATAGTTTTGGGGAAATTGATCCCCAAGGGTCACTGAGGGGGATTAAGGGGCGTAATAGATAAATATTTCCGCTTTTCAACTAATAGAAACACCTGCTTGAAAATTAGAAGGTATGTTCCGTTCATGGAATAAAGTTCCTTTTACAAAGATTTTTGCGAAAACGGACCCCCAAAGGAGTAGGGTTGCGAGGGATTAAGGCGTGTTATAGAAAAATTCCTGTTTTTGAATTTAACTCATTTACTTGAAATTTGTTGAGCACTTTTCTTTAGTTGAATAGAGTTCCACTAAGAATGGATTTTACGAAAATCAACTCCAGGGGGAAGCGGGGAGAGTTATTGGAGCGTATTGATAGACAAAATTCCCTTTTTAGAACTGCTAAGACTGCAATAATAAAATTTGGTTTGCATGCTTCTTTTGTTGAATTGGAATCCGCTAAGAGGTATTGATGATAAACGAGGTATTGATGATAAAAATTCCGTTTTTGCTCTGTTAGATTTAGACTTGAAATTTAGCACGCATGTTTATTTTATGGAGTAGAGATCCACTGAAAGTTGCTTTGGTGGAAATCCTTTGATTATTACGTTAAGTGAGCGCAAAAAATCTTTCTACTTCTATTTTGGATATAAATAGAAATTAGATGTTATATAATTTATGTTATCTTTATATCAAGGGGCGAGAGTGTTACAGCTATAAATATATTTTTCAATACAATCGAATTCTTAATGCTAGATATAAATAATTCATATATATGTAAACAGTATACATATATACAACATCGTGAAATACCCAGTGAAGTGGGTGGGTAATGGCTAGTACTATATAACACAGTATCTAAAATTGTGCTTCGGAAAATTTGCAAAGAACATTTTTGTGTTTTTTATAACATGAGCTCATTATTATTGAAACACTAATATATATATATATATATATATAATCAAATTATTATTTTAAAAATACTTAAATATTATTTAATTTCACAATTAAAAAGGCCAAAAACTACAGCCTGATAAATCTAATACAACAATACTAAATACAAAAATAACTTAATTTCATTAATTAAATTATTTTGTTAATTCGCATAGTAAATTGCAATTAATACAACAATATTGGAAATTAATATACTGTGCATATTAATTCAAGAAAAAAATCTGTGTGTGATCTATCTCACTGTTATTAAATTAAAATATAATAGCGTAGTACATAATTTATATTTCATTTATAAATTATGTACTACGAATAATTTGTGCAACCTTTTCAGCGATATATTTATGATAATGTACATTTTATTATTTTTTCTTATTTACCACTAATTTATGTTTGCAACGTGCCTCAGATAAAATATATTTCATTTGGAAACTAAATTTGGAAAATTTAAAAAAAGAAATTCTCCTTTTTATTAGATGTTTCTCTCCCTCTCATTTCCTTTAAACTAGAAATATTCAGTTTAGTTTTTTTCCTTTCAAAATTATGAGGCTTTTATTGTGAAATAATTGTAAACTAGCCACTATTTGATTCATAATTAAAATAATCTAGTAATAATGAGTTTCAAATTTTCGTACCTCTGAATATTAATTTTACAACTGATAATATATGCATATTTAATTTCAAAGTAAACATAGTTTTATTCATTTTAAAGCAAAATTTTATTAATGCCCCCGCAAACCCCCCTCAAATATAGATGAAAAAAGTTATTGAATGGACCTCAATTGCAACTTTTAAAATTCACATTTAAGTTTCTGTTATTTTGAAACATGTTTTGATGATGTCAAATGCAATATGCATGTAAAAAATAGGAATTTTTAAAATGTAAGAAAAAACAAACTTTAAACTAATGCAATTTAAATATAAATGTCATCTTATGGTCATACTTATCATTTAGACAAAGTTTTTTACTTCAAAAAAAATTAATAATTTTACTAATTGAAGCTTTTGTTACACGTTTCGTAATTATAATATGCATAAGCTGCAGGAAAAAAAAATTCCAGATGATTATTAAGAAAAAAAATTATTTATACATATGATTTGATTCACTGTACAATTAAGGAACTAAAAGAAAAAAAAAAACATTTTTTTTTTTCTTTTTCTTATTGCAATCTTTTCTACGAACGACTTTTTCAACGGTGTTTTTGCTTTATTTACTTATTTATTTAAATTACATAATTCTTCTTAGCTCTTTTTATGAGACTTCTACCTTATATATAACGACTGAATTAGATCCCAGTTGCGAAGCTCAAGGGCGATTTAGCTTAAATTAATAAAATGCTTTTCTTGTATGTATATAAGATGCTATCTCGTAACCAGCTTGAAATAAATCAACGGGACCTCACCCGTGTATTATGAAAATCAAGAAGGCAATACATATTTCTAACAAAATGATACTGTGTTTCCTATCAAGTAATAACCTTTTATAATATTTTCCTTGCTTGCAGACAATCGAAATGAGATTTAGAGTCGTAATTATGGGTTAAACTACCCATTACATATATGACTCCAATATGCAGTTGGATACATTATAATAATGGATCCTCTGTGTGTATTAAATCATGCGCGAAATTTCATGACGTAAATGTCTTATCGTGAAACTATTCAAAATGCCGTAAAATAGCGATCCCATGCGCATGCGCCCATCATTGGAGAAAAAAAGAATCGTGAAAAGAAAGAGCAAGTTATAATATTAATTTTTTGATTTGCATAATTACAGGGAACCCACCGATGCTGGAGGCTGATGTAATTTCTTTTCTCCACTGTCGCAGGCAGGCCATTTATTTTTTTCCTTTTTAGTTTTTCACACGTACCGTGTCATAGTAGAGTACATTATAGATGCCTAATGCTTTTGCATTTTTTGACAATGGAAATGAGTGTAAGTGCGGAATGTTCCTGGTTTAAGTTGACTTTGCCACTAGCAATACACTCGGTCTCAATCTTTCCAGAACTTCATGTGTCACATTCAGCTTATGTCACTTTGTGGTAAATGTTAATTCGAAAGGCGGGTCAAGATTGATTGGTTACTGCGGTAAATGTTAATTTGAGACCTAAGTCATTTCTACATCGGTTTGTCCGAAAGAAGAGAGAGTTTCTTTGAGCGGATTTCTTTGAAGAAACAAAAAATTCTTGTCTGTCTCAACGTGAGCTATTTCCCCAATTGAAAAGATTATGTATATATATTCGTAAAAAGAAAATAAATGGAGAAACAGTATGCATATTTTTTTTCGTAATATACGAGATTGAAAATATATGTCATCGTTTAAAAATGAAATCCGTTTTTTCATAAAATGATTAGGTATTTCATAAATTTCTTTAACCAAAAAAGAAGCATATATATATATCGCTTTGTATTAAATATGTAGAATTATTGAATTCTATGGCTAACAAATTATTTTATAAAATAACTATTGCTTAACTATTCGTTATTTTTTAAACAGCGTAATTTATTTTTCCAGCTGAATAAAGTAGTCTAATAATTCTCTATCATTTTTTAAAAATTTCTTCTTCATTTCTCATGGGGCTGTTGATTGGTTTTTTACCATTGCAGATCTGTGGCCTATCCGGTATAGTGGTTAGCGAACGCTGACTGTGCCGTAGGAACTGGGTTCAAATCCCGTAAAAGACGTGGATGTTAGTCTATGTATAGTGCCTTCGCGGCATGGGGATACTCTAAACAGCTGTCGAGCCTCAAGTTCTCTCATGAGGTTGGTGGGAGGCCCTGATCCTCCCCCAGGGTGTTCTCCCTCAAATTTGGGGTGGAACCAAGCTAAATCGTACTGTCTCCAGTATGGTGCTCAAGGCTACGACCAACGACAGGCGTACATCTAGCCCCTTGATATGATGAATTCGTAAGCCTCGATTTGATTACATCAGACAGGTGAAATTAGCAACAACAACAGTACCACTACAGACCTTGTACATTCCCCGGGTGCTGGCATCTCTTTTAAGTGCACACCCTAAAGAAATATAACTCATATCATTGCAAGTAGCAAAAATTAAAACATAACTATGGCTCTGACTATATATATATATATTCTGCCTATTTTTACTAGTGATTAATTAATCTGGAAATATAATATTACATTGTATATTATATATTTTCCTTTATTGCTTTTCAATCAATCTATCCATAAAATAAACACATTTTTTCGAGACAATTTATCATCAGTTGATCTCTCAAACAACACACTTATATTTTAATATTAAATTGTATTTTTTTCATTGTAATGTTCTATCATCAGTTTGTTTACATAATAGTGTATAGTTTGAAATTATTATTGCACCCTTTATTTAATTTGTTTAATTATTTTATGAAATAGTTAAAGTATGCGTTTTAATATGTAACATACTTGTAAACATATCTCCATTTTTTGCTGATTGTTATCAATTATCATACAAAAAATGTTTGGAAAAAGATCTAAGGCTACTCTTTTTAATTATTAAGAGCAGCAGTGCGGGGACAAAACTGTACAGAATTGTATTTGATTTTAAGCCTTTATGATATGTTTTTAATATTCTGTAGTAGTGTGGGTTTTTTTTCAGTACTAATATTTTATGGTATATCATAAGCACTGGTGTAGCTAGTTCTGTGTGGACCCTGAATCAAAATTCTTCCGGTGCCTTTTTTTAGATATAAGAGCATTGTTAATGGTACTGTAGTTTAATATGTTGGTGTCTCTGTATCCTGGGGTCCCCCCATCATTGATACGGCGGTAGCTCGTCCCTGATCATGAGTTCAATTACTCCCGAAATCAAAATAAAAGGAAATTCAGTCATGAACATTTGCGTGAATTATGACGTAATGAATGAAAAATACGATGCAAAAACTAAGAGTCAATGCAGTTATAGCAATCCTATAAGAAATATGTTGAATATATAAGGATGAAAAATGAAAAAATGTAGATAAAATCCAATCGTTTTGAATTGGTATAGCTTTAGGGTTACACGTAGACATTGGTAACGCGTGACATAAATATGAAATAGGGTCAAATGACAAGGATGGTGACTTACCTGATTCTTCTGTCTTCCTACCAGACCTTTTGAGGACTTTGCAGTTTACTTCTATTTACAAAGTTACAGCCAACCAAAATTTTTTACTAAGAGATTTAGGTAGAATCAGAATTCGAATTCACGATTTGTCTTCAATATCGCTTACGTTGAAATTTACACTATTTGGATTGATTTCTTCCCTCTAAATTTAAAAAAAGATAAATAACTGTTAATTTTTGGTACATAATTCAAGATAAATTAGTTTACCAGTATTACGCATCATTATTTTACTTTTCTTCCATTATGAACAATTCTTTAAAAACTACATTTAATGCATGTGTTATATTTAAGACTTACATATGTGTTGATAAAGAGTACAAACCATTTGTGGAATTTGAATAAATATTACCTTAAAATGTCTTAAAAAGCTTCAATATAAAAAAAAATGTAAAGCAATTTTACTTGTGTTTCTCGTAAAAACGTTTCCAGTTGCAAATATTTTTACAAACTTCAAATCTAAATTTGATATTGCAAATGTTCAAAATCATTTGATCATTATCCTACATACGTATATTAAATGCATATTCATCTAGTAATTTTGTGCCATTTTTTTACATTTTTGTTTTTTTTATATCAATTTCGAAATCTATTGAATATTTTGCAGTTATTTTATCGACATTTCAATATATTACCTCAATTACTTCATCAATATTATAAAATTTTTTAAGCCCTTTTCATCTAGAGAGGATATTATAGTCAAATACAATTGGATTTTTTTTATGGAAAATCTTTTGAGTTCCATATATTTAAATTCAGTTCAATATTAATATATTTATAAGGAAAACTACTAAATTGTTGTACTTTAATAGAATTAATATTTTTTATTGGCTTCCAATTAATTTTAAAACATTTAAGCCATTTTTTGCAACGATCTTCACTGCGTTTTTCAATATTATTGCCTGCAATTTAATAAAGCTATATTATCCGGTTCTTAATTAAAAGATTGAAAGCTATGATAAGAGAGTTTTCCTATATATAGTTGAAGAAAAACATTCATTTAACTTAAAGTATGTTTCTGTCTTTGTTTAAATTTTTCTTAATCTTTTTTGCTAAAACATCAGATTTTTAACCCGTTTTAATAAGGAGATAATCCCTTTTCCCCAACGAAATAGCGAACATCCCAAATGTGTTCGGTATCTTTTTTTTTATATAAGAGCTATATTTTGTACAAACTGTTCAATTCATGAATGCAACATTACACCTATCCGATTACATGTACTGCAGACACTGTAACTATTTTTCCTTGCGCAGACTACACCCGGTAATCGAGCAGCGCATATCAAACGCACGATTTTCCCATAAATCGCGACCAGACGTTGGCAGTAAAAAAAAAAGAATGGATTTCTAATTTATAGCTGCTCCAACTATGCCATACACGCATCTGTTTAGCATAGACATTTGGCAACATCGTTCAATGATTTGGGTTTGTACAATAGGTGCGCCAATTTCTTCATGAACTAATAAGAATATTTTACCCCAATCTTGTGTATAGAGGAATAATGATAGCTGCTAAATTAAGCCAGCAAATTTTTTGAAACTGTGAAGTTGAAATTGTGGGGTCTAATACCATTTTTTATGTAACTACAGTGAAAATCGTTCAGCACGAGACTGAAGGAACTGAAATATTTCTCGTGTTAAAAGTATTAAGAAAAAACATATTTTTAACAAATTTAAGTTTATTACAGTCCATTTTATTCACGTGCATGTGACATTACATGTATTTAATAAAAATCTGTGGAACAAAAACATATATTACAAAATTATTTTTTTTTCAAAATTTTTAATTTTTTTTTTGAAAAACAAAGCATTTGTTGAGTTTTTGGAAAATAATCTGATATATTTTTCTTTGCGTTTTCTTTTTTAGCATCAAATTGTCAACAAATTGTTCGATATCAACTAATTTTTGTTCATTCCCCCATTGGAATTTGTGTCTAAATCATTGTGCATACTTATAAAAATATTCCTCATTTCGGATGACGTGGGAACAGGATCTGCATTATTCATTGCACTTTTGTCACCAGAATCTGGATTAATGATATTTTTTTATCTTTGAACAAACAAAATGTCTTTTTCTGCTGTAATTGGAGTTGTGCACACATTATCATCCTCTACTGCAACGAATTCTTTTGATGGTACAGTAGGTCAATCCAATAATACAGAAATTTTCTCAAACTTTTCATTAAGGTTCTGGTGTTTTCCGAATTAAGTTCGTTCCCAGAAGTCAAATCTTTTTATGTTCAGCGATTTTCATTTCGTGTTAAAAGAAAAAAATGCATGAAAATATATAGTAGTTTGTCAGGACCACTGTATTATTTTGTGTTAATCGATATTCCATCTTAAGCGTTTTCACGTTAAACATACTACACTGTATATGGAAGATAGAATATCACTCGGTGTTATTTGTTTTAAAAGATGGTTTCTATATATTATTATATGGGATCTTAGAGAATTAAAGAATTCTCTAAAGCATTATTCAATGAAGAAACTATATATCCAATCAACAAAAAAGTTCGTAAATTCTATGACATAGGGAAAAAAATTTTTTTTAAGATAGGTTGCACACATTTATCAAATTCCTTTTTTCTATCGATATCTGATTTTAAATAATATCAAAATTTTAATTTCTTAAGTATCATTTATATTTCAATCCTAAAATAACAGTGGAATTTGTATGTTTTAGTGAATTGACAATTGCGCAGCTAGCGTCGTATTTCATCATCCTCTGTACATAAATTTTTATCTACAAGGGAACTCTCCGCTAAGATTAATTGTTAAAGTTGCTAATGAATATTATGTTGTCACCATAATATTTGACATTTAGCAAAGGTATTGGACTACTAACAACTTTTTTTGAAAATTATATTGCAGAAGTGTATACTAATCATTTGCTTAAAAAAATGGATTAATATTCTTTTTATATGATGAGATAGATTTTCATTTTTCTTGAAATATATTATAAGAAAATTTATTTTATACCAAATATTTTCGTTCTATTCCATTACAATGGTTTTTTTTATTTTTAGAGAAGGTGGGGGATATACTTTCCATAAAACACACAAAATAGTATTTTTATTACATATTTTACAAGTAGTCTCATTGTATATTTCAGAGATTCTCAAACTTTCTATCACCACGTATTGTATTGACCTGACATCGGGGATGCCAAAATTTTGAACAGTTAGTGATCTAGTATAATATGGCACATCTCGCAATTTTTCCACGAGGCCTTTCAGAGTCTGTAAAAGAAAGAAATCTTAACGTTACATAAGAGACTCCACGGACCCCTTAGAAAGATGTTAGACACCCCAGGAAATCTTAATAAACTCCAGAAATCCACAGTTTAATAACCGCTGGTATATTTTAACAATAAAATTTTGTTCTTCAGCTGTAAAGGCTGAAGAACGTATTAAAAAGTATTAAAATAAATTCATTATATCCTGATTCTTTTTAAGTTAATGTATTTCTAATAAATTCGTGTGTTCTTTTTTGCTCCAATATAATGAAAAATTTCGGAAAATAAAGAACTTTAGTTTGAATCAGACATACAATATGAAGACGTATACATAGCATGTAGAAGGAACCAATTGGAAAAACACCCCTTGTGTTGGAAATTTAAAAGATTGAAATTTCCTTCTTGAAATATAACTTTATTCGTAAGTTCTGGCAATATTTGTTATTTAGAAATATCATTCATTCTACCTTTCATATAAAAACGTATGAATCTCCTTTATGCACAAATTATCTTATAAATCATCAGTATATAGACGACATAAATACTGTATAGTTCTATCATTTTTTTAGATTCGTATATGTATATATATTTTTAATGGTTTAAGAACTCGTCATATTTTACCATTATATGTTAAATCATTTTTTAAATATTTTTTGTTTTTTTCCTTTACTTAAAAAAAATCTTTAAGGATTTTACCTGATATCTCTGAGTTTTCCAAAATACTTCAGCAGACTTGACAAAGAATATTACCAATTTTCTTGGATTCTCATTTCTTAAAATAGAATCCTTATTTGCTTTATAAAAAAAGCATTATGTGTGATACACTCTAAAGATCGATTTCACACACACACAGCCATTTACGCGGCATTTCTTTAAATATTTAAATCAGAACGAAGCATTTTTGAGAATTCGAATTCTCTTTCGTTCATTATCCTTTTCACGTCTATCGAATTTATTTATCTTTTATGATTTCCTGCAAGATAAATGGCTTTTCCATTTCACGTTGCTGCATATTTCTTTCAAGTTAATCACATTTTCTTTTGACGAATTCCTCTCTCTCGTTCACGTTCTTCAAGAATCAATATTCCACGCGGCAAATTAACTTCCGTTTTTAATACTCCATGAACTTCTTTACAAATTAAAGTCACAGTTCAGTTTCATTCAACACATCCATTGTTATACCAGCACGAATACAAAAAAAAAAAAAAAAAAAGGAAAAAAAAACGCAGATCAGATAACCGTAGCTGCGAACTCCTAAATAAAACTCGAACTGCGAATTTACTGTTTTTCACCAACTGTATTCTATAAATCAGTTACGGGAACAGTGTGGCTGTTATAACAAACGATTTACTGAAATGAATATAGTCTTATTTTATAATCATGACAACGAAATGATTTATAAGAAATGTAAAATTAACTCGCCAAACGATATTTTAACAACTATTTTATGCTGAAAAGCGATCCGATGACGAATTTATACATAACCAAAATATATTTATTTGTTACACAATTTTTTTCCAGTATTATGATTGTATTTAATTTGATATTGTGATATTTTTATTTTTGTTTAAAAATGTGTGATGTTACTTAAAACGAATAAAGATATAACAGATGTATTTGTATATCTCTTATGTGTTTATATCTCTGCTCATAATTCAATATGTATTATTTTGTAATGAAATTGTAATTTAAGAACTTTTACAAAAAATAATATAATGATGAGGTGATTTCGGAAATACTGAATTTTATACTAAAAATGTTTTCTTGAATTTAAATAGTTAGGACTATCAGTTATTGACCTTTGCCAACAAATGCTCTGAGAGAATTTTTCAATACATTTTCATTTGCCAAATGTTTTTTTAGACAGTTAGAATATTTCTTTAAAAAATACTAATAAAAAAGTACCCCCGGTGAAAATATTATTGTGCTCTAAGTTTCTGCAAGCCTGAATAACAAAGAGTTGCTTTCATATTCCTATTTTTATAACTACAACGGAAGAATTTGCAAGCTAATTTAATGTTTAGAATTCAAAATTCTTTCGAAAATATTAACCGAAGATATTCTTTATAGTATTAATGATCTTATGTCAGTTCCGAAAATAAAAATATTTATTTCTGGTATTGGTTGTCTGTGTTAGTTTGAATAAGGATAATTCAAAATATTTCCTTTTCTTTTTTTTCATGAACGTTATAGGAAATAATAACAGCGAAGATTTTGAATTTTTTTCTGGAAAAATAGCAATTTAAGCTTTCATAAGACACAATTTAAAGGTAGTCAAAGTGATACCTCCATATTTTATTTATTAAATTGGCAAAAAATAAAGCAATAATAACTCGAGTAAAATGCCAGTTAAAATGTTTTCTTTTGTCCATTATTTGAAGACAAATATTATTTCTAGAAATTTTTCTGAAGGTTACGTTGAAGTCGTAAATTAAAATGAAATTGTAATAAGTTGTCAGAATTGTGGAATGCTTTTCATTGCAAGTTCAAAGAAAAAAATCTCTCAAATTAATAGTTAAAAATATTGTTTTTATTCATTTTTTATCCTAATCCATAAAAAAACATTTTTCTACACTCATTTACAGATGTAATTTTTAAAAAAATGCATATCTATACGTAAAGTAGTCTTGACTTCATATTATTCTACCAGCTTCACACAATTTTGGTAAATAAATTCATGAAATTAAGATTTAAAAATAGTTGAACGCTTCATCCATTTTCATAATAGAGAACACTTAAAGAATATTCCATTTTTCATTCTTTCGTACATATTATGATTCATATTATTACATAAACGAGTATTTAATTGCACGGTTTTTATATTCTTTCTGATAAATTCCTCATTTAATATTTACACATTGAAATATCTGAGGGCTAAAAAATTAAAAAGCACTCTTTTAAAATCTCTAACGATGATTTTATTTTTAAGAACCCTTCTTATGAAATATATGTGCGATATATTTTTATAAATTCACACGATTAGTAAATTCATATTTGATCGAATCATGTGAAATCATTGAAATCGTGTGAATATCATTGTATCTGATAATGAATCAACTCAAATTCCTAGTTAGAAGACCTCCATTTATATTGACCTAAAAACTGCTATAAATCAATTTTAAGATGTCCAAAGACTGAAATAATGTTAAAAAGGAAAAAAAATCTGAGTAATCTAAATAAAGCTTCTTATATTTATATATATATATATATATGTGTGTGTGTGTGTGTGTGTACAATTTTAAAGCAATAATTTTTTTAAATAGTAATATCAATTATAGTTATTAATAAATTCTATACAGTATACAGAGATAAAAAAAATATCAAATTTGCTTGTCCACACAAACGGTACGATTCATTTATTTTAGTAATAAGTTCGAGAAAAAAATTTGCAATAATTATTGTGCTGCTTAAAGTTTACATAACATTCCCACATATTATTCGCTAGCAATGAACAACCATACTCAATGACTGGAGGAATTCCTTTTGCCATCCGTCTAGTCCAGTGTTTTCCAAAGTGGTCGCTACGGTTCCATGGAGTCTCGGGTATTATTTAGGGAATCTGTGAAAAATTAAAATTCATTTTGGGGTCCCTGAACAATGTCAGGGGGTCCGCGTAAGATTTAATATAAAATAAAATTCAAATAAATAACAATAATTCACACACACACTTGGATTCACTTGGATATTCCCGACTGGGTGTTGAATCCTTTTGCACGTGGACTAACTTAGATCCCCAAAACAGGTGAATCCATATTAATACAAGAGCATCTTATTGAAATATCCACAAATGAGGGACTTAACCAATATTTGAACAAGGATACCAAACATTCTGGTAACAAAGACAGATCCCAACTTTATATCCTGCATTATCGGTTATTGCACAGAAGTTGTTGACTACTTTCTCGTCTTCCAATTTGGTGGAACGTCGATTCAGTACCGTAAAAAGCATAATCCCACTTAAAAAAAGAAACCGACTAAAAACTAGTGCTCGTGGAATTTGTGGTTGCTGATCACAAACATTCAGATGGACATAAATACACTCATAACATCTCATCAAGTCATTAATATTTTTTTATTTTATTTTAAACAAAAGTTATAATTTCAATAAATAATTCTTCAACAAAATGTTTTTTAAAATTTGTAATTTTTATTCTATGCATTTAATGTATCTTTTTCACTTGGGGATCTTTGGGAAAGTTTTGACTTTAATTAGAGGTCTGTGGGCAATTTTTGACTATAAAAAGAGGTCCGTGTGCAACTTTTGACTATAAAAAAGGGGTCCATGGTTTTAAAAAGTTTGGGAGCCACTGGTCTAGTCAATAGTGTCTTATTTGTTGGGGGTTTTTTATACTGTTATTATCAATATAAATTTTGCCTCTAAAAAAGTGATCTCCTTTATTTTGTTTTGCACTTTTATTTTTTTCACCTGTTTATTAGAGGTGCCTTAAGTTTGACATCCTTACTAAAATCCTTACTAACAGATTGTGACGAATAAAATATATGCGTAAGGATTTTCGAATACTCTGTCATTTAGCTGTGGAAAAACTGGATGGTGTGCTTGTTTTTCTGATGAAATACGTCATTAAAATTATTATGAAAGCGATCCAAAATTTTGAAAGTAACAAAGCTTGATTTCAGAATAATGATTGGGGAGTACAAATTAGCCACACTTGGTGATGCAACAATTAAATGATGATATACCACCAAACTCCGAGGCTTACTAATTAGCAGCATTTTCCTGTGTGTATGTCAATTATTCAAACCCAGGAATTCGTTTTGCCCACCTACTTCAAAGCAGGCTTTTTGAAGTCGCAATTTACGACTCACATTTGGCTCATTTATTGCGCAATTAAACCCGAGGTGAACGCTCGGTACCCACAAATGCGCACCACTTACAATATCATCCTTATAATTCTATTTACCAGTTATTCGACTGTATACGGTGAAGAGGCGTCCTTTTCATTTATAGATAGATCCCTTTAAATGCAGGAAGCAAGATGAGAGAGAGTCCATTGTTGTTCTTTCGAACGCGTTCGGAAATATCAATGAAGGATAAGTATTTCAGTTCTCACCAAATGGTGGGAGATTGCTTTAATTGTATGTTTTCACAGTCTTCAAATGTTAGCCCACTGAAGAGGAATGATATTATTTTCGGTTAAGTTCCTTTTGAAAAAAATAAATATATAAATAAAACGATGATACAGTTGATCCTCCTAAAAAACTGAAAAATTTTGGTTATTCCCAAAGATATAACATAATTTTACACCAAAGATTTAAAACGAAAAATTTCGCAGTGGATAATTTTTTCACATTTTTTGGGTTGCAGTTTAGAATTACAAATATAATTACAGAGAATTTATAAACTGATACGTAAGTCAATTCTCAAATTGTAGTTCAAGTATCTGAATTATCGAACAAACGAGAATAGTAAACATCGAACAATCCCTAACCGAAATATTTAAAATAAGAAAGGGGGAAAACATATTTTGGGGAAGGTGATTTTTAAGTATCTACAAATAAAATTCACAACATGTAATAAAAAAAAGTTTTTAAAATTATTTTCACCAGAAAATAATAAGTGAGATGCAAAGTTCAACAGAAACATATTTAGAAGCAAAAGTTTTCCATTGAGAAAAAGTATTAGGAAAAATAATTTTAAGATGATATATTTTTTTTACTTGAAGATTAATTTAGTCGGCCTGTGAGAATGACAAAATTTACTTCACAGTCGATGATAGTAATTGCAAATAATGATTATTAATTAAATTGATATGAATATTCTAGTCCATAATTTTGATCGAAATAATTTAAAACCGGTCAACTAGCTTCTTTCATGTAGAAATTTATTTCTTTGAAAATATTTCATTATTAGAGTGGATAGCATGTTATTCATTCCAAACATGTTATTTTTGAAATGTACTATTTAATTAATGCAAAAAAAATTCCAAATATGTTTTAACTGCCTTATATAAAAAGGCAACTAAAAAAATTATTGACGTATGTAATCGTCAAAAGTATAACTCCGATAGATTTAAATTATTTGAATAGGAAAAAAATTGATAATTAAACGTTCTGTTAAATCTTCTCGGAATCACGAAAGTTCAAAGTCCTCATGCGAAAGAAAACTTAGAATTAAAATCAAATTTAAATATTCGGATGTTTAGCAAGACTTCTGACTCTTCTTAATTTTAAAAGAAGTAATTTTTTTTACCGAAGATAACACTTTAAGCAGTGAAAAAACCGCTCTAGTTAAACATGCAGTTGAATGAAGATATTAAGTTAAAAAAGAAAGGCATGGCCAGTCAAAGGAGTCACGCAAGATTTAATTTTCTTACTACTTAGAATCTTCAGTAAAAAAAAAAATTTCTAAAAGAAACCTATGGTTATCGGATTTTGTAATTATTCTTTTGGATTTTACTACTTCGCCTTGAAAAGCTTGCATTAATACTATGTTTAACAACCTAATAACAAGTTAGGATGGTTGAAGCGTTTGAATCCTGCCCCTTATCATTTTGGCTTTTTTGGAATTTTTTTCTCTTCGTATCTCCTCTTCTTTTTCTCGAGAAATTTAAGAGCCTTAAGATAATTTCTCATTTTTATTGCCATCATTGCGTGGAAGAATATTATTATTTCCATGACTTGTAGAAGTGTAATTACTTATTAAGTTATAACTCTTAATGGGGAAGAAACTATCACCTTTTTATAAGTTAAGAGAATTCCTTTTAAAAGCGCTTATTATTCCTGTTTCATCATTACACAAAATTTATTGCTGTAACGGAAAAGGTCAAAGTAATTTTCATTCACACTGGAAGAATGTTAATAGCAAAAAGTTTATTAATCGAATATCTTAGCCTTATATGTATTTATTGCATATACTTTTGCTTGTATTATTTGCATATACCAGCCTTGCTTATACTTATTTTTGTTCTTACGTAAATTTCAATCGGTTTACAACAAATATTATTTAACAAATGAAAACTGTAAAAAAGGCAAATCTTTTGAAAAATTGTATGTAAAGATGTTATTATCTAAAATCTCATTGTCCTCTTAGATATTACTTCGAAGACAAACATTTTCCTTTTAAATGAAAGATACGTAAATTAGACATTAACATTTATGTCGTAATCGCATCCTCCCTAGTGGCTGTGGTAACCTAGTGGTTATGGTCAGAAACTCATAGCCAGCATGTAATTGGCTCTGGTGTTACTGAATACCTTCAGTGTAGAGCAGGGGTGTCAAACTCGCGGCCCGGTCAATATAATACATACAATAATATTTTATTAAATATTTCTGAATTTCTCCCGAAATAGAAAAGATAGTAGCAGAGAAGAGATGTCAATTATCAGGACGTAAACACTAAATTTTCTTGCTCTTATATATGTTTATTATTCGAAATAAACTTACGTTTCTATGAATTTTGATTTTCTTTGAGGCCCTTAAGTTAAACCTTGTTTATTTTGCCTAAATCAGCCTTTGAGTTTGACACCCTTTGTGTAGACCAGGGGTGTCCAGCCCAAATGACCTTGCGGGCCACTTCGGAAAAACATTATAATCTCACGGGCCACACAGAAAAATATGTACCTTTATATCAGATTTGGAAACAAAAAACATTTATTGGAGTGAAAATTTAAAACAAAATGAATTATTATCATTGTTTTCATTATTTTTCATGTATTCAGACATAGATAACATATAATAATGCTTATATAATATAATAATGAAATTATCAAATAATGTTTAAAATGTTAGTTGTCGTTTTTTTTTTAAAAATAACGGTGTTCCTTTTGAATTGATCTTTCGCTACTCATTGTTGAAATTTGATTGTGCTGTCATTCGTAAAAGATTAACTGAACATTGCTCTTTATCTTAACCATTCTGAATACTTTTTTTTTAACTTTAAAATACATCTCTCGCTGCCTCTTATTTTTTGGGCACTCCAAACAGAAAAGGAGGAGGAGAAATGAAAGTCGCACACACGGAGAATCTCGTACCATCCTTAGAGTAAAGGATATGCATAATGCAATTCGGAATTTATTTAAAAAGTAATTTATTTTAGTAAAATCAAATATAACTGTTTGATAAAACATAAATCTATTTTAATCTAAAGGACATTTTTATTATCGAAAAGGATTTATTTTGAAACATGAACAGGTAACTGGCAAATACATTGTAGATTTATATATATATATATATATATATATATATATATATATATATATATATATATATATATATATATATATATATATATATATATATGTATATATATGTATATATATATATGTATATATATGTATATATATATATATATATGTATATATATGTATATATATATGTATATATATATGTATATATATATGTATATATATATATATATATATATATATATATATATATATATATATATATATATATATATATATATATATATATATATATATATATATAGTCTAATTCTCTACAGACTAGAGATAATATACATATATAAAAAATTTCCCTCAAATAAATTTCAAAGCGAAAAAACTTTAAAAACCTGATATTTAAAATTTTTTTAAAAAGAGTCGGCGAGCCGCAATTTTTTTTTATACATATTTACTGGCGGACCTCGTGTTGGACACCTCTGGTGCAGACTATAGAGGGACTGATGCACGTAAAATATAAAGTGATGCACGTATAATATAGAGGGACTGATGCGCGTCAATGAAAGGACTTTGGCTGAAAGTCCTTTCATTGATGTGGCGAGGAAGTTTAGAGAAGGGGGTACTAGCTCAGGTATCGTTTTCATCACTTGGCCGTGGTTCAAAATTACGTGGTTCATTGCCAATATCCCTCGTGTTACTTTATACTACGACGTTAATAAACTCTCACTCATCTCATTCTCCCTAATAGCGTTGATTGGCTTTTGGTTAAAATTGATTCTTTATTTCTTATTGAACTTTTATTAGGAAACAATTTAACTTCAATAATGAGATAACGACATCAAAAACCCTTACAATTGAAGCATTTAGTATTCGTGTACAGCAGTTTCCATTCATGAAACGAATTTTTTCATTTTTTATTTATTTTAAGGATTTATTACAGATTTCAGTCTCCTTTGAATGAAATTAATTTTTTTTTAAATCAAGAAGTATGTTAACTGTTTACTAAATAATGTTTTTTCAGTCAGATCTATCATTAAATTTATTTAAAGTATGTGTTTATGTTTTGGAGAGGGGGATAGCTTTTGAATTGTTATGTAATGAGCAAAAGCACTTTTTTTGTAAATTCACGGGGGTCCATTATTTTTTACAACAGTGCTCTAAAATATACTACAGGTGAGAAATTTACAAGTATAAGTTATTAAGTTAAATGTATCGTTACACTTAATTTTTATAGTTATGTGTTTTGAATGTACAAAACATGAAATGTTCACGATTATTTTTAAAAGCGAAAAAACCCTGACATAAAACTTACAAGAAAACCATTAACTATTTCAAGTACGTTATATTAAACACCAAAAACTTCAGAATATTTTTTAAAGCTTGATTAAAAATTCTTTTAAGTGTAAAAGTAGGGTAATAATTATAAGATAGTGTCATAGTAAAATATTATATTAAGATTCCGGAGAAGTTTTCAGTTTTTCGCGGAGTAAAATACTTGAAGAGTTTATATTAGTATTTTATCTGAAGAATTTTTCAATTATTGTTCATACACGTATATAATTATCCATTATCTTTAATCATAATTTTATCTCTTATTTCTATTGTTAATTATCGCTTTAATAAAAAAAAATCTTTAAATTGTGCCATCAAATTATTTTTGACTTTTCTTGTGCATTCTTTAAAAGCAATGTGTCTGAAATATAAGTGCAAATGCGTAAAATTCATTATTTTTTCCAACATTAAAATGGAAATAGGGTAGGAAAATATATCGCATTTCCTTAACAATTTACAAAGAAATTGGAAAAGAATTTTTCCGATTGCCTGACATACATATTAGTCTATAAAATACTATATAAGGAAGGAAAAATTCATTTAGATATAATTCATTAAAAAGGAAGTCTTAATATTATATGAACATAATTATTTTTTTAAATTTCAAATCCGTTAATTATAACTATTTGGCTTGTAAACTTTTTCATTTAACTCCATCAGTCAATATTGGCATTTAACTCGTAGCTGTTATATTTTTAACACTTTTTGTCAGTTACATGATAAAAAAAAAAAAAAATATGCATGATAATTTTTCGTTTTAGTAGAAGACGAAAAGATTTGATAATTTAGAACTCTTTTTTACATGATGGATTAATAGTATAAAATTTTGATTTCAAGATTAAAAAAAAATTGAATTTATTTTTTTTAATCTGCTGATTTGTTTAAATATATATCAACAATTTTGTATTTATTCATTTTCACTAATAATTATATGAATTTTCTTTTAGTGATAAACTGAACAAAATGTACCGTTTGTTTCAAAAATTGACTTTCAAAAATCAGCAAACAACGTTTCTCTGTTTAAAATATGCACCATGACTTGTACCATAATAATACGAAACTTCAGTTTATTGAACTTTTTTAAATCAATTTTATACTTAGCAAATAAAAAAAACTACAATAATTACATTATATTATAAATGTCCCATTAATCACAATGCTTTACTTCTTCGTATAACACACTGGGTTACAAAATGATAACGTTTAGTTTTTGATCCAATCGGCAATAATTCTTCGAATCAACCGAGCCCATTAATTATCAATCACACAGCTGAGCTGCTGGCGGTTTCTTCTTGGAATCTTCTCAATTTATGACGTACTAAAGAGTAATGGCTTCCAGTAATTCATAAGTCATTATCGCAGAGAAAAATCAATGTTTTAGGAATTTTTATTCATTTGCAGCGTTTTAAGAGACCTCCATCAGCCATGGAACATTAAGAAAGACATTACTTTTCCACGGTTATCACTTAAGATGCCAAAACTGTCAGAATTAAGACAAAAGAAGAAATTTCAAATGGATGAACCGCATCAGCTTGCTGTTCCAATATCGACATTTCGAAACTTCCCGATATTACCATCTTCTTAACTTCGCGTGCACATCCCGCGCAACCTCGCCAATTTTCTTCTGAGGTGCAATTAATAACAGCTTACGCGGTAGAGCTCCAGGCAGTAAAGACATTAACACAGGTTATTACTTAACTCTGAAGTTGGTAATTTATACCGATAGGTGGCGCCCATTCAGAAAAACGAAATCAACCGATTCATTTTCAATCTTCTCTATCGCGATCTGTTTCATTTCGTTACTTAAAGCCTGCAATCATTGCATTTCTTTCTTTCTTGTGATGCGACGGTTATATTTCACTTCGGGCTAAAGATTTGCCATATTCCAGATTTCTTTTCAGCCTCGAGTTTCTTGTTATTTCTTTGGCTGTATTATACTCATGGCATTTATCAGAAATTAATCATACACGTCAAAAGAAGATACTTCCGAACAAGAAACTTGACTTTTATTTTTTCGTCTGCATTTATGCCTCAAATAATAGATAACAAGATTTTCGAAAATGAGCACTTAATTCGCAACTTGCATAGACCTTCGATGTTTCTTTGATTTGATTCGAGTTCGTTTTTTTTTTTCTTTCTTTCTTTTTTTTTTCCTTGCATGTTTAGCTTTAAATTAATTTCAGTCGTATTTGTGTGTGTGTGTTGAAATTCGGTTGTCCTGGTTTGATATTAATGCCTTCAAAACCTCATTCGGACTTTCATTGTAATAAATTGATACAAAAATATCTGTGGAATTTTTGTTATTTACTTTTTTATATCGATCAGGATTCTATCGAAAAAATATTATCTCCCCCTTTCAATAACATACTGTATTTACGTATTGAATGTTAACAATATTTGTTTTTATTCATATGACTTAATGTGGTAAATAATTAGAAGTACTTGAACATGAATTTTGAGATATCAATATATGATTCAAAAATATTCGTACATACATTATATTACAGTTATTTAAATATTTTTTTGAAAGAAAGAGTAAAATATTCGTTACAGAAGATATATTTGGGGATATAATTATCAAATTATATATTTCAGTTTTCATGTTAATTTTTCAGTCGACTATTTTTGTGTTTAATAAGCATGTGTGCTCGTTTTAAAAAATTATATTAATTCTAATATTTTAAACAGTGGTGTAAGCAGACTTATTTTATGGGAGGGATTGAACTTTTAAAAAAAACAAGAAAATGAAAGCGCCGATGCGGTATCTTCAGTAGCTTAACATACACCCCCGCATTGCGGGGGGGCAGGGTTGTAGGGGGCCCCAAAGCCTGACCGTCACCAAGAACCTTTGTAAAATCTACCTACCCTTTGTAAAATCCAACTTGGGGGCACAAAACCTTACTTTGCAGGGGGGCCCAAATGTTCTCCGTTCCGCAATTAGGTATCTTTTTGATAAAAATAAAAAGTCTATTCGTCTATGGGAGGGAGTTGAACCCCCAAACCCACCCTTGTGTACGCCAGTAATTTTAGACAATTATTTAATAATATAGAAATAGAATGGGAAGCTAAACACAGAATTCTAAAAATGATCTTAAACAACAAATTAAATTTAAAAATATTTCTAACAAAACAATTATTAAAATTCTTAGCCATTAAATTATTAAAATAGCATTACACAGAAATTCAAAAATGCATCAATAATTCTATAAATTTACATGTTAGAATCAGAAATTCTGTAGTCTTAAGAACGACTAAAAATATTTGCTTAAACTGTTGCAAAATTACTTAATTGTATTGTTTTATAATAATTCCAAATGATAATGAAATAAATAAGAAGTATGTCTATAAGTAGAGCGCGTTGTTGAGAATACACTTTTTAAAACAAATTATTAGCATAGCAATGCTGATTATTGTAATAAAAAACCCTCACCATTTGTATATTTTAAAATAATAGATTGTTAAAAAGGTTTTTAAAAATCACATGAAAATAAACCTGTTCAATATCTTCAACTAATATTTAAATCACGCTTATATAAATTTTACATTGGTAAGTATTTCACGATTCAAATAATTACCATAGTCTTAGTATTACATAAAAATTCATATTTTTATAGTAATTATTTAATATAAAATATTCTGGTCAGAAAAACAAGGTATTATCTAATTTCATACAAATATATTGGACTGTCAGAAATCAAAAATATTTTTACTTTTATGAATAATCATTTAAAGAATTTATTTTTGAAATCCTGTTGTAAATTGAATTTCCATTTTTGAAACTATATATTCTAAACATATTTTTATCTCAATTAAAAAACAATTTTAAAAAATAAATCGTAAAAAAATTATTTGAATTCTGTAGATTTTATCCCATCGTTATCAGGCATTAATGCTATATAATTTCGAATTCAGATGAAAAGATAATTATTGGATTACATGTCGATGAACACATAAGGAAATGTAAAAGCAAACGGCTGGGAGGAAAAATATTAACTTTTTTACATATTCATCCTAAATTCTTCTCAAATTAAAGATCATCTAAAGCTGTAGTTATGTGCCAGTTATGAACATGTTTACAAACGATAGCTGGCTACCGAAAACCAAAAAGAAATGAGATTTCATATGCCTGAGAAGAGACAGTCGGAAACTCATTTCTATAAATCCACCCGTAATAATTTCCGCTAGCTTGCTTTTGAAAGTGATTTAATCTCACAAAAGCAGTCTTTCTTTTATTTTACACAATTACTATCACCTTATCTCTATGGTGTGCTTTTGAGACGTGGAGGAAAGTGGAGACCGGCACAAAATAAATACATAAATAAAAAGCAAGAGAGATAGCGTGTTAAAATCGAATCAAATCTTAGGTTTTTTCACAGAACCCCCGACTGGTTTTCGTGTTGGATGGATCGGGGGAAGCGATCAAATGAGATTTCCTCCCAATTTTGAGGTTGAGATATGGTGAAACCCAACAACCCGAAATCTTCTAAATTTAGGAGATGAGGTGAATGAAATAGAGGAAGAACAACCAAAATAATAATGATGAAAAGGAGGGAAATAATAAAACAATTCTTCACACTGTCAGTAACCCAGCAATCCATGGTTGTGCTGGTGTGTGTGTGAATTGTTATTATTTCTTTTTATCACCTCCACCACAGTCCAGTGCGATTTAAGTGTTTCTTTTGTCACAATCAATTGTCTGGAGATGAGTGACAAATGGTCTCAAGGCATGAAATCGTGGAGTAATTTTTTTCCCCATACTTGCTTGTCCTTTTCACTTTCTTCCATTTAACTCGGGTTGCTCTCTTCGTTGGATTTTTTTTCTCCCCTAATTGGATTCGCTTCATCAAAATTTAAACCTGAACAAATGTTTGTAAAAATGGAGTGTTAATGGCTGTTATTTGGAAAGAGGGGTGAAGCGAAGAGTTTTGACAATAATTGCACTTAGTTTGGAAGCTTTTTTAGTTTAATTTACAACGCACTGGAGCTTTTGTCAATACACTGTCGGTGATGGAAATCAGTGGTTGAACCTTAGTCCAATGACAAGAATGACATCTGAGACGGCACCTAATTCTTTGAACTTTTCCACTTCAGAGAGATTTAATGGTTTTGGCTTGACTATCAGTAATTCGTATAATTTCTTTATTTCCCTTTTCCTTACAATATGTTTTTAAGCATTCTGGAGTTGCAATTATGGTAACTAGATTCTGCAATTTCTAAACTTATGCAAAACGATAGAGAGAGTGCATTTGTTTGAAAAATCTTTTTATACATGAGCTATTTTCATAGCTGATTGAAGTATATATCTATTATGATTTTCAGTGTAGCTATAAGTAACCGGTTTATTTATTGAAAATATCTATGATACCAAACTTGAAAAGGTAACTACAATCGGGGGGATCACCATGCACTCAGAGTATTCAAAAGTTGTTTTCTTTTAAATGCCATTAAGTTAATTGTGAGATATTATTCAGTATCATGTTTCTAAATAAAAATATAAATAATATAATGTATAAAGATAAAAACACGTTCTGCTTTTAAACAATACTATCTGTATCCAGATAATTGTTAACATTTTGCTAACCTACATGCAGAGACGAAGTCACGATAAAGGAATTTGCATTTCATTTGAAAATCTTTGACCAAAGAAAACGATGAGGAAATGAATAATTTTTTAAATAATACGTTTGTTGAAAATCATTTGCAACGTTATGTATTTCTCCTCTCATAAAAAGACGAATAATTCAATTGTTCACTGCAAAATTTGGTTAAAAATCATTTTTAGCCATATACTGGTTAATAAATTTCATATTTCATTTCTTCCTCTTAACTTTTTCTAATTGATCTAAAAGTAAATTCATGAGAGAGTCTCATTATATTCTATAGGAGCTTCAAATTCTTTAAAGTGAAGCAAATAATTTAACACTCAATGCAATGTGGTCAACTTACGTTTCCTACAAGCTCAATACCTCTGTGCATTTGACTAAACACTTATGGAGATCAATGTCATACAATGGCTAGTGTCATTTTTAATTAAAATATCTTAATAGAAGAAGCTAATAATGAGCAAGCAGTGAAGTACTAGATGTAACTGGAAGTACTTGTAGAATATAATAACTGAGAGGAGAGGAGTGTTGTGCTTTTAAAGTGTTTGTCGCATCTATCAAATATCTGAAGTTTTAAAATTTCTGTGCTTTTATTTGATAAAGATGCATTCAAAGAGATGTTTAATATCTCTTGCTAAACATATCCGTAAATACTTTACATTTAAAATAGTTATTTAGTGCTAGATCTTGAATGAAACGTTTTTAAATATGCTTAATTATTGATATTCCGAAAATGTATTCTTTCTAGTTATATTCATTAACGGTTAATATGTTTTTATTTCAAGTAAGAAAATGCCATCTGAGTTCAAAGACCGTGTTATACTTTTTAAAATGTGATAATTTCCCTTTTAAAAATAGAAAAGGACAAAGTGTTTTCCCCCCGTCCTTGATTTTTTAAGATTTTTGTATACGCCCAGAGGTGGAAGTTTTGAATTACTTAAAAACCGTAAAAAGGCTTAAATTTTAAATGTACATTTCACTGGAAATAAGTATCCGTCTTCAATTCTAAAATCATCGTAATGATCAGAAATGGGGATATTTTTTAATTGTTCCAATGTTCTTATTGTGACTTACTCATTTTTAGATTATTTAATTAAAATAACCATATATTATAATATAAACTTTTCACTGAAAAAATAGTCAATAACAGTAAAATAAAGATCAATCATGCTTTTTTTAATATAGCTAGAATTTAAAGCGTATTCAAATCTGTGCAAAGATGGTTCAAGTCTTCTACCCTAAACATTTCGTTTTTGCTTAAACACAGCAGAAAAAATGAGAAATAAATACTATTGAGAATTTTAAAACTACCATATACATTCGAAAAACATGTGACAGATTTTATATAAATCATAATTTAAAAAATTAATAAAAAAATTATAATTAATTTTTTTAGCTCGTCAAAATTTGCAAACCAATGCAATTAATTACCAACGTAATATTCCCGTTAGACATTAAGATCGCGCGAAACTGGGAGGAAAGGGAATAGGCATTTGAAATAGTCATTAATTGTACAAGTAAGGTAAACACACACACACAAATTTTTAAAGGAGACAGAAAAAAAAAAGGTTATATAATAGGCTTGCCAGAGATACAAGTGTAGTATCTACATTGTTATACAAACTTGTCAATTTTGAATACATTATGGAATTTGATTTGATGTTTAAAAATACGGAAGAAGTTCAGGTAAATAGGTTAATACTATTTGATAATAATAGGAAACTATAATAAAAGATAAGTGACTATTCTTTTCACTATTAATGAAGTCAAAGAAATGAAAAGCTTATGTTAGAAGTTTGGCGCATTGAAAGATCAAAATACCAAGTTGTTCAATGTTTTATTTCAACTTAATTTTTTTGTTTTTGTTATTTATTAAAAGCTTTAAGAGAGTTGCAGAACCAAAAACGGGCGCAATTTATACGAACCTTTTTAATGTCTTCAATCTATTGATTAGAAGGCAGAAAAGAAACATGTTGTTTACGTTGTCGCATTTCGCTCGCATATTTTCTCCTTATTAGTGTGAAAAGTCATTGACTTCTCTTTTCAAATAGAATATTACCTCTCAAATCAATTAGATCATCTTTCAAAACATCTGCGAATAAGAAATATCTCTTAGACAGATGCATCCGTTGAATTGCTGCATAGCTGTTGCATTAATCATGAAATACGAAATTAATACGTAGCAAATGCGGATATTTTAAAAAGGATGTTGCTAGGAGTAAATATAAGTTCCTTATGTAAGGTAACGCAAAAATACCATCTTATATCAAAATCCTAATTTGAAAAATTCCTAAAATGTATTAAATTCCACAAATTATAATACAGTCGAACTTCTTACGAACCTCTATATTGCGAATTTTTCTATGTAGCGAAATTTTTCTTGGAATCAAGAACACTTCACGATTTTCTTCGTATAATAACCTCCCAATAGCGAAGTACATTTTCTATATAGCGAACTTTTTCTCATGTGTGATTCAATTTTTTCTCTCTATATTTTTAATGATTCCTGAACATTTCAAGTTTTTCTCTCTTTTTTAACGCATTTTATGGTGGTTATAAATTTTGAGCTGGTATTATTAAGTGCCTAACTCGACGAGAGCAATAGAATTCTGGGCATTTATTTCATCCAAGAAGTACAACCTTTAACCCCCATTTTCCAGTCCACTGGAAGCATCTTCGACAAATCATTAGTGTTATAAAATAATATTATAAAATAATGTATATTTAAAATTACTCGTATGCTTTAATTAGAATATGTCCTTAAAATTCATTAATTTTAATGTAAAATTATTTGCTTAGTGTTAAAAATGCAGTGTATTCCTCGACATTCTTTTTTTCTTGTTTTCCTTGCATAGTTTTCCTTTTCTTTTTTTTTTTTTGATGGGTAAGATATATAAGATGAACAGATATTAATTTATAAAAAGGTGTGAGTAATGTGAGTATTTTTTTTTAAATATACAGTGTTTATGAACTTAAAAATGTGTTTTATGGAGTTTATAAAGTATATTGAAGGATGAACCTCTGTAAAACGAATTTTCTATATAACGAACTTTTTTCGGGATTTAGTGACTTCATTATATAGTGGTCTGACTGTATTAGTATTATTATAATTTTATTTATTCTCACTTATTAGCTTCCACTTCAACAATAATAAACAATCCTGACATAACAAAATTTGAAGCGTAAAAAATATGAAGAGAGAAATCGAGAGTGAGAGAGAGTGTCTCATTAAAAAAAACCAGAAAATATTGTAACATTAGAGTTCCGAAAACTCGGTACTCGATAATTCAGCAGTTCGAATAACTCGGTTACACCAGTAGCGCACACAGGAATTTTCGGGGGAGGTCCGGGGTTGAAAGTTCACCATTCTTGTATCATGCTCCTTTTGATTTTGTCAATTTTCGGGAACAAAACGCAGTAAAAAAATTAATTTTGAATAAAAAAATAGCATTAATTAATAAAATTAATCATTAATATCAAGTAATTAGTTAAATTTTACGTACTATATACTTAGAATTACAATCAATCGGGAAAAAAATCAAGGGCTTTGGAGGGGGGTCCGGACCCACAGGACCTCCCCCCCCCCTTGTGTGCGCCACTGGGCTACACCTTTGCATGTTAAAAATGACATCAAGCAGTGGTTCCAGAACGATACCGAGCATATTAAGCCCGATACAGAACTTAGTGATACTGTCACAATTAGCGAAAAAATGCTAGAAAATTATGAAGAAGTTAACGTTGAAGACACTGCACAAACTCCTAAAATATCACATAGTGAGGTGCTTGGCAATGGACTTATTGTTCTTCGTCGTCTTCGTGCTGAAGCAGCAAAACGCAGAGTGCAGTACAGAAGACAACAGGACAGTACGCATTTTTTTGAAAAAAGGAGCCAGTTAATACAAAATTGACTACTTAATTTTCATTATACAACTTTATGCCTTCAAAAAATATTTTTCTGATGAGTATCTGATTAGATAAATTACTATAAACAGTAGCGTACACTAGGGGGGCCTAGGGGGTCCGGTCCCCCCCAAATCCTTGGGTTTTTTTTCCGATTGATTATAATTCTAAGTATGTAGTACGTAAAATTTAATTAAATATTTGTTATTAATGATTAATTTTATTAATTATTGCTAATTATTTATTCAATAACTAGTTTTTTACTGTTTTTGTTCCCGAAAATCGACAAAATCAAAAGGAGCATGATACAAGAATGGTAGACTTTCGACCCTGGACACCCCCCTTGAAAAATTCCTGTGTGCGTTACTGACTATAAACTATATGTATTCATTTTATAATTTTGATTTTCATGTAGTAAATGTTCTATGTCTTCATAAGGTATGTACTTTCCCTTTGGTTAAGGATATTTGTGCAGCTTTTATTTTCTACCGTATTCTCTCACACACACAATACACACAAGTGCAGTACAATAATATTTTCTGAGGAAATACTCGTACTTATTCTTCTTTAATCTCGTTCCCGATAACCCGGTATTTTCACAAACTCAGCCACTCTTCGGTTCACATCAGGTCGAATTTTCGGAATTCTACAGCATTAAGTAAAATGAATCAGTTTTTTTTTTCCTTCTTTTTTTTATCGATTTGTGTGAATGTTTTTTTAATTAATTATAAATCTTTTTTATAGACATTTTTAAAAATATTCTCACTGAATTTTTTATGTTGCCTATAATAATGAGAGAAATAATAACTTAAAAAATTCCATAGTTTCTCTTTTTTTTTAATTTCCAAAATGAAACAATAACTAAATTACGAATGAATAGCGAAAAAAAAAAGTTTTGCAAACAATTTTGTGCTTTTTATCATTGATTACAATTTTATTAAAAATATACTTTTACTTTTAGCCTATTCCTTTTTATAAATAACTTCCACTTACGTAACTTTCAACACAACTCACTTCTTTAAACTAAAAGTTACGATCTTTGAATAAGAATTTAATTAAATGCATGAAACATTGCCTGCTTCATAATTTGATTCTAATTTCTTTGTACATTTTATTTTATTTCCCTTTTCAACTGCACAGACAGATAAAAATCCTTCAAAAAGGTACCACTTCACTATGCCTCACAGCCAGGCACTAAAATTCTTCGTCCAGAAGATTAATGCGTTCCAGAGTCAACAAAGAGTGTTGTTCCAACAACGTTGACATTCATTTTGAATGCAGAATCATTCCACCAACATAGAGTTCGTTCGTTGTTTTACATCTCAGCAATGCTGAGACATCATTTCCACGTGATCTGAGCCGTTTAGGTCGCAGTGATCCAAATCCCACCCCCACAAACTTCAAGAGACAGTTCATCCCTCCCTCTCTACGTTGCCGCATCATACTAATGGATAGTGGTCTTGCTCCCGACCCTCGTTTTCAACCAAAAAGAAAAGAAAAAAACTCGGAAATTCGTTTCGCTAAATTCGATATGCTCTCTGCAGGAGAGAGGGCAGAAAAAAATATATATACTCAGGTTTGCGGTTACCGCCTCATTTAGGAAACACAAGTGAAGACAACTCAACTCTTCTTTTAAAAATAGGTTGTTCCGGGACGTAAACTAGTGCCAAGAGCATAAAGCACGTTCCTCCATGTCTAAAATGCAGTAGGAATGGAAGTAAATAAGTAAATAAATGAAATATATTTCTGGATGGTTGGTGAAATCTTAGATTATTATGGGTGTAAGATGTCATGGGAGTTATTTGTCTTGATCTTTTTGAAACGCTCTGGGAAATTTGATACTTTCCGAAGTAGAGTTTAAAAAGAAAATGCGTACCTCAGTGAAAGAGATAAATATTTTTCCTTCTAATATACTGAGGTTTATTCAGACTGTTAGAATTTAGAAAAACATTAGATAGTTCTAGAAAGCTAACTCGAGTTTTGTTTATTGAGAGTTTACTCTGGAGAATAACGACTGTAGTTAAGTTTATTTTGTTTATATTCATACAGAACGACTTAGCTCGTTATAAAAATAAGGTGGTTATTTTTTCAACAATGAAAAGGACAAAAAATCTAAGAAAACATAACAACTTTTATGTATGAAACGTTTTATTAATTCAAACAAAAATACGCTAATTACGTTTACATTCTTTTCAATTATTATTTTAAAAGAATATTTTGCCATTGAATAAATTTTTTGTTTGCCGACATATCATTTTCTAACATATCGGAAAGTTCGGGCAAAAAATATCCTTTACACTGAATTTTACGGTAAGCACTGTAGCTAAAATATTAACATTTAATTTTGATTTCTCACTAGTCGCTTCACAAAAATCATTACCAACTGGAAAATCTTTTTCAACTGTTGCATTAGTTTCAGGGCAGCACAACATAAATTCAACAAGAATAATTACATTTTCATATGGAATGTGCTCATTTTTGAAGTGATTTAAGTAATTTCACCCATATTTTACCAATATCTCAGCATATTAATTTTCCAATTGTTCTAATTTATTAGAATTTAAGTAAACATTCAGTCTTCTTTCTACTTCAAACAGACAATTGTCATCGATTTTGATATAAGGCATTTCTTTCTGTAAAAACTCAACGTAATTTCCCTTTACTTGAGATCGAGTCAAAAAACACCATTGAAAACCGTTATTTCCTGTGATATTTGTTTCAGACCATTCTTCGACATTTTGGAAACATGTTTGGTTCATCTCTGAATACAGAGAGTATCATATCAGTTTTAAATATTGAAAAGCAGGACACTTTTCGAGGAAGGACAGAACCTATAAGAGGAGAACTGTCCTCCCTAAAGGAGGACTTTGCCTATATATATTATATAGCTAGAGGAATTCTGTACCAGGTTGAACTAAAATTTTTAAAATATGTAATCTAGAAGTGGTTTTATTCATATTTCATTATATCAGAGAAGAGAAATATGAACAAAAAGTGTTTTTTTTTATTTAAATTGGTAGTGATTGAAAATAATATATATTTTTCAAAAATTTTAGTTTAACTCCAGTATGGAAGTCATATGTTTATATAAACAAAATAATATTATTGTAGAAGCATTTTTCTTCAAAGGATAATATTTTATAAATATGTCATTCTTTCTTCATTGCTTACCAAAAAAAATTGCATTTAAGTAATTTTTTCTAGTAATAATATTCGTAAGGCAATTTTATATGTATATATAATTTAACTGACACTAAATATAAAAAACTTATACATTTGTACACTTTTTCAAAATCATGGTTCCGAACATTGTCTGTCACCTTAAGGTATCCGACTACGTTCGGAACCGTGATTTTAAAAAAGCGCATAAATGGATAATTTTCAGGATATTTAGTGTCACTCAGATTCGAATACATGCATAAAATTGTTTTTAAGGACATTATGACAAGAAAAATTATTTAAAGATAATATTTTGGCAAAAAATTAACTTAGAATAACCTTTTTTTCAAAATGTTCTCCTTTTATAATAAATGCTTCGATAATAATAATATTTTGCTTATATAAAATAAAGACTTCTCCAGATAGTCTGAACTGGGATTTTTGAAAAATTCAGATTATTTTCAGAGTTACAACCAATTGAAATAATTATCGGCGTTTTTTCCTTAAAATTTCTCCCCTCTGTTGTAGTAAAATATATGGACGAATCCACTTCTAAGTTATATATTTCAAACATTCTAATTGAGCCTCTGTACAGAAGTCTGAGCTATATACAGGCAAAATATTATTATAATAGAAGCATTTTTCATAAAAGAAGAATATTTTGAAAATTGGTCATTCTATGTTCATTTTTTGTCAAAATATTGTACTTAAATAATTTTTTATTGTAATAATATTCTTAAAACAATTTCATATGCGGTTTCTAATCCAAGAGACACTAAATATTATAAATATTAATATTTACACGCTTTTATAAAATCACGGTTCCGAACGTAGTTGGATACCTTAAGAAACTCTATTTTGTCACAATATTTCATAAGAATAACGTAAAAATGCAACAATAATCACAATAGTTTTCCTCTTTATTTTCTTCTGGTGAACGTTTTACAATCAATTTACCGTATAACGCCGTTTCAGTATAGTTTCAACCTGCAATTTTTAATTTTTAGGTATATCCGCCGTATAAGGTGCGCCCCCTTTTTTATAAAAAAAAAAACCAGAAATGTACATGCTCAATGCTGTTCTGTTTTAAAGTCCTTTTTTCGAGGTATTATTCCAAGTTTTAGAAAAAAAAATAGTATATTTTTAGAACTACAACGCTTTAAGTTCAAAGGAATGTCATTTCTTTTGAATAAACAGTATTTCGGTATAAAAAGAAGTCTAATTTTTTCTATGCTTGTATTTTTTTTATTTTTAAAGCTTTCATTTTTATACCCGGCGTATAACAGCGCACCCGTAAATTTCGTTCTTATTTTTTGTGTTCGAAGTGTGCGTTATATGCCGGATTTTACGGGAGTCATTATTTATTGGATATTCATATTTCCCCATCTCTGTAACGGAACAGAATGACAATATTTTTCTATAATAATTATTACAAAAGATCCAGTTCGAGAACACAACTTGAAATTTTTCTTTTAAAGTGAAAAAAAGTTACCAAGATTAAATATATAAAGTCCATTACTCAGTACATAATCTTTACATAAATATTAATGCTGCCATAAATGGTGCATCCTCACTCATACGGCCTTCTCTTTTGCCCTGATTTGTTACCCTTAGCAATAGGGGAATAGAAAAGAAATACACCGTTTAGGGCATCTGGACATTTCAATAACTCACAGTGTGCTGTCCTCACACAATGCAGGATGACGACATTTATGGAACGAGATAGTAGCCGATATCTCTTCTTCTAATGCAGTCTCATTTATATATGACTGGATGAAGAGAATAGATAGATTTTCCTGGAGTAACTAAGTGCATTTCTGCTACGAGAGGAGACACAAAAGTTGTGAATACTTTCTTTTTATTGACATTCAGACTAATGGTGTTTTCAAGATGGTTGTGTCCGTCTACTGTCGCCCAAGATTTTATAGCAACGAAAGCATAAAAAGTTGTCTCGGTTTCAAGTCTCGACACATTCAGTTCGGTGCAGAATTTTTTTAAAAGAACTAAAGTAATAAAATAGATGCTTTTTTTCTTTAAAAAAAAATTTTATGCTCCTTTGATATAATAGTCATAAATATTATATAGTGGCGTAACATACACCCCCACAACCTCCGCATTGCGAGGTGAGCCAGGATTCTAGGGTGCCCACAGAACTTGACTGACGCCTAGTATGGCTTGGTGACCCAAAATCTGATTTTGCAGGGGGGGGGCTATTGTTCTCCGTTACGCCACTGATAAGTGATTTAATTATAAATGTTGGGCTCTTTTCATGGAATGGTTATTTAATCTAGGTAAAACAATTGCGCCAACGGCCATACCATGCTGAAAACACCGGTTCTCGTCCTGACCGGGGTTCCTCAATGGTTACCATGTGGTAACCAAGGGGTAAGAATAGTCCCAATGTATCCCAATGCATGTCGTAAGAGGTGACTAAAATAGGGTTGGGCGCAGGGTTAACAGCCCTACCCCGTATAAAAACTATTGTTACGAAACCTCAACAGATTGCTAAAACAGACTGAGATGGCTCGGCCACATCTGGAGAAGCCCTGAAAGCAACCAGACCAGAGCCTACACATTTAAGAATCCTATGGGATCTCGAACAAGAGGAAGACTACCAACAAGGTGGATAAATGATGTTGAAAATGACTTAAAAACTATAAATATATTAAAAACTGGCAAAGAGTTGCTGAGTATCGTTGGAATTGGAAGAAGCGAGTTGTGGATGCAGCCAAGACCTGTAACAGGTTGTTACGCTTATAAAGAAGAAAACAATTACTCTTAAGTTCTTAAATTCCACACAATTGTTTAAGGACTTCAAAAAAATCATTCATTAAAAATAATACGTCGTGTTCATTGCTATCGTACTTTAAATGATTGATCTCTGTAAATATAAGGGAAATTGTTTTTAGATTTTTAAATAAAGATTTAAAGAGCAAAATCTTTGCTTAAAACAGTGCTTCTCAAACTTTCTATACTTGCGACACAGTTTTCAATCATAATTTTAATCGCCCCTCCCTCTCTCCATACAATGTATTGAATTCAATAATAATACACTTTGACGTAAAGCTAAAATACGACTTTAATTATAAACCGTGCAAATTTATCAAGATAAGTATTATATTTTGCATATAATTTTATGACATGCCCATAGGGTCGCTGGTAATTATTACACTTGTTCTTAACTTAGTTCTGTTAAATTAATTATGAAACACATTGTGCAGTACTGATACATTTATAAGTGTATTATATCAGTGTAAATCTGCATTTTATGATGTCAGAAAGTATTTGTTTTGCTTCCTTTCAGTAAATTATTAATTTTTTTAAAAATTTTTTTGTTGTTTTCGACTTTTCGATATATTTGCGCCTCCCTTGTAGAATTATCACGCCCCCTAGGGAGGTGCGCCCCACAGTTTGAGAAACACTGACTTAAAAATTATGAAATTAATTATTCGTGCGCTTGAAAATTAGCATTAATACTAATCTCTGTATGCAGAGGAGAAAAGATTATTCACCCACTCATCTCGAAATCTACGGAACTATTAAACTTGCAGACTTGAAATTTAATAGGTATTTTTCTTTTGAAGTCAAGATTTACTGAGTACGGATTGTGCAGAAATCGACTCTCAAAGGGTAGGGGCTTCAGGGGCGTTGCAGACAAAAACAATATTTCCGTTTTTGAAGTATTAGACTTACAGACTAGAAATTTGTCAGGCATGTTTCTTTTGTTGAGTAGAGTTCCACTAAGGCTGGGTTTGGCTGAAATAGACTCCTAAGTAGCGTAAAAAAATAAATATACTTCTTTTTAAATCAAGCTGGGATTACTATTCGAATATTTTTTGAATTCAATCGAAAGCGTAATGATAGGACTTAGATATTTCTCTCAATAACATAAAAACAATATCTAGTCATACAAATTATGAAATACCCAGCCAATCAGGTGGGTAAAGGTTAGTTATATCAATATTGTTTGATCATGCGTTATTCCATTTTTTTCTTGTATCGATTTCATTAATTATTAAATAGTTTAATTGGAAGATTACTTCCCATCTATATATATGATCTTACAAAATACACCTGTGGGAAGCATAAAACCCATTATAATACATTAGCCTTGCTATTATAATGATGGGAAGATTAGTTCCCGTTTAGTTTTGTGCAACTGCACATAATCCAGCGATTATGACATCTGTAAATCGGACAAAAAAAGATGGTACTGAAGAAGAACTACCCTCGCCCAAAAGTTGTCGCTGTACATAACGATGTCATGGGAAGGTTTGATCGCTTCGATCGCAGAAAAAAGATACCAAATAAGAAGATCTGTAAAATGGTGGCATCATATCTTTTATTATTTTCTTTTATTAGCCTTGACATCATAAATAGTTTCATACTGTGGCAAGTGAACAAAAGAATCTGAAGTTGTAAGGACGTCCCCCTCGGGCGCCCTTCTCCTTGATTATCAGCGTGAGCTAGAGGTGTAGGAATAACGGAAGAACTAGAAGGAGACAGGATCTTAATTTGACTTTGCTAAGATCTTTAACTTAAACGTTTAACAGATTAGACAATAATAATATATGTGAGAGAATCTACGGTGGCTAAACACACAATTTATTTATAATACCGAAATAACTTAACCCTGATCACTATCAATAACTGACTTGCTTAAACTCAATTCCAATATTATCACAGATTCTAATATTAAATAGTCACTCCTCTACCTTAATGTCGATAAACCAATTCAATGTTACTGGAAGTTGCGTATTTACTGGAGTGCAATCGTATGCACCTTGACCTAATGGCTCTATGTCAGGAATAACTTCTCTTAGCTGTCACTTAATCTATCTAAAACCTCTTCATACTTGAATCATAACATTCCTCAAATTGCCACATGCTTACTCTAACTTCTGATATTTAAAAACTTCCTAATTTGCATCTTTCCTTCACGCTTCACTTCTTGGATTTGGTTGGAAAAGAGTTCTCGTTAATTCTGGCCCCAAAAAATCCAAAGGACGTGTTAATGAAAAGACACGTGAGCCCGTCACAAAGTGTAGACCAGCTAACATTCCGTATAGCATTAGCTCATCATCTAACATACGGATATTCCTCAAGAAAAAGGAAAGGGCATCCTGCTAGCTTCCATTGAATGTCGTTCTGGACGATGTGCACTTAACCACTGTGAGAAATCATATGCCAAAGGTTTCCAACAATGGAAATGTAGCAGAAAGAGACAAAAAAAAGAGGACCCGATACATGTGATGACCCCTTGTGCATTGCAACATGGTTCTCGTCTTTTCATGACAAATAATCAAAATTAAATTTAATTTTCTTTATGATAGTGAATGGTTCCTTGGGAAGTATTCTTCCCACCCCTAAAATTTAAATGGAAACATAAAATTTGGCAAAACTTAATATATTTCCTTAAATGCTATGTTAATAAAACATAAAAAACTGCGAGAAATTCGAATGAGAAATAAATGGTTCACGAAAGGGTATCTCTATTTTGAATGAAATCCATGACACACACAAAAAAAATTTTTTTAACGACTAATATATTCTACATGCAGCATTTTAAATATATTTTTTTAACAACTCATAAAAAAACCGGTATATTTTCCCTACCTAAATATTTCTGTAAAAATAAATTCAGAAAACATTTCCACGGCTCTTAACTTTTTACTGATTTATTTTATTTCGGTTTACATCAATTTTCCTCAATAATTGTAGATTGAAAAAAAAATTAAAATACTTTAAAATATAAAAATTAGATCTTATTCTCAAAGGTAGTAATTAACATTCCGCAACATTCCAACAGATAAACAAATATTTCCTTAAACCGGAATACACTACAACTGCTGCCACGAAATAGGCTACATTGTTTGTTTCATCATTTTTTTTTCAGGAGGTATTCTCTATAAGAGACATCGTAAGTGTTATAAACCGATTGAAATCTGCACGAAGAAAATATCATCTATATCGATGACATACTAAACATGCGCTTTCTTTTTTAGCACGCTCATTACCTAAGCACGAGAAACATTAAATACATTTCACCAAGTTAGACAATTCCAGTCCGAAAAGAAAACTCAATTTTAGAGCGGAACAAATCAGCGTGATATTCGTTCCATAGAACAAGAGTCTAGCTATACGATCTGCAATGAATCCATTGATCTCAATGAAATAGTTGGCGGGGGCGACTAGTACAAAAGGGAATCGTGAGGGTAAACATCATGATTAATCTGATAAAGCTTATGTTCTCTAACACCATTAAGTAATTAAGATGTATGGTGATTCATGCTCACTGCTCACGATTCCCTCTCTTTAAAATCTAGGCTGATTTCGTGCTGTAGCTTATTGTTGCATTTATTGAGTATTAACACGATGCTATCATTAAAGCGATGAAAACGCTACTTTTGTATTTATTTATTCACAAAAGAATAGAATAAACGATCTAATTCTAAGTGGATAATGTTCGTTGGGAAGTGTGAAACTTCCAATTAGTTCTGCCTTTGTTGACCCCGTTTTGTGTTCTAAATCTGGAGATGATCGAGTGAATTGTGAAAATGCAGCAAGGAAATTAAACAAGAGTTGTTTGGCAAATATCTATTACAAGTTTTAATGGTTTTTAAATCGGTTGAAACGTTATATTTATGTAATTAAGAATTAGTTGTAGTGTTATATTGGTAATTGAGGGTATAATGAGTCATTCAATAGATTTACAATGTAACTTGAATTTTAATTCATTGTTTTGTATGGAATACTTTCTTAAAAAGGATTTTTGTCCGTTTTTATTTAAAAGACTGTTCTTTTTAAGAAAATTTCAGTGTAAAGAAATTTTTTAGTTCAAAAACCATGAAGTGGTTTGTAAAAGACATGTGGCATATTTTTAAAACTATTTATGAAATCGGAGTATATTTAAAAACATATTTCTAGTAATCTAATGACGGTTGTTGTAATGCTGATTACTAAATTTTAAAAATTTGTGGAAGGTTTCAGTTTTTATTTAGTTTTTATAAGCTTTCATAAAACTTATCTTTTAATAGAGCTCTTTTTTTCCATGTGTACTATTGTTATTTTATAATATATTGATGTTTTAATAATAAATTAGCCAGCATCATTACATTTCTTTGTAAGAAATATATCGCAGTGTTTCTTTTGTTGCCGTGTCCTCCCCGAAAGGAAGAATGAAAGTTGCCAGAGCCTGAGACAGGTTGGACTTCTTCACGATAGATAGCGACACCACCTATCTCCACCTCACAATTTAGGCATGGAACTGGAGGGGAGGGAAATATTCTCCAGCTCTCTGTACCCGTGGTTTCTGCTGCGACCACCCACAGGACATTCGGACCCATTGATTTAACGAGTACGTACTCCGTGTGTACTCGGGGGGTATTTCGAGGCATCGGGTATCGAGCCCAGACCCTCTGGTTTGGAGTCGGTTCCTCTAACCACTAGACTACCCACGGCCCCAGTGTTCCTTTTAAAATTATGCAACCGAGTACAATTTTTTTCGTTCAATTCCAAAATAATGTAATTCTACACAAAAGTTTTATCTTAATGTTAATGAATAAATTTGGCAAAATTTTGACATCCCGTTATGTTTCAAAACTAATCTTTATAATTAAAAAACTCTTTAACTGACAATCCTCAAAGATTTCGAAAAATATTCAAAATCTATACTTGTTTTTCTTTCTTTTTTGCATTGAAAAATTGACTTTTAGGTGGAACTGTACTTTAAAAACAAAAAATTTTACATTTATATTGAAAATTTAAATATATAATTGATGGGGTAATTATAATGGTAATGTATAAAAAAAATAGTCTAGTTCTATCTTTGTAATGATTTTAATATTACTTTTAAAGAGAAACGTTGTTTTCAAATATATATATTTTTTAAAACTAAAACTAAAAATTACACAGCATGAAAAAAATTAAGTTATATTAACCATTACTTATATATAAAAACAAATAAACGCATTATCTTGTTTTCTGGACAACACTAATATCAACCATTCGATTTTCTTGTTCCATCTTTCTGTGCAATCAAGCTGTTGCCATTTCGCAACGACAAAAAATTGCGTGAGGATGAGTAATTGTGACATTATGAGCGAACGCGTCTAATATCTCAGGTACTAAAAGGGATTGTCTCAAGAAAAGCCTACTTTATGAGCAACTCACAGGAATTGCGTTGAGCCAACTTTGCTAAGGGTTATTGTACCTGTAGAGTGGAAATGCTATTTAACAAATCATTTTCCTTTCGCGTTTTTTCTTTTCCCTTTGGATAACTTGTCTTGGATTAGTTCCGTCTTTACTTATGCTCCTTTACGTCTTGTACTGTCGTCTTGCCTTGGTGTTATCTGCTTAGCATTGTTATTTATATGCATTTTAGTATTCACGGGGTTCTTTTATGTTTCATTTCTTCGCTGACTTTTTGTTATTTTCTTCTTTTTCTTTTTAACCAATTCTTTTTACATCATTCTGGAGAACTTCGTATGTTTCGCAAGCGAAAAGATTTATCCTGTTGCCTTTTAATGTTTCTGCTGCCCATTTGAATATTTTTCACATAATTTACTCATATTTGTGATGTTGATGATAGGTGAGAACTGACTGGAAATTACTATTGTTGTTTTGTGGTAATGACTATCAGTGGCGTAACGGAGAACGTTTGGGACCCCCTGTAAAGTCAGATTTTGGACCCCCTAAGTTAGATTTTACAAAGGGTTAGAACTTGGTGGTAGTCAGGCTTTGCCCCCCACCACGCGCAATGTGGGGGTTGCGGGGGTGTACGTTATGCCATTGATGACTATTGCTAATGGCTTTTAAATAACGCAGATGAGACTTAAATTATAATCATCGAGTCATTTAATGTTTGTTTTTAACATCTTAGCTCCTTCTTTTATTCTGTTATAGCCTCCATTGCAGTGAAGTGTGGTGGACGCGGTAGCCTAGTGGTCATGATCACGAACTTGTGGCCAGAGTATCATGAGTTCGAATCCTTGTGAGGCTAAAGACACGCCTTGTAGAGGGGCTGATGCACATTAAATCTGTCGAGGCATAGTGCTTTCGTGAATAGCGTGGTGTGTAAGTTTGGAGAGAGGGGTGCCTGCTAGGAGAGGAGCCAGAGGGATATCGTCTTCGTCACTTGACCTTGGCTCAAAATTATCAGGTCCGTTTTCAGTAATCTTATGTAGCTTTACAGAGAGACTTTAATAAAACTCTCTCTCACTCAATGGTGATGAAGCCTAAAAACAGCCCATGAAATCTAGGAAGCAAGCTACCTTGTACAGATACATTTACAAAATCGTTTCAATTTGTGAAGGGGCTTATAATCAAGATTCAAGGCAGACATTTTTTCTTTTCTTTTTTTGAATGTATTTCCGAAAAACGTTAGAAAATACAAAACCCATTCTGAAGAGAGAAAAAAATGAAATTGATGATGATTTGGAATTGATTATTAAATAAATTTAACTTCATATTAAATAAATACTGTAATATGTTAGGGAGAACAAGTCAGAAGCATACTTTCATGTGCATAAGGGAAAATCATATCAAGCTTTAGCAGGAAATGAGGATGGACCTCGTAATTTTGAGCCATGGTAAAATGATGAGGAGGACACCTGAGCTGGAACACTCTCTCCGAACTTCCACACCACGCCAAAAGGAGGACTTGGAGCTTTCATAGATTTAACGTCCACAAACACTCTACACGGCGGGTCTGAAGTTATATTTGGGCTCGAAAGGAGTTCATGACGATGACCACTACCGCGTGATCCCTTTCTATTTGAGGCCCTATTAAGCTGCAGGAGAGATATCTTAAGTCTTCTGCTGTAAGGTATTACAATATCTACTCACATTAGCATTGACATGTAAAATGTATTATTATGGCAACTTGATTTCTCTCTTTCACTAGACTAATTTATTACTTACTAGCTGTTATACCCGTTCTTCGCACGGGTGAATTGAAAAATTAATCAATACAGATTAAAGGATAAAGAAGTTTTTAATGAGTTAATTTTACATAAATTGCAAATCAAACAAAAAAAAGCTCTTTGCATATCTCAGCTGAATAAAAATAAAACCTGTTTATTAAATTTTAAGTCTGTAGATCTAATAGCTCATAAAAAGGATTTTTTTTATCTATCCCCGTAACTCTGTTGTGGGACGATTTTTGGAAACACCTTCATAAGCTGATCTCTGCTCAGCAAAAGTAACACATTGTTACAAATTTTGTGTAATAAACACTTAAAATAGTATAAATAATTTATATATGAAAGTGTAATACGTTAATATTACTTTTTGTGGTATTTATAAAGGGTGTTTTTTGAGAGGTATAGAACTTTAAATTGCAATAAAACAACGATGTATTATTCGATTGACATGAATTTTTTTTATTCGAAAGATAATCTTGTGGCATTACATTTTAAATATGATTTCTGGCATATGCCTGACACGGCTGGCTCGGATGTAGTCCAATCTGGACGTCCAATTTTCGATGACTTTTTCCAACATTTGTGGCCGTATATCGGCAATAACACGGCGAATGTTGTCTTCCAAATGGCCAAGGCGTTTGTGGCTCATCCGCATAGACCAATGACTTTACATAGCCCCACAGAAAACAGTCTAGCGGTGTTAAATCACAAGATCTTGGAGGCCAATTCACAGGTCCAAAACGTGAAATTAGGCGGTCACCCAACGTGTCTTCCAATAAATCGATTGTGGCACGAGCTGTGTGACATGTTGCGCCGTCTTGTTGGAACCACAGCTCCTGGACATCATGATTGTTCAATTCAGGAATGAAAAAGTTAGTAATCATGGCTCTATACCGAACACCATTGACTGTAACGTTGTGGCCTTCTTCGTTTTTGAAGAAGGATTCCACCAGCCCATAAAGTGCACCAAACAGTCAGTTTTTCTGGATATAACGGTGTTTTGACATACACTTGTGGATTAGCTTTACTCCAAATGCGGCAGTTTTGTTTGTTGACGTAGCCATTCAACCAGAAGTGCGCTTCATCGCTAAACAAAATTCGCTTATGAAAATCGACCATTATTTTCGAAATAAAATTGCACAATTTGAAAGCGTTGTTCAGGCGTGAGTCTATTCATGATGAATTGCCAAACCAAACTGAGAATAAATCATTTGACAGCTGTTAAACAGGTCGCCATCTTGGAAAGTAATGCCAACTTAAACTTCTATACCTGGAAAAATATTTGTATCACTCTGTATCATGTTATAATTTTAATTATCCTCACACTTCGCCTGTTCAAGCTTTCGCAGTTCCTCGCGCCTGGCGTAGACAAAACAAAATGCAAAGTTTTGCTTCACACATAAAGGATAGATATATGCTGTCGCGGACTTTTTTGCTGATGGCAGAATTTTTTCCGATTTACTTGACAATTATCGTTATATTTTTTTTTACACATCACACAATATCTTTACAAATTATAGCCTATGTGCTATTCTGATGTATAAGCTACATTATTTTTAAGTTTCATTAAAATCCATTCAATTGTTTATGCATGAAAGAGTACCAAACATCCACACAAACTTTCTCGTTTATAATATTAGTAAGGATTAACTATATTCATAAGTATAAAGAAATTAAGAAATTTCATAACTTGGCTAAGAGTGATCGCTTTGATATTTATCCATTTTTACATATATGTGCCGTAAAGAGTTGTAACAATGGCGTAATGTACACCCCCGCAACCATCGTATTGCGGGGGGGAGCAGTTCTCTAAGAGGCCGAAAGTTTGACAGACGCCCTTTGTAATATCCGGCTTGGGAGCCTAAAAACTTTATTTTGCAGGGGGGGTAATACTCTCCCTTACATCACTGAGTTGTAAGCTAGCTATTAGTTCCTGGATATATTTTGTAATATTTGATTTAATACAAAATTCGAAAATTTCCGAATGCGTTCTGTATATATATAGAACTTTTTAAGGGCTTATCAATACATTTCAAACAGTTTTTATTTGCAAAAAAAAAATTATAGGAGGCAAATCTATGCTATTTATAAACATAATATAATATTTACCCCTTTTCATGCAAACTTGAGTCTAGTAAGGTATTAATTATTCAACAACAAAAATTAAGCCCATGCAAATGTATAATTTGACAAAAACAGCAAATAAGAGATTTAGAATATTTTTTATAATAAAAAAAAATTCAGTAATTTTTAATATTTCTCAGATTAATTATAAATTAAAATTATTTACATAGCTCTAAGATACTTTAATTCCTCTCAATGCATTCATTAATTTAAAAGGAGGCAGAAAGTTCTCCTCTCGATTGAAAAAAGACATTATATATAAAACAAGAAAATACAATTCAATTCCGTTCTTAACATATTTGAGTAAATATCTTCGAGAAATAAACTTGGTCAGAAAAAATAGAAACAACAAAACACAGAACAAATCATTTCAAATGAAGCAATCACGAAAAAAGAACGATAAAAAAATAATTAATTAATTCCTATTATCTCTTATCTATACATTTAATGTAATCATTATCATCAGCTCTTAATTTTTTCCGATTATCTGGTAAGAAATAAAACAATGAACAGATCAGATTCTTATTGTTCCCCAATCGACTCGAATAGTACTCCTACTTTCTTCCTTATAATCTTTCACATCATCATCAAAATTTATTTTTTGCATCGATTTTCACCTGTGGAAAGATTTAAAAAATAAGAGCATAAATTGAAAGAACTTCCTACTCAAATTCTTCAACCTACCTCTTAAAAATGTGATGGTATTATAAATCCGACACCGCTCACGCATATGCATTTGAGATTAATGTCCAGAGAAACGGAAGATGAGATTTAATCCTTTGACACACTCCTAGACGAAGAAGAGGAAAAAAGGAAGAAAAAAGAATATCGATTGAAATTCGCAGTCACTTGCTAAAAAATGAATTTTTTAATATTTCTTCTTTTATTTAAACTGCTGTAATTTAAGAGCTTTAAAACGAGCTAAGATTTTAAAAGTTGCATGGAAAACGGATTTCTTTTTCATGCAGTTTGCAACGTTTTGCGAACAAGAATACTGGAAGAAATGTTTCTTAAATATCGAATTGCATTGCGAGATGAAATTAAAGTTTATATTAAAATCTGAAATGAGCACTTTAAAAAAAAAGTAGATTTCTTTTGAAACTATACACTCTGTGAAATTTTTTCCAATTTATAGGTGAAGAATTTTTTTTTTATTTTTAGAAACAGAAAAATATTGAAAAAAACTTTTAAGAAACTGGCTATTTTTGTTCATTTAATCCATCTCAATGAAAATTTATTATACGTAGAAATGTTAAATTAAAAGAATCCTTTAGTTGAAGATATTGCATCTTGATTTTAAAATAAATCCATAGTAAAACCTATAACAACAAATCACATACAATCAAATTATGTTTATGATATTTTATCAATAATTATTCCTACTTTTCTTACCTCTCAAGTAATAATAAAACTGAACGTAAAATTTTACCGACAATAAATCTGAAGGAAAAAAAGTGAATTTTGCATCATTTGAAATAATGATTTTATGAAGTTTTTTCGGACAAAAGTATTTTAATTCTTGATCAAATAAAAGAAAAAGAATTGCTAAAAAAAACCAGTTTTTTTTCTTTACAGATAACCACATTTTGCCAATATTAATTTCAAGATCAATAAAATTAATGTATTTAATTTAAAATTTCTGAATTAACGACTTTCTGACATTTCTAATAAACTAATCATAAACTTTAGAAATTACGTATTATATATATATATATATATATATATATATATACGTATATATATATATAAGTACGTTTAAAAAAACCATAAATATTTATTGGTATAAATATTTGAGGAAAATAAATGATTACAAAAAATATTTAAATAATAATATTATTAATTTATTAAACATGTAGCGCCATCTATTGAATAATTGTAGAATTAGTTAAAAATACTAGTATTAAAACATAATGTCAATAATAGTTATTAATACATATTGTATATCACTGAGAACTATTAGAAATATAATTGTAAAGAAAGTAAGCAGGATACCCATGTTCAATACATTGTTTAAAAAAATTATTAAGATTTAAATAACTAATAGCTTTATTGCTAACTAATACATTATTACGATAAATATAGTTAAAAATAATATTTCTATATATAGAAATAGATAAATTTGAATTCCAGTAAGGCACTTTAAAAATGTTAAAATTAAAGGCATCTCTTTTATCATAAATATTACTATGTAATTTCAAATCCTTAGTATACAATGTTAATCTAAGTAATTAGTTTTAATTGATTATGATTAATTTTAACTAAGTTTAAGTAATCCGGATAAAAATTAATATTGGGATTAAAATTATCATTTTTACCAAAAATAATTAAATCATCAATATATCTAAAAATGTAATAGTCATTATTAATAATATTATTATATTCATAAAAGTGTAAATATAAATTAGCCAAACTATTACTTGCTGGGCCTCCTTGTGGCAAGCCTTTATTTTGTTTATATAATGAACCAATAAAATTAATGTAATTTTCTTTTAAGACTAAACCTATGAGAGTTTTAAACTTGTTAAAATTAATATTAAGATTATAAATACTGTGGTTTTCTAAAATTGCTTTAATAATATTATTGATATATAAATGGAATTGAAAATATTTTCAAAGTCATAACTATGAACTGAATAAATATTTTTATTTTTTAAAAAATCTATATCTTTACTCTTTTTAATTATAGCCTTATTACATTGCAGATTAATAAAGTTTTGTATAATATGATGAAGTAATTTGCCTGCAGTAGTAACATATGGTTTAAAACCGTTTGTCACAGCTCTAAATTTAACAGGACTTTTATGGAATTTTGGTGTTAAAAATATATATGGAAATTTAATTTTAGGTACGCAAAAACCTAATTTTTTATAAATAGCAATGATACGATTACTAATTTCATTATGTGACAAATCTATATAAATATATTAAAAATATGTATGTCGTATTTTATTTCCTTTGATCTTATCAATCATAGGAGTTTCTTATAAGATATGAATATTTTCAAAAATGCAGAAAAACTAAATAAATCTTAAACAATTTATTTAAATTTACATTTTTAAAGAAACTGACAAAAAAAATCAATCATTCCCCCCTCCCATATTTCAATTATTGAACTCTATTTTTTTTTTGATTAAATACTGAACAGCATGTTCCTTTAAATGATATTCTTGGGAATGCAATGTCCTTTCTACAAGTGCAAAAAACAATAAGTTATTTCTTATAAAAACAGCAGAAGAAAATCTTGGGGTTGCTAGAGTATGATATATATTTATTGAAATAAATAATGGAAACTAAATAAATCTTTATTTATAGAAATCTACAATACCATAAAATTTAACAGAATTCCCCACGCCAACGCCAAAGTCACATTTATATTCATTTAATTTAGTTTTGAAATAAGTACTCAAGAGAATCGGTTTAACAGATTGTCTCTATTTTGATACATCAATAAAAAGTGAAAATAAATTATTTCATTTCCCTAGAGTTTGAAATTCTAAGACAGACAAATAAAAAGAGGAAAAGAAGATTCCATCTAATTTGTCACTGCCTAAGAAAAGAAAGGTAAAAGAAAATAAATTCCATAACAAATGTAATTCTTGGTTACAATTTGGCGTATCTCCTTTTACCGCTTAACATATCAGCATATAAATGGACATCAAGTGCAAGCAATATGAAAAAAAAAGCTACATGGATAATAACAAAAATGTGTTCCAAGCCCTCAAACTAATTTGCAAGTTTTTTTTCTTCTCTTTCTTATTATATTTAGTTCCTTTTTTTTAATATAACTCATGCATTTTTATGTTGTATATTCGCTTTGAAGATTGCGCTAACTTTTGATATTTTCTCCAGCTGTTTCTTTTCTTAAACGTGTATTAGATTTTCGTAATTTATTAAATTTAATTAAATGTCAACACGCTCTGCTAATTTGCACTTTTTATGACAATATTAAAACAGAAATAATTCGCGTTTTAGACAACTAATTAAATAAATATAGCCGTAATTAAAACAGGCGGTTGTGTCGCAGGAGTTAGAAATTCTGATTAATAAATGTATCGCTTAAAACAAAACAATTATATTAATCTACAGAAAAATTAAACAAGAATATATATATATATATATATATATATATATATATATATGTGTGTGTGTGTGTGTGTGTGTGTGTGTGTATCAAAATTCAGTTTTTAGTTTTATTAATAGTACTTTAATTAACGATAGCATTTCTTGTTTTAAATAAAGATTTCAGGAACGTATTATGTGTTAGTTAATAATAAGTTATTACAAGTTGTAGTTATTATTAGTATTATAATTAATTGTAAGTTATAGATATATATATATATATATATATATATATATATATATATATATATCTTTATTTCGTAAATTGCCTTCATGAGCAACGAGTAAAAAAAAATAGATAAAAATTTATTTTATGCTGAAATTAATTTTGATACATGGGTAAATGTTTACACATGCATCGAAAATTATCATGCTATTCTTAATTGCGATATTTTTATGTTAACTATTATAATTATTTATAATTTAAGGAAAAAATGTCATATTATGATTCATTAATAATTTTTCTTTTATAAATAAGGTTCGAAATGTCAAAGGTTTCAAAATGTTTATATTTCGACTAATCCCTCTAGACGAGAAATTTACATTTATTTTGTAGATAATTATATTTTGTTGATTTGATCTTTATTAATATTATAAGTATCATTGTAGATATTTTTAAAATATGTAAAAAACGATTGAGGGATAAAATATTATACTTTTATGCTTTTCATGTATTTAAAAAGTTGATTTATTTTAAAATTTTTAATTTTGTATATTTAAAAGCTTTGAGAAATTATATTTTTATGTAACATTCCGTCATTGCTCATTAAGGATGTGAAGTGTCATCTACATTTCATGTAAGAACAACCACATAAACCAAATGTTGTTTCAATGATAAAAAAAATTATATTATATGAACTAATACAATAAATTGTGATTTAATCTCTCAATTTTGAACAATGTACGTTATATTTTTAAAAAGTTCATTGTCAATGAAGACAATTTTATACAATATTTTGTTTTTCATTTTAATTTTCAAAGTTTCTTTTAGTTTTTTTTAACTAAAAAATAGATTAATATTTAAGGGCCATTATAGTATGAAAATTAGATTCGCACAAGCAACAGAAAAATTATTGATGTTTTATACGTACTCAAAAATGTCATTTTGTTAGTTCTTCCCGCAATTCATACTTATAATTAAATCTACATTTTCAAAAGAAAGAATAAAAAACTATTGATAAAAATCACATTAAAAATAAATAACATGATATTCAGCACTTTTTTTTTAAATAATAGTCACTTCTTAAGATGTTAGAGATAAAAAGGAAGATACAGATAAACACAGATTGCTACTCTGCTAATACATAAGATCTAATTTAGAACAAAAAGGTAGGGGAAAAAAATAAATATATTTTTATGCATTTAAAGGGTTCAAAATACCCAACAAATGTAACACTACATTTAAAATAAAATTTACCTTTTCTTACACACACTTTTACATTCGAAAACCATTTCCGATGATTTTTTTTCCCCAGCATATCTTTATCATTACATTCCTCACTCCTCCCCTCAACATAGTGACAAAAATAGTGATTACTTTTTGACTTAAGTAAAAGCTGTTCAAACCCACACGCAAAAGATAGTTTAGCGATTCTATCGCTTTGATGTAGATTATCAAGCCTGCTGTATCGGTTTCCCATCAATTTCTTAGAATAACAGAGGGTGCTGCATCATAAGTGGTACTTACAGCCACAGATTTCAATGCGGTAGGTACCGGAGCTAAGACCACAGCAAACCAAAATAACAGAAAACTCCATCAGTATCTTTCTTGGTAGTTGACTCTGCACGCAGATCGTTTGGCGACTTCCACATCATGTTCGAATTGGATTCGAAATGAAAAGAATGGCGTTTTTGACGATGAAGCATTGAAATCGGACTTCAATAAATGCTTGAATTGTTCGAAATGAATGACCTGGGTTTATTTATTAATAAGAAATGCCATTTCCAAAAAAAAACTACACAGTTTATTCTTTAAAGAAAAAATTGACTTTGTAGTCGACAAAATAAATAAAGAATTCAAAAGAGGCAATTATTTTTAGAATAAAAAATTGTTATAATTCTGACCCGTTATGGCTCTTAAATTGAACCAGTAATTTTTTTAAGTTTATTTGTTTATTTATTTTGCAAAAAAAAATTTTATAAAACTTATATTTTTTTACTGTGAAATTTTTAAATCACTTTAGTAACAAAATTTACGACTTTTTCTTTCAACAACTGAATTTTGCATCGTAATATTTTAAGACTGCTTATAAATAATAATTTTTGGAAATATTATACTTATTGTAAACTAAAAACATATAAAATATTTTTCAGTTTTCAATTCTGTTTCAAATTATAACTTATCGTTTGAAATTGAATTAAATTTTTACGTCGAGTTTTTAACGTTATTAGTATGTATTTCAGAATTCGTAAAATCAAAGGAAAAATTAATGCTTAGTTTGAAGAAACAGAATTAAGTATAATATGAGATAAAAAAATTTTAATATTGAGTGAGATAATTTTCTACAATATGATAAATTTTACACTTTGCTTATTTAAATGACTCTGTTTCCATTCGGTGTAAAATTAAATTAATATTCACTTGGTTTTTCATGAATACATAAGATTTCTAAATCTTGTTCGTAATAATATATTTATGAGCAAAATATTTAATATATTAGATAATTATGTAAAACATTAAAGAATAATGATTTATTGGTATAAATATCTGAAAAAATAGATAAAACCTTACTTTTTTTTTAAAAAAAAAATTCCTTTAGAAAATTTATCGCATTATGAAATTATTTTAAATTAAGTTGATATGAAACAGTTTTTTTTTTCACTTATTTTCAAAATCATATTTTTACGATATAATTTTAAAACCCGAATTCAAGTTTATATAACACGTAAAACAATGTATGTCAAATGATCGAATTTATTTTTAAAGCTATGAGTATAAACGAGACAATCCGCAATGATTATGCTTTTTTTTTTTTTTTAAAGTTACTATACTGTGTCAAACTCAAAAAATAACTTTGGCTAAGTCCGGTTTTTTTTTTTTTTTTTTTTTTTTTTTTGCAAAAAAGTGGAAAAATGGCTTGACCTAGAAATATGCTGAAAAGAGAGCCAGTTATTGAGAAAACTGTTCTCAGGAAAAACATTGCACCCTCAAAAATGTAATATTTTTAACAATTTGATTATACAGTGAAAATCGTTTAACGCGAAACTGAGAGGACTGAAATATTTTTTTCGTGTTAAAGGATTTTACAAAAAAACCTCATATATTCAACACAATTAAGTTTATTATACATTTTATTTACACAAAAATGTGTATATGCAAGTATTTAATAAAAACCAAACATTTGCGTAATTTTCTCTATTTTTTTAATTCGTACTATTAATTCACTCTCTCGCTATAGAATGATTTATTTATATATATTGTTCAAATTTTCAATCGTTAATAAAATACTTTTTATTCATCCACTGAAGTTCAAATACCTTTTTTGAACTTGTAATGGATGACACTAGATGTTAATACAGTTTTTTCAAATATTAATTCATTAATTAAATTTTACTTTTTAAATTTATTCTGCGTTATTTCTGATGAAGTTAGATTTATCTGCAACAGATGACGCCAGTAACTTTTTCTAATAGAGTAAGAATTAAAACTTTGAAAAAAAAAAATTTTTTTTTATTGAACTTGTTTTAATTGTTGTTGATAAAGTTGAGCTAGCAATACCAAGATCGATACAGATTTCCATTTTCATCTTCTGTTTTTGATCAACAGCCTCTAAAATCTCCATCATTATTTTAAGCTAAATAGCTGTTTACTTTCCCTTTGAGTTCATAGTCATTATTCTCGTAAGAAAATTCTTCTAAAATAGAAAAAATATGCGAACCAAACTCACTGAATTTTGCTCATTATGTGCTCTACTCGTCACCAAATTTCAAACCTAACTTTTAAGAACTGGGATGTTTTTGTGTGGTGTTTGTAGGGATGGAGGGTGAAAGTAGCTTATAGATAAACAAAATTGACTCGTGTTACAGGTTATTCCGAGGGTATTTGAAAGTAAAGTTAGCCACTTTTCTACGAAACATGTAAAACCATATCTCTTTCATTTCACATTCCTCTTAAAGCTAGGATGCGTGGCTGGTGTTTTCCACATTTTGTTCATTCTCAGAAAGGAAATCTTTTCGTGTTAAGCGATTTTTAATTCGTACTAAGAGAAAAAAGTGCATGAAAATGCATAGTAGTTTGACGGGATCGTTGTATTATTTCGTGTTAACCGATATTTCGTAATAAGCGTTTTCGCGTTAAATGTATTTTACTGTGTATTTCAATTCTTTCCTGAATTCCGGATCTTGTTAATTTCTGAAAATAGCATTACAAATTTTAAAATTTTTGTTTTCTATTTTTCTTTCAATGATTTTTTTATTAGCAAGCTATATTGCAGATATTTGGCTATACCTCAATGCTGTCCATTTTTTTTTTGAAATTGTATTTCCTATTTATTTATCTGCTTCTATTATTTTTTTCTAGGAAAAATATGCTCAGTTAATTAAAGTACCAGGATCTGTATTTTTGGAATACAATGATACTGCTATTTTATTTATAATTCAAGTTATGTATATAGCTTTCAAGGTTTTTTTTATCTTACGTAATATTAAAAACAACACACAGAATCGCAATTGGCCTCCAGATAAAAAAAAACATGCATTAGCATTAAAGTAAACTTTTGCATTTATAACATACATATAATCATTTATTATGCATTATATTTTAAAAGATAGAATGCGCTTAACTTTTGTACTTTAATTCTGAAAAAATTAAAAATAAAATCCATTATTAATTAATATTGTAAAAGTGAGTTGCGTAACGTATTTGATGCATGAAGAATCATAAAAAGCATTTTCTATCTGAATAAAAAAATTGCTTCGACATCTATTTTGTAACATTACGCTAAAGTAGTCTTAAAATAAATCATAGCTTTTTACTAATTCCGTTTCTCAGAAAAGTATCACAAAAATTGTTCACGGCTTTTAATAATATTGGCTATTTTTTGAATGTTGTGTATTACTCATTATCTATTATATGCATTCTTTTTTTTAAATCAGGGAAGGTTGAAAATTGCTCCGAAACTTCAGAAATATCGAAATTAAGTCTAAGAAGAAACACGAGGATGGTACAGAAAAAAAAATTAATTTCCCTCGACGATTTTGAAATTGAATTAACTTTCTAGTAAAATCATTTGATTCCATCTTGCATTTTAAACTGAAAAAAAAATCTGTTTTATTTTAATTTCGAGGTAATTAGATCTAAAATCAAAAATTATGATATTAAAATAATTCAAAAGAATGCCATGATGCATCTAAGAATAATACAAATTAAATTTTCATTAGTTGTTGCAATTTTTTTTATGCGGAATGATTTTTTGAGATAAGTTTGGTAATGATTTTTTTTGTGTGTGTTTATTTCTGTATATTCAAAAATCTTTTTTATCAAAACTAAATATCCTAATTTTAAAACTCATTACTTAGATCTAGATTTATTTAAAACTTTTAAGATATTGTTAATGAAAAATCAGAAGCAAAAGGACATAGTATAGAAAGGAATACTCTTTTTATTTTTGTAATGCAGTAAGATACACATTACTCAAATTTATTCTAAAAAAGTTGTCTTCAAAAAAAATTTTTTTTTCAGCATATTTCTATGATTTTAGAAATATGCTGAACACATGAGTTCTTTTTGTTTAATCCTCTCTTTGAATGAGAAGGAATATCTCTTGCTGATTAAAAAAAAATAAGACATGAAGTTATTACATTTATTCTGAAATCAAGAAACCAATTCAACAATTTTCGTCAAGCTTGTAAGATTACAAAGAAAAGCGTAACTTATAAATGATTATCTTATATATAAATATCTCGACATATATTTTAAAAGAAAGATAAAATTAGGGAGCTCAGTGCGAAGAAATATGCCAAGCCTCTTGTAGGATTGGACCATGTGACGGTTTGTGCTCGCAAAAGCGTTAAAAGTCATGTTTTTCACAAGAAAAAAAAAGATCACACAAAAACTAAATAAGCATGAGCACTTTCCCCTATCTTTCTTTGAAAAGTATTATAAAAACAAATAAACCTGTTTTCCCCAAGCATGAAACCATTGAATATTTCTATGAAAACATGAGTAAATTGTCTTTTGCCTGTGCTTTGAGGAATATTTTGCTCAAAAAAAGTGGTATTTTATTTCGAGTATTGTAGTCCAAATTTTTAACATCGTTTTATGAGAACTATGACCTTTGAAAGGGAAAACAAGAAATAGTATTCAAAATAAGGGCTTTGGAAATGCGATTTATTATTTGTTTTCCCAGTAACATTTTTGAATTTTGATTTTAGAAAATTTGAAACAAATTTACGACATTTTCAAAGCTGATATTTTGTACGTCAACAATTTTTATAAAAAATATTTTGAAACTGCTCAGAGAATTTGTAGCTCTAAGCATTTTTTAAATGAATTAATAAATATTTCATTGCAATTTTTTTTAATTTTTGTGTTCGAACACAAATATTTCAGCAAATAGAATAATAATAGTTTAACACAGAAAAAGTTCATCAAAGAAATTTAATGTAATTTTATACTATAAAATAAACTGATTTATTTACACCGATGCAAAGTTAAAGTTGAATTGAGATTTTTAGTTGTGAAATGTTCATGTGTTATAATTGTTGTATTTAATTTTGCCACAATTATAATAAATACATGTCTTTAAATATTGAAAGAACTTTTTTAAAGTTCTAATTTATCCTTAGGTAAATGAAAACGAAATTTATTTTACTTTACAATGCATTAACTTGTTTCATGTGTAAGTATTAGTGTAAAATTAATGAATGAAAACTCATGTGTGTGTTTTTTGTTTAAATTTAATCATTCAAAAAATAAAAAATTGGACATTTCCAAGAATTATTTAAAACAACTTAAAATGATCACTTCTACAAGTACTAGTTAGATCGCAATAGAATTTGGCATGTAAAGGGAGTTTTTTTTAGAGGTATAGAACTTTAAATTGCAATAAAACAACGATGTATTATTCGATTGACATGAATTTTTTTTATTTGAAAGATAATCTTGTGGCATTACATTTTAAATATGATTTCTGGCATATGACTGCCACGGCTGGCTCGGATGGAGTCCAATCTGGACGTCCAATTTTCGATGACTTTTTCCAACATTTGTGGCCGTATATCGGCAATAACACGGCGAATGTTGTCTTGCAAATGGTCAAGCGTTTGTGCTTCATCTGCGTAGACCAATGACTTTACATAGCCCCACAGAAAATAGTCTAGCGGTGTTAAATCACAAGATCTTGGAGGCCAATTCACAGGTCCAAAACGTGAAATTAGGCGGTCACCCAACGTGTCTTTCAATAAATCGATTGTGGCACGAGCTGTGTGACATGTTGCGCCGTTTTGTTGGAACCACAGCTCCTGGACATCATGATTGTTCAATTCAGGAATGAAAAAGTTAGTAATCATGACTCTATACCGAACACCATTGACTGTAACGTTGTGGCCTTCATCGTTTTTGAAGAAGGATTCCACCAGCCCATAAAGCGCACCAAACAGTCAGTTTTTCTGGATGTAACGGTGTTTTGACATACACTTGTGGATTAGCTTCACTCCAAATGCGGCAGTTTTGTTTGTTGACGTAGCCATTCAGCCAGAAGTGCGCTTCATCGCTAAACAAAATTCGTTAATGAAAATCGGGAACAACGGCAATCTCGTTTTGGGCCTATTCGACGAATCTACGCCTTGCTTGATGATCGTTTTGATGAATTACCAAACCAAACTGAGAATAAATCACTTGACAGCTGTTAAATCGGTCGCCATCTTGGAAAGTAATGCCAACTTAAACTTCTATACCTGGAAAAAAAACACTCTTTACTATATTGGTTGATGTCAGTGGCGTAACATGCACCCCCGCATTACGGGGGGCTCAGTGACTCTAGGGGGCCCAAAGCTTGACTGACACGAAGTACGTATTGCATCACAGCAATCAAAAAGCTTATATACAAGACGTACAGATCTTGCTTTCGTCCAAGGCTCATTATCAAGCCTCCGCTGCCATACTTGTCTATTTCTCAGACATTGGAAGACGTGTAGAGAAACCCTAGAAAGAGTTCCTTGACGTCAAGAGGATCAGTAACTAGGCTAAATACGGACTCATTAATGAATTGAATGTTCTCCCAGAGACCTCTGCTCAAACACTGACGTTGACAGTGGCGTAACGGAGAGTATTAGGGCCCCTTGCAAAGTCAGGTTTTGGGCTCCAAGCCCAAAAACGTACTTGGCGTCAGTGAGTCAGCCTTCCTGGAATCATTGCCCCTCTTCCGCAATGCAGGGGTGTACGTTACGCTACTGGATGTCGAATCATGCTAAAGGGCTCATCTTTTAACAGAAGTGAGTGGGATACAAATAGATTCTCTCATATAGCTGTTTGGAAGCTGTATCCCTCGAAACTTGGATATCTATCTGGTTTCATTAAACTGTTTCCAGAAATTGTACACAATGCTGGGCATTTACTTTTGAAGTTTCTGACTATTTACACTGAAGCCCAGTGGTTGAGTGGTAGTGGTAGATCGACTCAGCCTTCAGTAGATTGAAAAATGAGTACCAAGCTTGCTTGGGAACTAAACATTGGGGGCTTCGCGTCAGATTGGCTACCTGATCGAAACATCTGCTCATGCATCTCAATGCCCAAGGTCACGAAAGCTGAGATGGGCACAGTAGTCCTTGGCCCTCGTGGGCTGTTGCGCCACTGAATTCAGTAAGTTTAACTATTTACACACTTGAGTTTAAGCTTTTCCAAGTCCCTTGACGAACTGCTACCAAATTCCATCATCAAAATGTTGTTTGTGGCTCATTTAAAATGTTCTATTCACTTGAGCAACATACTTTACGTTAATTCTTACAAATCAAAGTATGCTTAAATTAAAGTTATTTTTTCGACTACAAAGCAGAAAACTTGGAATTTGTTTGGTTCTACAAAATAAAAGAGCTTGGTGAATCTGTCAAGTTTCTCGTTTATGAAAAAATAAAATGTTGAACAAGGTAATTTCTGCAATAGAAAGAATGCAAAAGGAATTTTGAAAGATAAGCAAGATTATAATAAATGAATTAATGTACAACAAATTAATAATAGAAGACTGAGATGTTAATTTATAAACTTCTTTATAAAATATTAAATTAATAAGAGAATGTTTTTGTTTTTGGAAAATAAATCTCCTATGGCTTAAACTTTCAGATGGGTAAAAAAAATTTTTAATTAAAAGAATCATTTCCACCTAAAAAAGATGTCAAAAAAAGTTTCTACGGTACCTCAGTCCTTTATCATTAAATGAATATACTATTTTCTTAGGACAGAAAACATCCTGAACATCGGATGCTGAAAATGATACTAACAGATTGCTATCCATCCCTTAAGGCAGAAGAAGTCAAAGTATCAATTCTATTTTCTCCCTCTCAAACAAAACTATTTTAGCTTCACAAGCTCTTCAATGAAAGCATAGTATCAAACTCTTTCCTCGCCGTCATAAACATGACACCAGAGAAATAGTTGTGATAGGCAGCAAAATACTTAGCAGATCTTAACCGATGAAAGATGCCTGAGAGAGAAATGAGATATCCTCTTTGTGTGTTCTCAAAAGTTTTGTAACACTTGTGTTTTTGCTTTTGAGAAGATTTTCCACATTGCTGAAGTGGAGTATGAAATGTGAAGTACACATAATTCAAACCTGAAAAGATCAACTTGAATCCTTTTGGAACTTACTTAGCATTTTAATATGGAGTGAAATCAGTAGCGCACACCGAAATTTTTCAAGGGGGGTGTCCAGAGTCTCAAGTCCACCATTCTTGTATCATGCTCCTTTTGATTTTGTCGGTTTTCAGAAACCAAAACAGTAGAAATCTAATTATTGAATAAATAATTAGCATTAATTAATAAAATTAATCATTAATAACAAATGCTTAATTAAATTTTACGTACTATATACTAAGAATTATAATCAACGGGGGAAAAAATCAAGAGCTTTGGGGGGAAGGAGGTCCGGACCCCCTGGAGATAAGTCTTTACTCTAGAGAAGTCTTTACTTTATATAAGCAAAATATTATTATAATTGAAGCATTTTTCACAAAAGTAGAACATTTTGAAAAAAGATTATTCTAAGTTAATTTTTTGTCAAAATATTGTATTTAAATAAATTTTTTTATCAAAATGTCTTTAAAACAGTTTTATGCATGTATTCTAATCTAAGTGACACTAAATATCATGAAAACGATCCATTTATGCGCTTTTGCAAACTCAAGGTACCGAACGTAGTCGGATACCTTAAGCTTTCATTAGAATTGCGCAAATGATTAAGTCACTGCCTAGTGACTTAGAAAAATTTAAGTGGATGCCTAATTCTATACCTTCTACTTCCCACAAGTGGGAAAACTAGAAGCCAAGTTGACTTAAACATTTAGTAAAACCTCTAATCTTCAGTCCGTATCACACGTACATTTTTCGTGCAACTTTTTCGCCCAATTTTTCACCCAATCTGAGGGTGGTAAGCAAAATGACATGCTCTGAAGTCAGCCGCGCTCTATCTCCCCATTGAAAAATTACTCGCCGATTTTTCTGCTTCGAAAAACGAATATCCAATATTATTTCTTTTATTTCTCTCGAGCTTTTGTCGATGGGCATAAACAGAAATTGAGCACCATTCTGTTTAAAATATTATGGAATTTCACGCAACTTTTATTTGGAACAACTTTTTCAGCTCCATGGGGAAAAGTTGTTCGGAGCCGTTGTTATGGCAACTAGGTAGAAATTGTTTTAAATTGGTTGGAAAATTACTCGAAACGTGCACGTGTTATAAGACCTTTCAACTGACCAGCTATCTGACCGTCATTTAATAAACTTCATAGCTTAGTATCTCAAGAAGTTACCAAGCTATAAAGTAACATCAGCTTAACCATCAGTAAAATGGAAAGTAACATCATCGCTTAACTTGTTGATATGTTGAATATTTTTAGAGTATTGTATTTTATCGTTGATTTATTTTATCTGATCGTACTTATAATCTATTGTTACAATTAGCTATCAATTAAAAGTCGAAACTACTGTAAATAATTGTAAGTTTTCAATATGCCCTTGTACTCTATAAAAGTAATAGAAGAAAATGAAGGCAATAAGTTGCGAATAATAAAAAAAGGCTTAATTTGATTTTCGAATACCTTGTGTATGAGCGTAATTTAGATAATTTACAATATCAAGCATTTTCTGATTTTTCGAAAGACTATTAGATTGAGATCCATCAAAAAATTATTATCGATAATTGTGCAAAAATTTGATTAATTACTAGACATTTGATAGTATTATTTAAAGGCTCATAGGCAAACGGATATAAACGTATAAATTTCTTTCTTTTTTATTTTGCCAAAGGAGAATGAACAACAGTGTCGAAGAATATAGTTGTTTTTTTAATAAAAACTGTTGTACACATAAACACTTAAAATTACAAATATTTTCATTGATTCTTTAATTAAAAAAAATATCAATACATTTACATAAATTGAGAGCATTTCTATAAAATTGAGAGCGTGTAAGATTAATCTAGACTTACAGAAAAGGTATGAAAGTTTTTCTTATTTGCTTTTATTTTATTTGCATTTATTTCATACGATTGAAAAAATAATAATAATGTAATTTTAACGTTTTAACCTCACATTGCAATCTAATGTTTGATTCGTTTTTCGATAATAAGTGCAAAATAAGTGGTAGTGATTCCTATGATTCGATCTGTGTCTATGTGCATGTGAATATTTTATTCTTCAAAAATGCGTTGCGCTTTATAAGTAGGTAAAAATAATTTTTTTGTAAAATAGTGCGATTAAAAGAGCCTTGAAGTTTTCTCTTTGGATTGTGATTGATTGTTAAAAATAAGCGCCAATTCTACCAATATAAACGAATGTTACAAACTCAAATCTCAAAAACTGAATTTGTCTCATTAGTGAAGGAAAAAAAATCAATGAAGTATTTCAAATTTGTTATTTTCGTGTCATTCTTAAGTGATTTGCGAAAAGAAAGGGAAGAAAATCCGATAACTGGTGCTGAAGCTCTATTCCATCTCAATGATAGAGGTGTGGTGAGATTTTTCGAAAGGTAATTTAATTTTCAATAAATCATTGTCGCTATCAATCACACAGATTCCCTCATCATCCAGTAACTAATCTATGAATGTCACTGAACAGGCGGCGCCCCGTGGATCAAATATCAAAAATGCCACCAAAAAACCACGCCAAATGATCCTGCCAAAAAATGCTTCGTTGATGTTACGAGTGGTTCTTTATGAAAAGTGAAAAATGCAGCGATAAGTGACGGCTCTTTAGTGTTACATTTAGTTTCCTTCATTTCCTCTGGGGTCTTACTTTTTCGTGCGCAGGACGGAGGTCAACATCCATCAAGTAACCCGTCCGTTAAATTTAGTTGGTTTCCTTAATTTATTATACGCATCGGCTTTATCTTGACAGCAAACTTGACTTTATCACTCATATTTATGGATCACCGAAAAAGCCACACAGAGGCACAGCTAAAAATCCCGGGTGTAGTTAAATAATTACCACAGCCGTACGCCTGCTTGCACGGCTGGTTCGTTTGGATTTGGATAGATTATTTTTTCTTATTTATTTATTTCTTTAATATCTAGTTTTGAAATCGCATTCTTTTGAGAGATAGCTCTCAGTATGTGTGGGATATGATCATGAATGCATGTCACAATGTATTTAAAATGTATCTTTCAGTTTTGTATTCTGGCTTTTGAATTGATAAAACGCAGTTGGCGAATGCAAATTTAAAAGATTTGTGCTTTAATATTAAGAAATATCGTTGCTTTTATCAATGGAAATGTAGTCACTAATGCTTTTAATGAGTTTTGATGAATGTCAAAAAAATATTAAAAAGATTTATCATGTATTTTCAAGGGCTACGAGAAATTCCTTCAAGATATTTTATCATGTTCGATGGAAACAAACCAGTGTAATAATAAGTTATTACTTTTTTTCCATCGTGTACTTTTAGAAACAACATTTAGACAAGAGGCGAACAATTGTCTTGGCTTGAGGGCCATATAGTAGAAGCAGAGGATACTGGTGGATCGCATATTTTTAAAATGATTACATTCATTTGTTAACTTTGCATTTCAGAAAAAGTGTAAGTTGTACCATAAAAATCAATAAATATGAGTTAAATTAAACATTGGCAGTTTCATTCAATTTATTTATTGTCCTTATTTCATATCATCTACAGCTACAAGCACATTTAATTTTAGAATCAGTTTTGCGAGACAAGTGTACCCTATCATACTTTTCTACATTTTTTTTAAATCAAGAGAGATTGCTTGTTGAAACTTTCATCAAAGCCTGCAAGTTAAAAGTCAACCAACTTGCATCTATATTTACTCTGATTGTTCTTCATCCAAGAAAAACTCTCTCTCAAATAAATATCGATCCAAATATAGAGAACATTTTTTTCTATATTTGGTTTTCTGACTGTCTTGGCGGGCCGTAAAAAAAAAACTCTGCGGGCTACATGCAGCATGCGGGCCTCTATTTGCCCACCCTTGATTTAGACATAGGCGCTGTGTTTTGTGCATCTAAATATTATTGTTTGTCTAAAAATACCAAATGCAAAGATCTGTTATCTTACGCGATCTCTCTTTAATGCCTTAAATCTACCAGAGCCCAGATGTGAGAAAACTAAAATTCGCGAAAATAATCAGGAAATAAATGAGGATTGCTTCCATCAGTGTAAATTTGCTTAATCCTTTAATTACAATTTTTTTTTCTCTTACCGGAGTATGAGAAAGATACATATTTATATATAGAGAGAAAAGACTTTATTTTAAAATGATTTTTCATAGCTCAATTTACACGCTGCTTTTGTAGAATCTATAACCTATATAAAATGGAAGGAATACTGTACGAGTAATGTCCTTGACGGAAAATATTAATGAATATACTATAGTTAAACACCTGACATTGAAATAGATCATCCGAATGATCTTGGAAAAGATCTTGATTCCATCTATTTAACCCTTTCGTGGGCCATTTATATCTCTTTTGAATTTCTCGCAACTTTTTTATGTTTCATTAACAATTAAACAATAGCATTTAAGGAAATATATTTTATTTTGTCGAATTTTATATTTACATTTTAAATTTTAGGCTGGGAAGAATACTTCCCAAGAACTGTCATAAAGAAATTAAATTTAATGGTGATTATTTGCCATGAAAAGATGAGAAGCATGTTGCAATGCACAAGGGGACATCACATTCTGCACACATTTAACGGGCCCTCTTTTCTTGTCCCTGTCTGCTACATTTTCTACAACGTTTATAGTTGGAAACCATCTTTGGCATATGATTTCCCACGCTGGCTCTACGCACATCATCTGGAACTACACACTTCTTTGCTTGGAAGCTCTAACAGAACGTCCTGTCTTTTTTCTTGAAGAATAACCGTCTATTAGCTGACGAGCTAATGTGAGACGGAATGTTAGCTGATCTAAACTTCTGTTTCTTTTGTTCACTTGCCATGAAACTTTTAATGAAAGCAAAGTCAATAAGAAAACAAAAGATACGATGCCACCATTTTACAGATCTTCTTATTTGGTATCTTCCTTTTCTTTGATCGAAGAGATCACCCCTATTATGACATCGTTATATACAATGACGACTTCTGGACAAGGTGCTTCTTCTTTAGTACCATCTTTTTTATCCGATTTACGGATGTCATAACTGAAGGATTATGTGCAGTTGCACAAAACTGAACGGGAACTTATCTTTCCATCATTATAATAGCAAGGTTATTATATTATAATGGATTTCGCGCTTCTCACAGGTGTATTTTGTAAGATCGTTCATATGGATGGGAAGTAATCTTCCCAGGCACCACGTAAGGATTAATGAAGAAAATAAAATCAATTTAACAATTAAAACATTGGGTTGCCTACCATAAAACAATGAGGAAACATTTATGATGGTTTAGACTGGAAGAATACATATTCGAAGAACTATATAACTGACTTTAGATAAAGAATTACTTAGAATCCTATAGGAATCTTACAGGATCTGTAGCCTCATACTTAAGGTACATAGCTTAGAAAGGATTTTTTTCCCCATAAGAAGATTTTTAACACTGAAGACTCACTGTAATGACCAATATGGAGGGAATTTTTCGAGGCGGGGTCATAGTGAAATTGTTGTGATGTGTATCATCTAATTCTTCGTTTTGAGGATAGTGGAAATTACACATGCCATCTATATGATTCATGTTGATGAAGGATATCAGAATTCTTTATTCTTTCTGTTCCTTTTCCTTCTAATTCCCGTTTTCTCTTCTCAGCGGATGTATTCCAACTCAAGATGAGTCTAGTAATTTTCCGTATTGTGAATGCTTCAAAAAGATTGGTATCTCAAGTTTAGCTCTGAAGATAGCCCATTCTTTCACATTGAAGTCACACACATTTCTGCTTTCTCACATATTAAAAAGAATCTTTCACAATAGCGGAAGATTTTTACTGAAAAGCTCATATTTTGAACAGGAATAGAGTGAACAAAAGAGATTTTAAGACTTCAGTTTAATTTTTTATTCGCAATTTTTAAAATCAGCAAATGAATTCTAGTTATTTGGATGAATACCAACTGAGAAGTATAGGATGTTATTCTAAACAATTTATTAATGTGGATAAGTTATTTGGCAAAGTACCAATTTAAAAAGGCTTAGTCTTTGTTATTTGTGCTCTAAAAGAGTTTTAAGTACGAATTTTTGTATTATTCAAATACTCATAATGGCTACATTTAAAAGCTTTATTTAATTTTAGCTTCATTTTTCCTTTTAAAGATTCTTGTATGTATTTAAAAATAAATTACATTCAAAATAGTGTTAGTATAATTAATGTTCGTAAAATAGTGAAATATATATATATATATATATATATATAATCCAATATAAAAAATTCAATATATAAATATATATACATATACACAAATATATAAACGAAAATAAAAAAATAAACAGATAGTTATAACCTAAGATAACTATAAATAGGTAGAAAGCACAGTAGTATAATGACAAACTCCTGGCCTTAGGAACCAGGATTGCAGGTTTAAACATGAATATATATATATATATATATATATATATATATATATATATATATATATATATATATGTAGTGGCACACAAAGGAATTTTTCAAGGGGGGTCCAGGGTTGAAAGTTCACCATTCTTGTATCATGCTCCTTTTGATTTTGTCGGTTTTCGGGAACAAAACATAATAAAAAACTAATTATCGAATAAATAATTAGCATTAATTAATAAAATTAATCACTAATAACAAATACTTAATTAAATTTTACGTACTATATACTTAGAAATATAGTCAATCGGAAAAAATCAAGGGGTTTGGGGGTCCGGACCCCCTTGTGATTTTGTCGGTATATATATATATATATATATATATATATATATATGATAAAGCATTCAAAATTCCGGTACAAATATCAGAATTTTTTTTAAATTCTCTTTTAAATTATAACTTGAATTTTAATATTTAACAAAAAAATATATTGTTTGATTCATAAAAAAACTGAAACTAAGTGCTACTTTCTTTAATGCGACATCAATTCAGAGTTCTTATTTATATTTCCCCCAAAATTTCTGTTTCCAAGCATTGCAAAATACACTCTGTTGCAAAAATATATGCACCCAGAAGAAATCAAGCTACAATCACGAAACTCGGCAAGAATGTTGTCTGGTAAGAGATATGCAAATGATTAAAATTTCGAAGCCAATGAGACAAGGCTAATGCGCATATTAGTTGCGCAACTGGGAGAGTTTAAAAGCATGAGTACGAGCGCCGTACGGCTAACCAAACGAATCTGATGACTTTGATAGACGATATTGAGACTTAGGATGCCTCTAAGAAACCGGCGGCAGTTGACGGACTTTGATAGGGGCCGTATAATAGGCCTCAGAGAAGCAGGTTGGTCGAATAGACGTAATACCTCGGTCGGAGCGATATGGTAGTTGCTCGGTGTTGGCAACAGTGGATCACAGAAGGTAGAGTGTACCGTCGCGGAGGGTCAGGACGTCCCAGGAACACAAATGATCGCGAGATCGTGCAATCAGAAGAGTGGCCACTTCGGCACCAACAACGTCGCTAGCATCGATTCAACGCCACTTACCTCCTTCCAGACATCCAGTGCCATCAAGAGAAACCATAAGGAGACGACTGACCGAAGTTGGCTTGAGGAGCCGACGTCCGCTAAGACGCTTACCACTGACCCCACATCATAGGCAGTGTCGACTGGATTTTTGCCGACCTCGGGCAACTTGGAGTGTGACAGACTGGAGACGTGTCATCTTCAGTGATGAATCCCGATAAAGTCTCATTGCATGACCACCGCATTCGCACCGGCCAGCGGTCCGATCCGGCATTTATTGTCGAGCGGCATACAGCAATTTCACAAGGTGTGACAGTGTGGGGAGCAATTTCTTGGGACACACAATCATCTTTAGTGGTCCTTCAAGGCACTTTGACAGCTCGCAGATTGGACGATATTTTAACGCCGATTGTGCTACCCATGATATCAAGTCGCCCAGGTGCCATTTATCAACAGGATAATGCTCGTCCACACACTCTCCCAACAATGTCTTCAAGGATATGACGTCCTGGCCTTCACCAGATCTATCGCCAATAGATCATCTGGGAAAGGCAACTGCAGCCGTCCCGAGATACAGGAGAATTAACTGCGCAGATGCAAAGACTATGGCAGGATCTTCCACAGGGGGTCATAATGATCTAATTGACGATGCCAAATTTCAGCTTGTATAGCTTGGCTTTACTACTTACTGATTTTTAACCTTTTGCAAGCTGTAACCGCTTAATAATTATTTTGTTCTGAATTTTTAATCATTTGTTTATTTTCAAATACACTACATGCATTTTCGTGAATGTAGCAAAATATTTTTTTGCGACAGAGTGTATGTACGTTCTTAAAAATTCTCTAAGATATCTTTAAGCAATCCCAACATAAAAGGCTGATATGTCATTATTCATCGCAGTTTAATACATTTGATATTTTATGATATTGGCACTTTTTTGCAATTTACCGTAAAATCCGGCGTATAATGGGGACCTATACTTTCTCGCTGCATTTGTTAATTTTGATGTATATTAGCCGTAATAACGCGCACATATATATTTTATAAAGAAACCTGAAATGTGTGTGTACGTATGTTGAGCTTTTATGTTTTGAAGTCATTTATTCGAGGTATTATTCCAGTCTTTTGAAGAAATAATATACTTTTAGAATTATAACTTTTTAAGTTCATAAAATACCTAAGTTATACCTTTAAAATAAACACTATTTCGATTTATGAAGAAGTCTAATTTACTTACGCTCTTCTCTTTATTTATTTTTAAAGCTATCATTTTTAAACCCAACGTATAACGCGCACACATAAATTTCAGTCGTACTTTTGGTGTTAAAAGGGCCCCGTTGTACACTGGATTTTACAGTATATAAAATATAATATAAAGAATTTAAAGTAAATTGCTTCATAAATTTCATTTTTAATTATAATAAATTATAAAATGTTACATTGTTTTTTCATGTAAGTTTTAATTCTTTATCGCCATACATTTTATTTTATCATTTCTCGTCTTAAAATTCTTAGAAAAGAAAATTTATTCAAAAGAAAACAACTCATGCATGTTATTTTTGAATAAATATTTCGGTTAAAAGAAATGAGTTCACACACAAAATATCTAACGTTTGCGTGAATTTTAAATAATTCATATATTTGACCTAAATAACATTCTGCAATAATAGTCCACCTAATACAAAACAGAATAGCTCGATAGGTGAAATATAATGAAAAAGCAACCTACAATTATTAATTCTGAGTTTTCCCATATAATTACTGTTATTTATATTTGACTGTACATAAGTTTTATTAAAATTAAATTACAAGGATCAATTCTGCGTTATTACCAAATTACGTAAATTTCACGCTAAAGATAAGAAGTATATTCAGAATGAGGGAATTCTTTTAACAATACATCATTTTCTCAAAGCTGTAACACTTGTGAATAAAAAAAAACTATCATCATCAGGATAATGAGATTTTCTTTTATCACACAGTTCAGGGACAAGAAGCCATGGTAGTGTAATATGTAGACTCGTTTTAAAGTATGCTGCTGCTTAAAAAAAATTTTCTTTAATTTCACGCCATTACAACAAAATATTCATTGGAAAATGAAACATTTATGATGGGAATTAATTATGTGAAAAATTATTTTCGCTGCGTTTTGCAGTCTACATTAGAACTATCGTTTTTAGAATGTAGTTTAAAAATAATTTAAAAAGTAATAAAACTAATTGGGAAAAAATTATTGAGTGAACAATGTATCTCAGTTTGAAAGATGTCTTTTTACACCGAATAGCTAATATTTTTTAGGACTTTTTTATATGGTTTTCTTTTTTCAATTCCTACTCTATTAGTTCACTCCCTCCCTATATATATATAGTGTTCAAATTTTCAATCGTTAATAAAATACTTTTTATTCATCCACTGAAGTTCAAGTACATTTTTTTTTAAACTTGTGGTGGATGACACTTGCCGTATAGGGCAGCGATGCACTTTGAATCTGTCGAGAGCTGAAACGTCCTCCCGTTGGTGTGGTGTGGTAGTTAGGAAAGGGGGTGCCAGCTCATGCGCCGTCCACGTCACTTGACCATGGTTCAAAATTACGTGGTCCGTCGCCAAAAGCCCTCGTGTAGCTGAACAGTGCGACGTTAATATTCATTCACTCACTCAGTGGATGACACGATGTTTTTACAGTTTTTTCAAATATTAATTCATAAATTAAGTTTTGTTTCTTCATTTTAAATTTATTCTGCGTTATTTCTGACGAAGTTAGATTTATCTGCATCGGATGGCGCCAGTAACTTTTTCTAAAGAATTTTTTCTTGGTTTCAAACATTTTTTTATACTTGAAATGGATGACACTTGATGTTTATACAGTTTTTCACAAATATTAATTCATTAATTAAATTTAATTAACTAAAATAAAAATTTTCTTTGTTGACCTGAATAGGAATTGACTTAATTTTTTTTTTAATATTAGTTGTGTTTTAAATCCATCTGACTGATTTTCTGAGAAGATTTAAATATCAAAATATTTTATTAACTTAGCAATAATGGTTTCAAGGATACTTAAAATTTATGTATCACATCAAATCTTTCCTGGCATTCATCAAGATAATTAAGAATTTTCTTATGTATTTGTATTGAGATAAAAGAAAATTGAATTGTTCACATAGAAAATTATGGAATTGAGAGAGAGACAGAGATTTTCAAAGAAATAGTATTTAGGAATTCTATGTAGAAAATGTTTAATTGATTTTATTTTCTAAAGCAAGATTATATTATTTATATCTACTAGCTTACATACTTACGAACTTTCAAACGTGTTATAAATTACAACTTTTATTTAAAAATAATAGCTTTCTTAATAATTTTCAAAAATAATTTGCACTTATTGCATACTAATTATTTTCTTTTTCTTTTACAGGTAAGTAAAGAAAATGCTTTCTTAAAATTAATTGAAGAAGATAAAATGAATCTGTGTGGTATGTAGCTGTATGATGAAATATTCTTTTCTTTTTTTTTATATAACTTTCAATGTGCGTATTATAATCCTATATACTTTTTAATTCATTGCTTTATTGTAACACTTATATTTGTGGCCTATTTTTGGTGTATTATTTTTTTCACTCTAACCGTATTTTGTATTTATTTTTGAATATGCATAATTAGCTCCTAAGAATTACACCTAATATTCGTTAGTTTTTTGGAGCAGTATAATGCTGTATTCCTACTACATATTATTCGTTCATAATACTGTTTTATTTTAACTATAATGATTCCTTTTGATAAACAAGCGGTGGTCTTAATTTTTTTAAAAAAAAAGTTATGTTTACTATCTGTTAAAATGTTTTTCTCTCATAAATAATTTAATTCTCATTCCACCCACATTTCTTCCGCATCGCAGAGCTTCTTAAAAATTGCATTTTATTATTGTAATCCTATATAATTTGACTATGACAAATTTTTCTCCATTTCATTAAGTGTTGAGTGCGTGCGTGCGTGCGTGTGTATGTGTATGTGCGAGAGAGAGTTTCAGCTGAATGGCAGAATTCACATAGGTATTTGGAATATGTACACAATATTTGCTAAATATCTTAATTCTCACTTTTTTTCTTCGCCGGCAAATATACACGGATGGTGAATGGTAAATAAAAAAATTTATAACTTTTGAATAAAAATGCAGCTTTTGGATACATGATATATAACAAAATAGGTGAAAATATGTGAAAACTTTAACTCTCAGCAACTATTGAGTAAACTATTGAATCTAAAACAAATGTTACATTCTAAATCGTATAAGAAATTAATACTACTATTTAGCTTACACGTAAAGTATGCTTTAACATGAAACAACCTTACTGCTTGGAGCAATTTAAATTTGTATGACATTTTAGATTGTACAAGAATCTCTTTCTTTTACAACTGTTTTTAGTCGTGAAACACTTCTTTTTGTAACTACCGCTTACATAATCTTGCTGTCCTCTTCTCAAATTAATTGTAGCTGTTTCTTACAGTGATATTTCTTAGGATGAAATTTCGAGAGAGAGACTATGGATAGTAACTTTCTTTACAAATTACGAACTGATTGAGTGTAACATTTTTTTTTTGCTGGTTAATGGAAGTCGGAATTTTTTTTATTCCAACGACTTCCATGACATTTCGGGCATTTATATGACACTGTCGACATGAGACTTGTATTCATATGGTACCACCAATCTAATGAATCCGATTTCCGCCTGAACTTCTTTGTGCTTGTCGACATGTTCTGGCAATGATTCGAATGCATAATAGTATGACCAAGTATTCTGTCTTTTAATGACATACGTGTCAACAGCTAAATGTTTGATGAACAAAGACAACTAAACATCAATCTAAAAAGAATATTTAAAATAAATTTTCGAAGCAATACTGTGTGTTTTCGATGAACATAAATTCCTTTCTGCCGAAGATTCGAAGATCCATTCTCTAATACTAACATGTCAAACCCAAAATCTTGAGGAAACCTAATAAATATTGTTTTGAGTTTATTTCAGCCGGAATATAAAAATGATTTTTTTTGCAAGAAAAATCAATGTATTATTTGCAAATAACAGCTCCTCCCTCCAAAAACAGTAACAGTGATTTGTTTGAGGATTAAATCAAATACAATAATTCCCTTTGGTGAATTTTATATAGCCCTCGTGTTGCTTCAGAATGTGATGTTAAAAATAAATCAAAAGACAAACATTTTAATTTATTATTAATTACTATATATAGATAGAAACTGTTAGAAATGGGTGGCCATTTTTTCAATCAAAATATTTGCTACATATTTTTTACATTACGTGACATTCTAAATGCAACACTACGAAGTGGCCAGAAGGTGAGCAAATTCGGGAAATAGAAAGAAAAAACAACAAACAATAAAAGACGTTTATTTTAGAATGATATTTGTAATACAAAGCAGGGATGATTATAGCTCGGTTGTGTGACCACCACTGACGGCGATACACGAAGCAACATGTCTAGGTATAAAGCAATCGAATGGCTCCCTGAGGGATGGTTCTCTATTCCTGTCAACGATTTGCCACAATTCACCTTCAGAACCTAACGGTGGCAGGCTAAGTCCAATCACTCTAAATTTGTTCGACTGGTGAAAAATCAAGAGAAAATGGTGATCAGGGAGGCATTGGTACATCTTTCAGAGAACATTGGTTGATGCATGCAGTATGCGTTATCCTTTTGGTAAAGTGCATTGGGCGTCGTCCCTTCGAGAAAAGAGAATGCTATCGGCCGAAGCATATCATGCATGTAATACGAATTAGAAGTGTCTTTCTGTCGTACGCATTATCAGTTCAAACTATTATGTTGGGTTGTCGCATGGTGGGGCGTTCAACAGATGAAGTCAGATTGAATCTGCTACCACATCGCCGGCGCCCGAGCACACGGCGACTGTCTTTGGACAGATTGAGGCAAACTCGACCGTGTTCTATTACCAAATTCATGTCTCTCTTTCCCGTCATCATTGAAAACAGAGTCATCTGAGCTGTAGGGTCAGTGACAATCTAAAAACGGTCACCATGAGTGTAGATTTCTAGCAACCATTCAAAGGGTAATAATACTGGTCTATATGAAAAAATCAAAGATGTCCTTCACATGTTCCAAAAGGTTGACAGAAGTGGCTTGCGAGGCTTCTCCCGCTTTTCGAGGAATTCGCCAATCCATGCTTGCTGACAATTGCTCTGGCACACCAGGGCCCTCCCCACCCCACTCCCAAAAAATTCCGCATTTCCTTGTTTTAACTATATTTGCCTCATCCAGTGCATTGTGGACGTGTCAGGTTAATGTTAGCTGAGATTTGAAATATGGCAGACTGCTCTTTTCTCAGTCTATTCACCATGCCCATCGTAAAATCATCTGTCTGCTTGATCTGCCTCCACTGGCGATGATCGGGCATTCTCAGTTATTACATATATCCTCTAAGGTAAGAAAAACATTTCCATAATGATTTCCCTTTCAGAAATAATGGCACAAATATTGTCCATTCTGGAGTTTCCTTCTATTTTATATCCTACTCAATGTGTGCCTCAATGTTACTCGGTGAGGTCGTCTACCCTGAAATTTGCATAATTTTCTGACCACTCCTTCCTAGTGTTGTCTTTTCAATGTCACGCAATGTATAGTAAAAGTTGCGGATTTCATATGACTATGCGAATGCTTTTTTTTCAACCAGCAAGAGTATTTAAAAAAGATAGTTTTAGATAAAACATCCTTTATATAAAAACATATGACAAATATTCCTCTGTATCTTCTATGCTGGATTACAAGGGTGTATAGTAGAAAAATTCTTCAAGAAAATTCCATTTATAAAATTGAGCAAATGATATTTATAGTAAAACTTCTGTAGGTACAATGGATTTCCATAGAAGCTATGTATCATACGGGGTCCTTCAGGTGGGTCTAATATGTAAAGTAATAGGTAAAATTGTGGCAAGTGAAGGATATAACTTGTGTAATCTGTAATAAGAAGGCATTTTTTCTTTTTTAAAAAAGTTTTACTGCTAGAGTGTACAATGCTGTTCTAATAATTTTGAGTTTATAGTAGTTGATTGGTTGAGTATTGCTTAATGGCCGATGAGTAGCAACTCCCAGACTAGAGTCCACGGATATTCAAATGAAGGCCTTGTATTTAATAATAAGGCACTGTATATTAATAAAACACAATACAAGCAAAGTTTAATAATGTGGACTTTAAGGATTCAGTAGGCTAACTCCAAATTAACCATTGAAACCTACTTGAAAAGGCATAGGATCAATGTATGAAGGTTTTACAATTCTTTCATTAAAAATAAAGTGCATTAAAAAAATTTAAGAAAATTGTTCAAAAACGAAATTTACATCAAGCACAATATAGAGAAATGATGATAATGGGATCAAGGTTACATTGGTACATCATCTGTCAATGAAAGGCTATCGAAATTACCCATTAATTAAGGAAGACGGAACGGCAAATTTACATGTGAGCTTCAATTTCTGCTGCGGCCTATGGCCACTTGAATATTAATTTTGAAATACCCATTCCAAAGATTGCACGAAGAATGAAGTCCTCAGACCGATTTGGGCGGCGCCTGGAACACTGGATTCCCCCCCCCTCCCTCGGCGCTGGATATTAAACTATTGTCCCAAACCCGTACCCAGGGTTAATGTGTCTACCCGGAATCCAACGCACACGTTCCGTGGAGAAGTCACTACCACTCCCATCCGCACTTTTTTCAGACTGAGTAAATCATTGAGTAATTTAAACACCTCTTCTCTGTTCCTAACACCAGGTAACATATACTCAAGGGTTGTAAGTGCCATCGTCCATATTTCAAACAGGCATGGCCAATATTTTTCATTGAAGGGGCCCACGATTTAGGTTCACCTTCATGGGGGGTCCCAGGGTACCCACCGAGTGCTAACGTAAAAATAACCGTGAGTTACGGCCAGTAATTTATAAAACTGTGATCAGAGAAACCGGGTGCTTTTAAGTAAAGACCGCAGATGCGTTGGATGTTCTCAGGGTGTTTTTGATGAAATGTAGGAAATGGGGTTTATCTTGATGAAGTTTTTTTTCTCGGATTGCGAGCTACGAACGTACTGTAATCTCGCCTTTACTGTCTTTCTTTAAAGAAGAAAACAAAAAAAAACCAAATCATAAAATCGAAACTACGTGTGAAATTTTTGTAATTTTGGTGGAACTTCTTTTGTGTCAAAAAGGAAGAGTGCAAATCTCTGGAGTTATTTTTTATCAAAATAGAACACACCTGTGAGTTATCGTTTGTGGCTGAACAAAAGTGTTTTTTTTAAGTTAAAAAAGATTTGCCAGAGAACTGTGAAATCCTTTCTTGTCATTGACTTTTTTTTTAGTTCTTCGCACACAAACAAAAATTGTTCGAATTTTCTGCTGAGATTTAAAAAAATAATAATAATGTATCCGACTACGTTCGGAACCGTGATTTTAAAATAGCGCATAAATGGATAATTTTCGTGATATTTAGTGTCATTTAGATTAGAATACACGTATAAAATTCTTTTAAGAATATTATTACAATAAAAAAAATATATTATTTAAATGCAATATTTTGGCAAAAAATTAACTTAGAATGACCTACTTTCAAAAAGTTCTCCTTTTATGAAAAATTATTCTATAATAATAATATTTTGCTTATATGATGTAAAGACTTCTCCAGAGCGCCTGGACTATGATTTTTGAAAAATTCACATTGTTTTCAGAGTTACTACCAATTGAAAAAATTATCGGCGTTTCTTATAATTTCTCCCGTCTGTGGTATTAAAATATGGATAAATCCATTTCTAATTTATATAATTCAAAAATCCTAGTTCAGGCCCTCTGGAGAAGTCTTTACTTCAAATAAGCAAAATATTATTATAGAAGCATTCTTCATAATAGGAGAACTTTTTGAAAAGAGGTCATTCTAAGTTAATTTTGTATCAAAATATTGCACTTAAATAATTTTTATTATAATAATATTCTCAAAACAATTTTATACATTCTAATCTAAGTGATACTAAATATCATAAATATTATCCATTTATACGCTTTTGCAAAATCACTGTTCCGAACGTAGTCGTATACCTTAAGATGTCTTGTGAAATTTTTTATTTAATTTTAAAAGCAAAATAAATTCTAATTATTTATTAACTACGAACTGTCATTTTGCTTTACTGGTTCCTAAATTCTTATCCCTTTGATTTTTAAATAATGAAATCTTATCAAGGCCTTACTAAGAATGACTTTTGACTAAATATTTAAGGCTCTCCTGGTTGAATAGTCCTGGTCAGTCCATTTTTCCTGACATGCAGAGTGTATTTATAAAAAGCAAACGTTCAGAGGGATATTTGTGTTCCATAATTATAAAATAAAAAAACGTCTGATTCTTTCATTTTCACATTCTGTTAAGTATTACGCTTAGTTATAAGCAATAAAAAAAATGTGACTTTTTTTTAACATTTTGGCCAAAAAAACTGACTACTTAAGGTTAAATTGTCCAGGCTGAAATTGACAGTATATTAAAGATTTGCTATTCCGATTACGTTAATAATCGCCAGATATTTACTATATGAAAAAAAATGCATTTGAACTTAAAATCGTATTCTGAGGTTGGTTTTTTTGACGAAAACAATCTTAGAAACGGAACTACGTATCACAATAAATCTTATTTATACATAAGGCACGAATTTCTGTTATTCTATCATATTCCAGCTATCAACAATGATCGCAGTTTCACTGGATTCGGGTTCACCGAACTCTTACTTTTCTCATGATGTCAATAAGAAATTCTCTCGTGTCAAGACTTTTCAACAACAGGCAAAATATGTTCCGAATTCAACTTCAATCCCTCTTCAAATAAGCTGACTGTCAAATAAACCAAAGAAAGAGAAGATATGTTTTTTTTTCTTTCCTTTTTTTCTCGGTGATTCTCAACATTGAACTGATTGCACTTGCAAACCTGAATTTAAAAGGAAAAAAAGCAATAAAAGAGAAATGGGAATGATTTGGATAACAATAGCTACTCGGGAAGTAAAAGTAATGGTAAGAAATTATAGAAGGGTATGACATTAATAGGTATACGATATTTTGAAAGTCAAGTAAAGTAAACTAAATGCTAATTTACGTGCCATTTTGCCTGTCATCGTTGCTTGCAGGAAATAATCACGAAGCCTTCACTCGGGAGTATCTTTGAATAGAGTTTTAGTTGGTGTGAAAAAGTTATTGTAACGTGTTTGGCTTATGACTTAGACAGTAATTGTGGAGGAAATTGCTTGGACCGTAAAGCATTTGATTGTTCCTTTGTAATTAACTTAATATCCAATCTTCCAAAGCAAAAATTTAGTTTTAATAAACAGTTTTATGTCCAACAGAAGGCAGAAAGAAAAATCGTGTAAAATAAATAACAGCTTTTAGTTTTTTTTTCAATTGTTATATCCCTGATAGAAATTGAGCTCTCTGAGGGAAAATAATAGGTTGTTTTCCCAAGAGAGAGTTGAGCAAGCATTGATGGGAACAAGTTTTAAATTGAAAATTTCTAGTGGTTGTCATCTTGTAAATCCTATATTTTTGAGGTGTTAGAGAAACAAATAATATATTTATTTTATGTGTTCAAGAGACGATAAAAAGAAATTTTAAAGTGGTTTCTGATTTTAAGATGTATAGGGAGAAAAAAGTAACAAAGTGTTTAAGTTGTATTGAATAATGCCATAATAAATTGTGTATGTGTGCTTTTTTTTTTGCTTAAAAATAACAAATAAGAAAAAAAGCAGATCAAAAATTAATTTGCGTGTTATTTTGTCTTTAATGAATTAAAAATAATCGATGTGAAACAAAATCAAATAAAAAACCATGAACTTTATAATGACGAAATTGATTAAAAGAAAGCTTTAAAATAATTCCTTCTCTTTTCTACACTTAAGTATTATCGATTTAATTTTTGCATTGTTTTTCATCATCTTCTTCTAACAAAAAAATTAATCCAGTTTTCTTTAAATGTATTTAATTATACGTAGTTTGTTTTTCATACGCTTTTTTTTATGGAGAGGATTTTTTCTGCTCGGATATTCCAATCTGAATTGTGATTCACGTTATACTTCAGAATGATTCTTAAACACCCATTAGCAAGCAATTAAATAATTTATTTTTTCAGTTTTTTTTTAAACAAAGTACTCTTGTTTCGCTTGTGTAATTGAACCTATGGATTAGCATTTGCATTTTATAGTTAGTTTCTTTGAGCTATTTAGCGATTCAAAAATGTGTTCTTCTTTCATAAAGATTTTAAAATGAACATTGCCAACAACAACAAATCAAAAACATTTGTAGCCCGATACAGTATATATATAAAATCTATAATAATATATACTGAATTACTATAAATCTAAAAAGCGAAACAAAAATAGAAAAATAACCTTATATATATATATATATATATATATATTGTAACGGAGAAGGTTGAATTTTTTGTTTTCCAAAAAAGTTTTTATTTTACAAGTAAGTTTTTATTTTAATTTTTTTTATAAAAATTTTTTTATTATTCCTCTCTTTGAGAGATTCATTTTTGTTCTCTTTTCTTAATTTTAATTTAATATATTGTTAGGTTCATCATCCACAAAGTAGAAAAAATAGGTTTAACTTTTCAAACTGGTTCTATTTCCCCCCCTATTATATCGAAAATTTCTGCTGTACGGTGAAGTTTGGATCCATAAAGCATTGCTAACCCTAATTCGCTGGCCTAATTCGGCGACAGCTTTAGAAATCTTAATAGGTCTCCAGTATCCAAATCTTAATAGGTCTCCAAAGACTTTTTTGTATTTACATTTGTTGTGTCTAGTGTATTCCAATTTTTTTCTTCTTTAGCACTGTAGGTTCTAGAGCTTCTTCACTTTTATTTTATTACATTATATATATATATATATATATATATATATATATATATATATATATATATATATATATATATATATATATATATATATATATATATATATCTTTACGATAGAGATATAATTTATTTGAACTCCAAGGATAAAGGAAACAGATATTGGAACTTAAAAATATGGATGTTGCAGTATTATAAACATTACTGACTTAGGGCAACTTTTAACGATTTATGTAAAAGAGTGTGGTTATATATATAAATCTGAATACATTACACAAAAGAGTTCTTATTTAAAAAAAACTTTTAGATTAAAAATCTTACCATACAATTGTAACTTTCTTTCCTAGAGGAATTTATGATCATAGATTATTTTTAAATGGATATGATTTCAATCAGTTTGAAGGATCAAAAACTCTACGCTCTATAATTCCCTAAGAAAATTTTCTGTTAAAAAATAATATCTTGCCTACTTCAAAAACAATTTTAATAATTTATCTAGTTTCATTCCTTAAAAAAAAAATACTTAACCTCTCACCAAATTTTCATTTTTACACATGGCTCATATTTAGTCGCAAAAGCCTGAAGGCGTGTGAGACGAAATATCACAAAAATCCCTGATGTGGAAAGACATTAACATTTTTTCCCCTCCTATTAAAAAAAAATCCCTGCTTTCTTAAATTTAATACAAACCTCACCTTTCTGAAGTCTTCAAATTGAAAATCGCTATAATAATCTAAAAAAGCGAAGCGAATTTTTGTACTTGGGAGTTGGAAAAAAAAAGAGGGGAAAAAATTGCAGTTCATAAACAAAACACTTGAATTCTCATTCACCCAGCAAAACAGTGAAAAGATTCTAGAGGTAAAATCGTAAAGAAAAGATTTCACCTTCTGCGCTCTATATAATGCGTGAAAATGTTTATAGGAAAGCAAAAATCTATTATGTGGTCTTGGGCAACTCTTTTGTATTGACAAGGTATAAAAATACCGCTGATACTGTTTCTTTGATGGTGAAATGTGTAATGGGATAAGAGTATTTCCATGCAGCCAATCTTTTTTTAGGGAGGAGGGAGCTATGATGGGATAAAAATGATGATGGTAATAATAGGCGTAGAATGAAAGATGTCTAATATTACCAACCAAAATGCCTTGGGCTTTTGAGTCTCTGCAGGTTTTGGTTTAATGATGGTGGGGTAAACACACACACACACACACACACACTGAAACCTTTTATACTTGTCTTCTCAAGTAAATGATACACATACAGCAAAACAAAGTCGTATCGATGGGCGAAAAAATATAACGATGTCTCGTGAAATTGATTCTTTTTCTTTTTTTTATCCCTTTCTTTTCTCTTTTCAGAGTTGAGCTTTATTTGTTGAAGACCTTGCGTGTGGAAGTCTTTTTGTCGTTAAAGTATGATAACAAATGAAATTTCATATGAATAGATCGGTGATTTCTTTTTATTTCTTGCACATTTCCAATGCATATGAACATGTGTAAAAGCTTTGCGTTTTCGAATTTTCTGGTAGAAGGAACTTCGGAGAACGAATTCGTTTGTTTTGTGCAACAATTTTTGGCTTTAAGGTATCCGACTACGTTCGGAACAGTTATTTTGCTAAAGCCTATACATTGATAATTTTTATGACATTCGGTGTCATTTAGATTAGAATATATGTATAAAATTGTTTTAAGAATATTATTAGAATAAAAAATTATTTTAATGCAATATTTTGGCAAAAAATGAACATAGAATTACCTATTTTCAAAACATTCTCCTTTATTGAAAATGCTTCGATAATAATAATATTGTGCCTGTATATAGCTCAGACCACTGCACAGAGTCTGATCTAGGAGTTTTAAAATATATAACTTAGAAGTGGATTTATCCATATTTTAATACAACAAAGTGGAGAAATTTTAAGAAAAAAACACCGATATTTATTTCAATTGGTAGTAACTTTGAAAATAATGTAAATATTTCAAAAATCCTAGTTCAGGCTCTCTGGAGAAATCTTTGCTTTATATAAGCAAAATGTTATTATTATAGAAGTATTTTTCATCAAAGAAGAATATTTTTGAAAATAGGTAGTTCTACGTTCATTTTATGCCAAAATATTGCATCAAAATAATTTTTTATTCTAATAATATTCTTAAAACAATTTTATACATGTATTCTAATCCAAATGACATCAAATATCATAAAAATTATTCATTTATACTCTTTTTTTTAAATCTCGGTTCTGAATGTGTAGTCGGGTACTTTAAAACGAAAAAAAAATTTTAAAGAATAGGAAAATAAATATTTAAAAAATAAGCTTAATATATATATATATATATGTATAATATATTAAATATGCTTATATTCATATTTAGACCCATGTAAAAAATCAAATCATGCATCAACTTAGCTAATTGTAGATGTACTTTATAGAAGCGATAGTTAGAATTATATTCCAAATAATGCACTTAAAAATTTCGACAATGTTATTTTAAAAAATGACAAAAATTGGAATAAATTTTATCTTGACATAAGCTTGGAAATTATTGAAGAATTCAATTTATAAATGATTGGCTACAATTACTTTTATAAGAGATACAGTTTAAATGCAGGTATAATATTTTTATTCTAGTTGTATAAAAAAATGAGTAACAATTCTAATGAAATTTTATTTTAAAAAACATTTGCATTAGTTCATTGAAAACCATATCACATAAATACAGTTAAGCTATAACAAGGTTTTTCCCAGTAAATAAATTTTTAGGTATTAAAATATCTGTGATATGTTCATGAGATCTAAATAAGTATTTTTTTTTTCATTCATTATTCTTTATATTTAAGAAAATGTATTATTAAAACTAATGTATATAATATTTTAAATGCTATATATCAAATATTTTGTAAATCTCTTATTTCATTGAAGAAATTATACTTCATTATTTTCATAATTGCATCGCACATTCGGGGGTTAAAATTTATTTCTAAAAGCGAGCAACGCATAATCATGTTTTTGAAGAGAACAAAAAGAAAAATCGATACATTTTGGGATTATTTATTTGATGTAACCAAAGCTTGGAATGAGTTCAAAGATTGCGAGCTCTATGTAGTTTGCTTGTACAAATGCCATTTTTTTATTTACACCTTAATTCTCATCATGACTTTCAGATTAAGAAAAAAGTGCATTTATATTGGACCATTTCTTTTTTCCATTTTTCTAATTATTAGAGTATCTTTTGGTACTTTTAAGACTTAAAGATGATTATTTTTAAATTTTTAAAACAATTTTAAGACTTTAAAAATACTTTATGTAAATAGGGGCAATTAATATTACCTGTTACTCAGTTTTCCTTCTATATACCGTGTGTATTCCTAAGATAATATACTGATTACAACAGTGGCGCACACAGGAATTTTTCAGGGGGGTCGAAAGTTCACCTTTCTTGTATCATGCTCCTTTTGATTTTGTCGGTTTTCGGGAACAAAACACAGTAAAAAACTAATTATTGAATAAATAGTTAGCATTAATTAATAAAATTAATCATTAATAACAAATAATTAAATTTTACGTACTATATGCTTAGAATTATAATCAATCGGGAAAAAAATCAAGGGTTTGGGGGTTCTGGACCCCCAGGACCCCCTTGTGTGTGTGCCACTGGATTACAATATTGATGAACATAGATAATTTTTAATGTAAAACTGTTCTTTCTAAGTGAAAAATATCCCTACGTATATATGCAGTTTAAAAGTATTAGCACATCCAATGGTTTGATATTTTTAAGGACTATAAACCATTTTAAATAGTTTTGAAGTCATCACTATTTTAATCAGGGACGTTAAAATATCCGCCTACGTTCACAGACAAGTTTTCTAAAATGTCATGATATTAGTAATTTCATGTTATTTTGTTGGTGTTTATGACTTAAATTAATGAAAAACACCAATTAGGAAATTATTTAACAATTTAAATTTACTAAAATGAGTTATTTAGGTAAAATTTGATCAAAGTTATACGGAAATTCAAAAAACACTACATGGAATTCAAAGCCATATATTTAAATTATTTTTTTACGCAACATGTTTAACCCTTTATCTACCGACGGTAGTTATAAGTACTACTTACTTTAAAATTGCATAGAATAAAACCATTTTTACGATTGCTCAGACGATACTTAGCAGGAATATTATTTTAAATCCACTCTTCCAAAATATTCGGCAGCACGGGTTCTATTATGAGATTTTAGCGGAGAAGACGAATAGTTTTATAGCAGAAATTGCGTTTTGAGCTGACAGCGTTATCAGCGGATTGCGAAGATTGTTATTTTTGTTCCGGAAAAATAGTTATTGTCATAAAGTAAGTGTAAAGTGCATCATTTTTTTATATGTTAATGATGACCTTAGAAAACGATATGACTATTTATTTTAAGAGAACAGTGTACATAATTAATTTTACAGTTGAATTTCTTTAATAATTAATTAGCTCTAACGAATTAAATTTCCTAAAGTTGAATATTTTTTTATGTATATCCCTTAGTTTTCAATGTAGTGACTCAAAAAAATATTGCATGAAAAAAACTGCAGTAAATCATAATGTGGTAGATAAAGGGTTAGCACAGTTATAAAAGCTTACTAAAATCTAAAATATATTTACAATTACCCAAAGTGCTAATTGCACATTTTCTTTCAGAAAATTTTATAAAAACGCGCGGTGTTTGCAACAATAAACTGTTAAAAATAAAAAGAAAAATAAAAACTTTTGTGATATTAGAGCTAAATCTTTAGTCCGTTGCCTTTATCACACCTTGAATTACATGTATAAAAAGATTTGAAAGAAATACATGTACATTCATAAATTTTCCAGATAACAGGTTTTAAATAACATAATTTCGACAAAAAAAAATACAACCTTCATTAAGTTTTGATTCTTATTTTACTAAAATGATGCTTGACATCAGGTATTTAAATTTCATCACTTTTATAGCATGTTCTCTATTTTATTAACTTTTTTCTATCTGTCTGCTTGATTTTTTTTCCTACACAAAATGGCAAAGATAAAAAAATTTTCAAATTTCAGTCTGACATTGAATTGTAAAAGTACGCAATCTTTGTTAGTTGACTCGTTTTTTATTTCACATTATAAGTTTATATATCTTCTTATGGTTTAGGTATCTCGATAAAGATTTGGGTGGTTTTTTACAGATGTTTATGATCGAAAATTTAATTCTTGATGTTTAAAAACTAAATTATAACGCAGTCGGAACTCTATATAACGAAGTCGCTAAATCCTGAAAAAGTTCGTAACATGGAAAATTCGTTATATAGAGGTTCATCTATCAATTTTCTTGATAAACCACATAAAACAAATTTTAAATTCATAAATACTATTTATTAAAAAAAGTAATTATTCACACTTTTTCGTAAATTAATATACATTTATTTTATTTATCTTATCTATCAAAAAAAAAAAAGGAAGAAAAACTGCAAGGAAAGTTTCTTGACGCGTTTAACCACTTCCTGAAGAGTTAAATTTTTTTCTTTGATGCTCAAGCACTTACGTTTTGACATTTTCGGGCTACAAGAAACGAAGTTACCCGTACGACTGATCAACATTCCAAATAAACAGACTAGTTCAAGGACACGGAGACACGAGACAATTGAACTGAGGGTGAAAGGAGATATTGAAGATATTTCCAGTCGACTGGACAATGGGGGGTTAAAAATTGCATTTCTTGGATGAAACGCCCAGAATTCTACTGCTCTCGGCGAGTTAGGCATCTAATAAAAACAGTTCAAGATTTATGACCACCATAAAATGTGTTAAAAGAGAAAATAACTTGAAATGTCTAGAAATACTTTAAAAATAGGGAGAAAAAAATCGAATCATAAGAGAAAAAGTTCGTTATATGGAAAATGCACTTCGCTATTGGGAGGTTATTTTACGAAGAAAATCGTGTAATAATCTTGGTTCCAGGAAAAAGTTCACTATATAGAAACATTCATAATATAGAGGTTCATAATATGGAGGTTCGACTGTATTTTGAACTAATTTTTAGCTTAAAAATACAAACTTATGAGGTCCGTAGACAATAACTCTGCTGTCATTTCTGAGTCCGTTGCTAATAAATTATCAATCAGTTATTTAAAAAAGGTTTTATAGATTTTATAGAAATAATGATAGTATATCCTCTGAATTTTATTTTGGAAATAAGTGAGTCAAAGAACAGATTCCGGGAAAAAATAACAAAAGATAAATCTGAGCCAGTTTATTTTTCTCTCATTATCCGAAATCTTGATTTGGAGATAAAAATAAAAATGTGATTTTTTTTCTCTGTTTTTCTTTTGTGTTGTTCCTCTTTCATAGTTAAATCTTATTTTGAGACTTTACGGAACTTCATTAATAAGCAAAATTTTTGACAAATTTCTTAGATAATAAAGTACATCACGCCAAAACGAGTGATACGTGACGAAAAATTTAAAAATTGCTTGAATAAATGGCTTCTCAAATACCAAACGCTATTCAAATATTGGTATTTTTATTTTACTTTCTAGAAATCAATTATTTATTTCCTTCCAATATTTGAAAACATATCATTACATGCATTGTGAAAGAAAATACTTAATTTTTTTTTCAGAATTTTAAGACTAATACAACCAAAAATAGACTATAAAATACAAAAACAATTTTTCTTGATTGGCAACTGAAAATATTTGCAAGGTATGCGTCATCGCAAATATTTTTGGATCAAAACATTATTATTTTTCTTTATGTGAAAACTCCTATTCTAGATTACACTATTCGATGTATTCGTAACTTGTCTAGTATACAGATCCAAACCCAATGATTTATAAGAATTTTTACCCAAAAGCGTATTAAATAAACTTAAAAGTAAGAATCTCTCGAATTTTATACCAAATGCCTCCATGACCACAAACGACGCAAAGTCACAGAAACTGTGCAAATGCTACTGTTAAATTCAGTATTCCAAGTCCTTGTGCAGCTTAACTTTCCAATCTTGCTGAACACGTAACACTCTAAAGGCCACGTCATCGAACATTGCAACTATTCAAGGTCCTTATTCCATACCTAAAACCTCGCCTTAGCATTCCATTCCCAGAAGTGGTTGGAGCCCAACACTCGAGAATTTCATTCCAAAATACTCGTGGTCTACTGAATTAATCGTCATCTGCCTACCGCATCGTCTGAACAAAGCTCCAAAAGAATCTCCCACTAGATCCTAAAATTGGTGGAGGAGGGAGGGTTCCCCCCCCCCTCTGCTCACTTGTGTTTATTGCGAATTGTACTTTTTCCGGGAGATTCTTCCCCCATGACAATAAGATGCCTCAATAATCCACTCCAGGACTCTCATGGTTGTCGAGAGCAAGCCCATATTAGAGGTAGAGAGATGCAGTTGAATGTTAATCAAAATTCAATTATTTGCTTTTTAGGGTGGTCATGCAATAAACATGAGGGATTTTTCCCCTTCTCTCTTTGGCTAAGTACGTTGCTTGGTTTAAACGGTGAATTTATAAGAGCTAAAGCTAGAATAATTCAATCAATGAATACTATTAGTGTTGAGTTGAGATGTTTTTTAAAAGAATGATACTCGCCACATCTGAGAATAATCTATTTTGTTGACTTGGAATTAGTTAAGCATAAAACAACAAAGGGAATAAATACATACAAATATACAACGTATAACGAACATTTTTTAATACTACTTATCGGAAGTTTTTTCTGTACAAAAGTGTGTACTTTATATACAAAGATTAAGTTTGTAATGCAAATATTACTCATATTTATCACAAAACATAAAAAATATTTATTTTTACATTTTACAATTAGAGAGACGAAAATGAATTTTATACACAGTTTCAATTCAGTCAGGGCATTTTATAAAAATCGATATACTTTGTAAGAAAGAGACCATATTTACATCAAATTTCATAGTGCACAAGCATAAACAGTTGATTTTTAAAAAATTTAGGTTTTTTTATAGAAGCTATTAAAACGTGTCATAAAGTGCCATTACTGAGGTACTATGAGATAAATTTTTGAGCATTGAATTTTAAGTTCGACTGTTTAAACAGTTCTTTTGCTACTGTTGAAGCCATTCCTATTTTATGTTTTACTCTTCAAGGAATAATCATATATTTGTGGAGACTAGTATCATATCCGAAAGATCTATGGATCCGTAGCTGAGTAACATGACCACCAGACAAAAGTGATTACCCTTGTCCGGAGGCTATTACTAGCTTATGTAAATACCGCTAGAGTTCTCCAGCACCAGTGAGTCGGAGGATAAGTGAACGAACAAGATATTTGTTACGGTGAGCGTGTACGTTGTTGCTGTTAATTGGTGGTGTTGCGTCAAGTGAATCTGACGGCTTTGGATACTTCATCAAGTGGGTCTGACGACTTTTGGTTGCTCTTCTTGCGGGTAGATGACGCCACGACAGCTACGCGAAGGTTGCATTTATCTTAATTCAGTGTCAAGGTCACTAATGTGGAAGAAAATCTGGAAGGAGACAGAACCCACGGCCTATGGATCCGTAGCCGGGCAACATGACCACTAGACAAAAGTGATCCCCTTTGTCCGGAGGTTGTAACTGGGTTCTGTAGGTACCGCTACATATTAATAATTCTTTTCTGATATTTATAACTTTTTAATGATCTTTAAAGTCCTTGACAAGCTTTTAAATAAATTAAATTGTATTTTCGTACTAACGTTATTGTATGTCATACTATAATAGTTGATTCTAATACAGCGGGACTCATACTGTTGAAAGAAAGAGAACTATCTCTTGGGTGTATGCTTGCAAACTTAAAAGAAAGTTTTAAAAATTATCTTCTTTGCAAAATTGTTCCTAAAAATTGGTACTTTAAACATTTGTTTAAAAATTCTGCGAGCACTCCAAATAAATCCAGAAATTATTTTATACTGAAACAATAAATGTACATAGAAGCAGACTCATTGCCAAAGTACATATTCACTTACTTTGCCGACAACACTGGAAAAAAATAAACTAAGTCTATACTAAAATGATCCAGGATGTCTTTCAAGAATCTCTTTCGTGAATCAAGAGTGAATCCATATTCATAACAGTTTTGTTTAATTCGAAATGTTTTTACCACCTATGTGAACTCGAGATGCTGAAAAAAAAATTAAGACTATTTAAAGTCACGGTCTTTGGGCAGTATATAAAAATTTTCGTTGTAATTCAAAAGTATGTTGAAGAAAAAGTTGAGAGAGCTATTACACATGTATTGTTGTTCTCCTATAATATATGTGTATTTTCACGTTTCTTTGGCATGAAAGTCAAATGTTCAGCATAAAGATAAATTTTGAAACTTAACTTCGTCTATAAATCTATTTTAAAGTTCGTCTATTTTAAAAATAGTAATATTATGTTTCATAAGTATTAATAAGTAAAATTGGTTACTTAACAGAGCATTTCTTCACGAGAAAATGAACTTCAAGACCGTTTCTAACCTTTAGACACACAACAATAAAAAAAATTGTATTCTACCCACGACCCGTATCCTAAAATGCAGAAAAGCTTTTTCCATCAAAATATTAACTTGAAAAGTATATAAATGTTTCTCAATGTAATCTTAAAAGAGGCGCTTTACCAACTCTGTAGAAATTTATTGCATATTTGGTCACGAAATGCGTTGCTAAGGGTTTCAACTCACGAATGTTTATTGTATAAAGCGAGTAGTTAAATATACAAGAGGAATTGCCGACACACATGAAAGAAAACGTATGACATTGTGCATTTGATCATGGTTAAGTGGTAGCAGGTTTTCTTTACAAATTTTCATCGAAATTAAGGTTAAAAGGCCGTGTTTATTCATATCATATAGTTGTTGATTTTTAAACCATTGCACATAAAGTGAGTGAAAACGTTTTAGAACAAAATTAGTGAATAATATGAAAAAGGCAATTTTTAAGAATAAAAATATAGTAGTATTAAGAACGGTGACTATATATATATATATATATATATATTAATGTCTCATTACAAAGCTATTGGCAGAATGCCTAAGGGAACCGTGTTCACCCGAAATAGGTTTAGAGCTACAAAACGATCCCCCGGGAAACTACCACCCCCGCGTTCAATCTTAATTGAGCAAAATCATAGTATACATTTTATACGGTAGCACACATTAAATTTACATATTACAAATTAAAGGTAAATGAAACGAAATACATATGTTATTGCAAGGTACACACATACAAAGCTGAAAATAATAATAAATAACATAAAAGGTAAGAGAGAGGAAAAATAATATACATTATTCCAGCATTCTTGCACAAATACATCAAAAGTAATATAAATATAAAATATAAATTCCCCGTACAAAAAAGAAAAAAAACACTGTAACTTAACTTTTTTCTGTAATTTTTTTCAAAATTTATTTATTAATTCAGTTTTCCCAAGTAAGAATTCTTTATAGTGTAATAAATTACAAAAAACTAAATTATATGTAACTATTAACAGATCTTATCAGTAGTAGACAAAACATGTCCAAAGAGTTATTCCAGCTTAATAATTGCAATTTATAGTAACTACTATGTATTTTAATCTGAGAATTATTATAACAGTAAATCAAGTATTCAATTCAACTGAGGATGAGCTCTTTATAGATCTTGAATATATTTTTAAGTATAAAATTGCTTTGTGAAACATGCATATACTTACATATGTTAAAAAACTAACTTTTTATATTCAAAATTTGACAGGTACTACAAATTCTTAATTTGTTCATAATACAATTTACTTATTTTTAGTATATTTAAAATATTTTTGCCCTCTCTCTCTCACACACACACGGGCTCTTATTATATTTCATAGTTAATTTTCTAAGCTATATAAGCACAGTTTAGATACGATTTCATTAAGTAGTACATTATCCCATACATCTTTCATTTTTAATAAAATAATAATAATAATAATAAAGGGCTTTTTCATATTCGTAACCAGAAACCGGTAATCGTTCGAAATATAATATTAAATAACTATTAAATAGTGTTTAAAAACATTCTTTGAAATAAAAGTATTAAAACCAACAAAATACTGTCCTGTTGCATATATATAATATATAAAGGATGTTTTTAAAAAACTATTTAATAATAGGTTTAAAAAAATGTCTGAACTCTCACTCTCCTTGCCTGTACTCTGATATGTAATAGCATGAAGTTTTTCTCCTGTTAAAAATTAAATTTGATAACGTTAAAAATGCTCTGTGGTGAGAAAAATGTGCTGCAATTACTTTCTTTTTTTCTTTTTTTTTCCGAATCTCTAGTACAATTTCTATGCATTTTTTTTTTCATCTTTCATGTGCATTAATATTCTTTTGCACATTATGCATTTTCCCCCTTCGTTCAAAGCATATTAGGATATCCTATTTAAGGATAAAATGGTGCATAATATAATAGTATTCCTATGTTCGTATTCATTACTTTAATGAAATAATATGGGTTTAGAGAGAGATATCGCTAAAAAAAATCAGTTACAGCTCATTTATGTGTAAAACCCTTTTACCTTTCAATACACATTACCATGCAAGAAGTATTTTTTAGCATCAAATTAACTTGAGATGAAAGCATACTTAAAAAAACATTCCTAGCCACACAATACTCGATAAGTTAAATGTTCAATATGCTTTGCTTTCAAAGCAGGTAAAATGAAACAATGAGGCAATCAGGGGTAATGGTAGACGTATTATGTTAAATGAATTTTGGGAGCAGGCATGATTATTTCATTCTTTCAACACTTCGTAATGATTAGTTCTAAAGCTAGTTCTTATTTTTGAAAGCATATATTGCGAATTGATGCAATGTATAAATATGCTGTAAGTATGAATGTAATTGAGTTTTAAAAAATACTTTCTGCATTATGGTTAGTATACAGTTAGTAGTTATAGTAAGTATAGCTTAAAATACACTTTTCTGTGATAAAGTACTTGAAAAATGTAATGTTCTCATCCTCTATAAACATTACTTAGTTTCAAAAAAAATATCTCATAATGGGTTTTTTCCCTGGGTAGTGGCTATACCTTATAGCCACTGCGCACTTAAAGACATTTAACTTACTTTTCAGGACAGAAATAATGTATTATATTACAATAAACATTTTATGTAAAATTAACATTTATGTAATAACTATTTCAATAACAATTAAATGCAAAGTATAAGTGTAATTAAATAATAATAGAATAATTGTACAACATAGAATATTTAATTAGAACATATATATTGAATAAGAATATACATTAAAATTTGTATATTTCCACATTTCATATTTTATTTAATTTTATTATAAAAAGTTAGGAATAAAATGATATTTTTGAGAATTTAAATTAGTTATTTCACAAATTTGATGAGCTATTTACTGTGGAACTTTATAATATGCAAACCTTTTTTCCGAGCAGAAAAGCTGTAATGAAAAATTTTCGAACCCGAGAATCTTGTACCACATATTGTAAACAAAGTTTGTTTTCACTTCCGACCCCAACATTCTTACATGATTTTAAGTGCTCTCTCTCGAGGGGAGGAAAAACGAAAATTTCTAGGTCATTTTTCTGTTCTATGTGGGCAGTGGATAGAACCTCTATCCACATATAAAAGCTTTCCAAAAACCTAAATAAAACCTTTTTTTAATTACACATTTTCTTAATTCATTCAGACGAGAGAAAAGTATGCTTAAGAAATGTCGAAATTTTTTTAAAAGATCATAAATTTTATTTATAGTAATCAAAATACAATTTATAGATTTACACCAAGAAAAACTGTTTTTAACTACCCATTAGAGGATTTGAAATGAAAAAAAAAACAGGTATTGTCCTGCCATCTGTATTGATTTTTTGCGTTTTAGCTTCAATTAACGCATTTGATTAACTAAATATCCATCACCCGCTTAGAAAAAAAAATTTAATATGTGGCTAGGCCTATTAGCCACTGCCTGCTAAAGGGTTAAAATGAAAAATGAAACTGGTTTCAATTTTAATTTATTGTCAAACGTCTTTGAAAATGATAGTGGTTGAGTGGTCAGGGTCCTAAATTCTTGGTCTTCGCTTTTTCTGTCGAATCCTGATGCTTCTGAAGATCAACCAGACTGATGGATGTTACATTTGTGAAGGCTCAGAGTTTTCACATTGGCGTGTGGTTAAAGATTGAGAAATGAAATGCCAACTCAGGTAACGTCGTTGGCATTTGTAACCGTGGCTCTCGAAATTACGAGGATCGTCGCCAATAGGCCTTGTGCATAGCTTGATAGTGTAAATGCTTTGCCAAAGGTATGGGCTGAAGTAGGATTTCACCAGTTAGAAATACAGTCGGACCTCTACATAACGAAGTCGCTAAATTCCGGAAAAATTTCATTATATGGAAAATTCGTTATATAGAGGTTCATCTTTTAATATACTTTATAAACCACATAAAACAAATTTTAAATTCATAAACACTACATATTAAAAAAAAGTAATTATTCACACATTTTTTAAAAATTAATATATGTTTATTTTATATATGCAAGGAAAGCAGCAAAGAAAAAATGCAAGGGAAACAAGAAAAAAGAATGACGCAGAATTCACTGCATTTTCGATATCGAGAAAATAATTTAAAACTAAAATTAAATGAATTTTGAGGACATTTTATAATTTAAAGCATATAAGGAACATTACATACATTATTTTACAATTAGAACACGGGGACACGAGACAACTCCATTGAGGGTGAAAAAGGATATCGAAGATGTTTCTAGGGAACTGGGCAATAGGGGTTAATGGTTACACTTCTTGGATAAAACGTCCAGAACTCTATTGCTCTCGGCGAGTTAGGATCTAATAAATCCAGTTCAAGATTTATGACCACCATAAAATGTGTTAAAGAGAGAATAACATGAAATTTTTTCAGAAATACTTAAAAAAGGGAGAATAAAAATTGAATCATAAAGGAAAAAGTTCGTTATACAGAAAATGCACTTTGCTATAGAGGTTATTTTACGAAGAAAATCGTGAAATGTTCAAGGTTGCAAGAAAAAGTTCGCATGTAAAAAATTCGCAATATAGAGGTTCGACTATATTTAAAAATAAATTTATATAAAAATCAAACCTCCATATCCGTTATATTCGTAGTCGATCAATTGTTTATTAACTCTTCGCTATAAAACCCTATTTTAGCCCACATCTTTGGAGGGGAAAAAACGAATTGAGCCATATTGCGCCAGCAGCTCATTCTTCTATATTGGTTTTCTATCTAATATGAGGATAAAAATTCGCCACGTTGGCAATAAATAAAGGTGTGGGCTAAAATAGGATCCAATCTTCTAATGTTATGCACATATCTGCAAAAAATGAATGGATGAACTTGTGGAAGTATTATATAAAGGCAAATCTGAGTAAATTAGTTTTAAAGTTATATGTAAATTAATTTGTATGTTTCCCTTTTTGTTCTTTCTCGTTTCGCTTTTCAGATAAATGACTTGCTCAAAAATTTGCCAACTTTTTTTTTTTTTTTGTTACTTTAACTGTATGCAAACGAATGGTATACCTTACAATAAACGGAATAAAATAATTCAAAACAAAACTTTTATTAACTCCGTTTGAATTGTATCCATTTTAAATCTTTTTTCTGGGATGTGGAGTCATATTTTTAATTTAATAACACAAAAAAAAAGGTTTAAATAATGTTCTTTATTCAGAAAATAAATAATCTAGGAGAGTAGATATTATTTGAATTTTATTCTATCATAATATTAAAATAAATTTATATTAATCAATATTGTTAGTATATTCTAAATTAAGTCATTTGATTAAAAATAAACACATATTTTTTAAATATAACTTGAAGTTGTACTTTCTTCTTTGCTTATTACATTTCTCAGCTCATATTTAAATGTTCATTAATTTTATTACATAATTTTTTCGCGAGTTTTTTTCTCCCTTGTAAGGTAAATTTTAACTATTTTAATAATTTGTAGTTCATCACAAACAATTATCTCTTAACCAACATCAACATGGAAAATAATCAAAATATAATTTAAAAAATGTGCTTCGTTTTGATTTTATTCTTGCCTGTAGTACCTTTAATGAAATTTATTTAATTAATATATATATATATATATATATATATATATATATATATATATATATATATAACGTCACTTTTTAATGTATTGCGACAAGAAAAAGATTAATTTTTATAAAATAATTATCTTTTTTTCATTTTATGCATAGATCCTTTTAAAACATCTATTAAACATTTTTTAAATAATTTGGCTAATAAGGATTTCAAATTGTTAAAAAAAACAAAGTAAATATCTCTATTTACATATATGATTAATTTGTTTTTAGTTTTAATGCGAAATTCTATCCTCGAATAATAAATCAAAAACATTTCGAAGATTTTGTCAAAGTGTAATCTTATACACGCAGGAAAAGAGAAAAAAATGAGTCCAAATTTCTTTCAAAGAATTCAAAAACAGGGATGCAAATCAAAATTCTGCTCATATTTCTCAACATAGATTGAGCAAGAATGGTGGAAAAACTATCTGTACTGGCAAAAAAGGAGAAACTCCGTCAACAAGAATAAATTCAAAGAAACGACAAAATAAGAAATAACCGTTTCCGAAATATTTTCCGAGAAAATTTATTTTTGGAGGAATTCATTTAAGTTATAGTAAAAAAAAAAGCTTCCTTCTAAGACTACTCATGGATCAAATATTAATAAGATTTTTGTTTAATTTCAGATTTCGTTGAATTCGCATTTTCGATTTGCCTCTGACAAAAAGTTCTCTCTCTTGTTCTTTTCATCTCAAATTTCCTATTTCATTTTCTTGCTTCATTATTGATTTGAATCTTATTTTTATCGCAAACTAAGAACTCTGTAACCTAAGAATCAATTCTTGTTTTTATGATGAGCAATTCATTTCTTTGAACAATGCAAATACTCTGTGTAATTCTTCCAAATTCGATCCTTTCCAGATTGCTTTGATTTAATTTTGTTCAATAAAGACATAACTTGAGTACATTTCATTTTATTACGTTTTGAAATATGTCTGAATTTGAACTAGATGAGAAAGAAATACAACTTCGAGAACTATTTATTTTTGCATATTTTTTACTCATCTTGCTAGAGACTTCATAAATATTTAACTTAAGCTCCTGTATGAAGTCTGAGATATATGTAAATTTTGATGTTACTCAGATCTGAATTTATTTTTTATTTTTGTCATATTTTTGCAGAAGCATAAAAGCTACATATTAATTTTTGTAAATTAAATTAATATGATTTAAGTAAAATTTAAATTAATTAACATAACTTCTCATGAATATTCCGATAGGGTGTCTCCAGAATCAGTGACAGTTGTTTATTAACGTCACATTTTGAAACTACTTGAGAGCTACTGGCAGCGAATCTCACGATTTTGAGCCACATTAAAATGATGAGAACAACAACAGAACTGTTATACTCCATTCTCCAAACTTCAACACCTCTTCCAAATATCACTGCTAGGATTTTGAGCATCGACAGATTTAATGTGTATCGTACTTTCTACACCAGAGGTTCCCCAAACATTTTTTTTTTCTTATGGACCCCTTGCCATGATTTCTGGTTTGCCGTAGACCCCTGCTTTCCTAATATAAAGTTTTTGCAAATTTATCAACTTAAATGTCTTTTTGACAGCTGGTATAGAACAACATTAAAAGATTTAAATTCCTAACTAAAATGAAGTAAATTAAAATTTAAGGAACACATGTTAATTAATTAAATAAAATGGATTAAATAAAATTGATGGCATAGGCCAAAGTCATCTGGTTTGTGAAATCGTGGATTTGTATCAATGAGTAGTGCGCTCAAGTTTCGCAATAGCAAACAAAGATTACTAGAGGCTAACACAAGTCGGTTCGAAGTTCTCACGTCTGCGTGATATGGATGTGGCAAAAAAGTATCAACCGTAGCAGTGATCCCGTCATCTAATTAGGGGTCAATTTAACCTGGCAAACTGGGTTTTTTTAGTTGAATAGAAAGCCGTAAATCAACAATTATAAATAAACAAGTAATATTAAAAAAAATTAAGTCAATTCCTACTTAGGTTAACAAAGAAAATCTTATTTTAGTTACTTTTTATTAAATAATTACAATTAATATCAAGATGTATATACATATGACAGAATCACAATATTAAGTGGTAATTATTTTTTATTAATTATCATTAAAGTGTCGTATTGTCATCCAAAACAATCGTGTATATAAAATTTCAGTTCAACTGAATGCTTTAAAAACATGAGAAGAAAAATCTTTTAAAGTTTTGACCCAAGTCGCTCAAAATGAAGCCAACGTTGCTGTATCTGTAATTCTTTAAATAATTACTTTCCTTCAATTATTTTTAATTAATTATAATTAAATTGTCGGATTGTCACCCAAAACAATAGTGTACAGAAAATTTCAGCTCAAATGAGGGCTTTAAAATGTGAAAAAAAACCTTTTAAAGTTTTCACACAAAGCGCCAAAATGGTTACTAAGTTCCCAAAAATGATGCCAACGTGGCTGTATTTGTAATTATTTCAATAATTAGTTTCAATGAATTAACTTTTATTAATTATGATTAAATTACCGTATTGTCATCCAAAATAATAAAGTATATAAAATTTCAGCTCAATTGAGCGCTTTATAAATTTTTTTTTATAAACGATTGAAAATTTGAACACGATATATATAGGGAGATTGTGATCTAATAGTAGGAATTGAATGATTGGGACAATGTTTACTTAATCCTTCACTTACTAGCCAAACCTTGACTAGTGTATCAATTTGAATGTAATTGGTAAATTACATCCCAATTAGAAAGGTAATGATGGTTTCTTTGAAATTATATTTTTCCTACGATATTTCTACGAAATATATATTTCTTAAAGATCTAAAACCCCACTCATGAATCCTTAAAATAGTCAAAAAATGCTAGCAGAGTAAAACAAGTTCAGATTTGAGGAGGAAAGTAGAATTTCTTCAAGACTGACTTTACGTTCGCGAATTCAAAATGGCCAGTTAATGAAATACAACGCCAAAGATTAAAAACGATATATATTTTTTATTTATTATATTCAGATCATATGTACGGGAATTTTGGAACACGAAATGAACGCACTATGTTATTAGATGCGGGTGATATCTGATTTATAAGTAGTTTTGTCAATTTGAAGATAAATATTATTGTAGATTTGTGCAATGTGCCACAAAAAAACCCTCAAAATAGACTTATGTTCGAATGTTTTTTTAACGGAACTGAATATATGGAGTGGCTCGATTATAATTCAGTGAACCTGTTGGAAATCAGAATTGGGGGCTTCAAGAGGATTCGTAAAGGTGGGCGACAATATAGTCGTTTGGCTTTCGTTAACATAGATCAAAGGTCTTTATTCTTGGCGAGATCATTATTTTAAGAGCTCCACTTCACCTAGGAAGTTGCAATCTTAAATTCTCTCGCTTGCTCTTAATCATTACACAGTAAACCTTTAGAACTTCGAGAGAAGCGTTTTACTTTATTTTATTATCAGTATATATAAACCGTATATTTCCCCTTGTGCTCCGAATATGAAAAAGATACATTTGAAAATAAAGAAGAAATGAACATTAAAAAAAATATATGTTTATATATAGGTAAATACTGTTTATTTAAAGAAAATGGCGTACTTTATGAAATTTCATTATTGGATAAAATGAAAAGTTCATCCTGTTTGTTTTCCGTTGTATCTTCAGGCTCAATATCGAATTCTGTTTTCTTCACTGTCACTGTTGCTCTGATCCATAAAAGCGGCCGCGGTAGTCTAGTGATCAAGGTAACGGACTCGTGGCCGGCAGGACATAAATTCGAGCCAAGCACCGCTGAAGATCCGCCGTGTAGGGAAGCGATGCACGTTAAATCTGTCGAGAGTAATGGTTTTTGAATTATGTCTGGTATAATTTCATTCCATGCTTTTATTATTCAAACTCCAGGGCTCACTTTTTCTCACTTGGACTCTGTCTGCAAGCACCACTTAGCCACTCCTCTTTTCCCCGTTTGTTCCCCCAATCAGGGTGGCCGCGGTAGCCGAGTGGTATAGGTATCGGATCGTGGCTTGCTTTGTCTCGAGTTCGATCCCAGTACCACTAAAGACCCGCCGTGTAGGGTAGCGATGCACGCTAAATCTGTCGAGAGCTGAAACGTCTTCCCGTTGGTGGGGTGTGGTAGTTAGGAGAGGGGGTGCCAGCTCAGGTGTCGTCCACGTCACTTGACCATGGTTCAAAATTACGTGGTCCGTCGCCAAAAGCCCTCGTGTAGCTGAACAGTGCGACGTTAATATTCAATCAATCAATCAATCAACCCCCAATCAGGTAGCTTCCTATCCACACAGGACTGCCACTTTCGTCAGGCACCAAAAGACACTCGGATATGGGAGGGAGGCTCGCTTTGAGAGCCAATTACCCAGTGACGTCAAACGTATATATATATATATATATTTATTTATTTTATTATTCATTCACTCACTATTTCAAGACTGTCATGGTACATTTGGCATCATTTTGTAAATATTTTTCTCCTTGTAACATTCACATACTTTCTAATACTTATTTTCTAGCTCTTTAGGGTTTTAGTTCTAAAAGTATACAATTGTTCAAAAGTCTGGTGTAATACTTCAAATAAAGGAGTTTAAAAGATAAGAGCATTGCAAATGTACACTTCAGGTTTTTTGTTTTAATAAAATGGGCGTAATATACGGAGATTTACCTAAAAAATTTTAAAATACAGTTTGAAAGTATAGGTGCGTTTATATATATATATATATATATATATATATATATATATATATATATATATATATATATACCAAAACATAAAAATACACAGATAGTTTGAACCTAAGATAACTATACTAAATAGGATGAAATAGGCACAATAGTACAATAACAAACTCCTGGCCTTAGGAACCAAGATTGCAGGTTTAAACGAGTTTTAGGGCTAGCCTACCTTCACCTGTAGTTTGCCATACTATGTACCAAGAGGAAAGGAAAGAATAACATTTGGAGGAATTTAAACAATATAATAAAATCACTAAACTAATAAAATATAATTATAAAATTGTAGCCTACTAGTATTCACATTATACATATAAATTCGATGCAAAACATAGATAGTAAGACTTACTTCGGAAGTGTATCAACTGGTTATGTTTCCCGCTAAATACAAGAGAGGGAAAGTAGTTCCACATAAAGTTAAATTATGATAGATTAATATAAAGTTTATTAATATAAAGTTTATATATATATATATATATATATATATATATATATATGTATATATATATACATATATGTAAAAAAATCATAAATATATATTGATATAAATATTAGTGTAAAATATAAATGAATCCTAGAAATATTTAAATATTATTGAATTATTAAACATGTGGCGCCATCTATTTAATAATTATATAATTAGTTTAAAAAAACCATAATGTCATTAATTTTTAATACAAATTGTATAACATTAAGAACTATTAGAAATATAATTGTAAAGAAAGTTAGCAGGATATCCATCTCCAATACATTGTTTGATAAAGTTATTAATGTTTAAATAAATATTAGCTTTATCACTAAAACATTATTACGATAAATATAGTTAAAAATAAAATTTCTATGTATAGATATTGATAAATTTGAATTCCCGTAAGGCACTTTAAGAATGTTAAAATTAAAGGCATCTCTTTTATCATAAATATTACTATGTAATTTCAAATCCTTAATATGCAACGTTACATCTAAGTAATTAGTTTTAATTGGATTATTATTAATTTTAACTAAGTTTAGGTAAGCCGGATAAAAATTAATATTGGGATGTAAATTATCATTTTTACCAAAAATAATTAAATCATCAATATATCTAAAAATGTAATAGTCATTATTAATAATATAATTATATTCATAAAAGTGTAAATATAAATTAGCCAAACTATTGCTTAATGGGCCTCCTTGTGGTAGTCCTTTGTATTGTTTATATAATGAACCATTAAAAAAAGTTAATGTAATTTTCTTTTAAGACAAAATCTATGAGAGTTTTAAATTTGTTAAAATTAATATTAAGATTATAAATACTGTGGTTTTCTAAAATTACTTTAATAACATCATTGATATCAATGGAATTGAAAAGATCTTCAAAGTCATAACTATAAAAAGAATAAATATTTTTATTTTTGAAAAAATCTATATCTTTACTATTTTTAATTATAGCTTTATTACATTGCTGATTAATAAAGTTTTGTATAATATTATGAAGTAATTTGCCTATATATATATATATATATATATATATATATATATATATATATATATATATATATATATATATATATATATATATATATATATATATATATGAAAGAAATATGTATTATATATCAAGAACAAGAAATAATAGATAATGAACATAACAAGAAATAGCGTAATAAAAATATAAAAATATAAACTTATATATATATAAACTTATAAATATATAAACTTATATATATATATATAAGTTTAGATAATATAATAAAGTTTATAAAAGGTAAACACAACATTCAATTATTTCTGTTATATACATCTATAAATTTTGTCTTTAATGTTGACGGGGGATAAAGAATACCAATGCAAACACTGTATTCGATAAAGTTTATTGTGTTATTTTTAATGCTTTTAATTTGGATTAATTCCTCGTTTTAGCATTAGTATTGAGTTCAGTATTTATTGTCATTCCTTAAAAAAGAAAGAGTATTATTTAAACTGAATGTTAGTTTTTTTTTAACACGAACTTATACTGCTCAGAGTCATTTTCATTGAAAATTATTACGCGTGTAAGAAAAATGTCTACTCAGTTTAACAGGTTGCTTTCTGCTTGAAATATATTATTATAAACATTAATAAAAACCTCATATTTTTCACTCTTATGAAATTCCCACAGTGACTATCCGTATAAACAGCAAAACATCTCCCCACCCCCATAAAATAATGTTCACGGCGCGCATCAAACAATTTGTAGATACCCTATCACCCTCCTTTAGACTTCCGCACCCCTGGGAAAACTTCTAAACGCGGTTCAGTTACTGTTACAGTGAGTAACTGGAAACTATAAATGCATTTTTAGTGATCAGCGGTGCCTGGAGTGTGAGAAGGGAAATGGAAGAGAGTTCCACTAATAGTGAAGTCAAATGCTACTTTCGGTCCCTTTTGAACAGATAACAGATGGGCTTCTGTGCGGGCTCACCCACAGTAGTGTAAGGGAATCCCTTCCTGGTATTTTAGGTTATCTCACCCTTTCTTCCTAACTAGAATCCCATTGATGTTTTTCGCCTTCTGTATATATATGTTTATACCAAGAGTTGGATGCGAAGATATATCACGCTTAAGAGGTAAATACACTTCATCCTTCAGTATACTATAAAAATACCACAATCAGGAAAGCAGGTTAAAATGTAGAGAAATATTCCCTCCAACTAATTTTGAAATCTCAAGAGAAAAAAAGGGAGGAGCTTCATTTTTAGTGCACGATTATGAATAAAGATTTGTTCTCCATGTATTTATTCCATTCCTACTATTAGTTCACACTCTTCTCCCTTTATATAGAGTGTTTTTTTTCCAGGTATAGAAGTTTAAGTTGGCATTACTTTCCAAGATGGCGACCGATTTAACAGCTGTCAAGTGATTTATTCTCAGTTTGTGGTTTGGCAATTCATCAAAACGATCATCAAGCAAGGCATAGATTCGTGGAATGGGCCCAAAACGAGATTGCCGTTGTTCACGATTTTCATAAGTGAATTTTGTTTAGCGATGAAGCGCACTTCTGGTTGAATGGCTACGTCAACAAACAAAACTGCCGCATTTGGAGTGAAGCTAATCCACAAGTGTATGTCGAAACACCGTTACATCCAGAAAAACTGACTGTTTGGTGCGCTTTATGGGCTGGTGGAATCCTTCTTCAAAAACGATGAAGGCCACAACGTTACAGTCAATGGTGATCGGTATAGAGCCATGATTACTAACTTTTTCATTCCTGAATTAAACAATCATGATGTCTAGAAGCTGTGGTTCCAACAAGACGGCGCAACATGTCACACAGCTCGTGCCACAATCGATTTATTGAAAGACACGTTTGGTGACCGCCTAATTTCACGTTTTGGACTTGTGAATTGGCCTCCAAGATCTTGTGATTTAACACCGCTAGGCTATTTTCTGTGGGGCTATGTAAAGTCATTGGTCTATGCGGATAAGCCACAAACGCTTGACCATTTGGAAGACAACATTCGCCGTGTTATTGCCGATATACGGCCACAAATGTTGGAAAAAGTCATCGAAAATTGGACGTCCAGATTGGACTCCATCCGAGCCAGCCGTGGCAGTCGTATGCCAGAAATCATATTTAAAATGTAATGCCACAAGATTATCTTTCGAATAAAAAAAAATTCATGTCAATCGAATAATACATCGTTATTTTATTGCAATGTAAAGTTCTATACCTCTAAAAAACACCCTTTATATATCTTGTTCAAATTTTCAATCGTTAATAAAATACTTTTTATTCATCCACTGAAGTTCAAATAGATTTTTTTTTAACTTTAGTGGGTGTGACGCTCGATGTTAATACATTTTTTCAAATATTAATTAATTAATTAAATTTTATTTTTTAATTTTAAATTTATTTTGCGTTATTTCTGACGAAGTTACAACTAACTACAACAGATGGTGTGTCACTCAAGTTGAAATATATTTTTTTAAACTAGTAGAGAATGACACGTTGTTAATGCAGTTTTTTCAAACATTAATTAATTAGTTAAATTTAATTAACTGAAATGAAATTTTTCTTTGTTGACCTAAGTAAGAATTAACTTAAATTTTTTATTAGTAGTATTATTTGTTTTTTATTTTATTTTTATCCAATTTTTAAAAAAAATTTCAAAATAATTATTATCTTGAGCGTACCATAAAACCTGATACATAAAACCGATGTTTTTGCAATCCTTCTGATCCAAGAGCTTAGAAATAGACAGATAAAATTTAAAAATAACTGATATATATGTTGGTTAAGACTACATTTAACATTAAAAATATATTGTTATGTATTTCTTACATTCTTATTTATTTTAAATTTAAGTGTATTCAATTGCAGATAAAAGAAAGGAGAAACCAGTTATCGATTTTGAAAATCATAACATCAATTTCTCTACTTGATATTTGCTACTCTAAAATCATTGATAATCTGATAAAAGTAAACTGAATATATAGAATATACAGTTAAATTCGAAGCAAGGACGAAATGAGGATACAAATTTGAATCAGAAAGTATCACAGAATTAGTTTCGTTTTATTCTCAGTAACAGCTCTTATATAAGTAAAAGTATCACAATCAATATTATTTTAAAAGTGAATTGTTTTTACAATGATTTTTGTATTGCGGCATTATAGGAGCAAAAGCGAAAAATAAATGGCCCATGAAGGAATTCTTGTTATCTAAGTCAGAACAAAATATGTGTCTGCGTGCCAGCAGATCATTGTTCAAATCATATGCCTTCAAAAATGTCCATCCTCACCAAGGTCACCTGTGAAGTGATAGCTAGCCTATTGAATATCAGACGGCAACACATCTCCGTCTCGAACTACTGGTTGAATATATCCCGACTGCAAACTGGCCTCAAAGTGTTAAGATACTTTATAACGAATTATATATCTTCTTTGATTACAAGAGACATATTACTCAAAAAAGATCCGACTGAAATTTAACAAATTTATTCAGTTTTGTGCAATATCAGCAGGGACGTCTTAAGACTTTTTATGGCCCTGGGCCCAGAGAAATCTTAAGGTTTTTTGACGCCCTGGAACCCTATGTAAAAGTAGGACTTACCTGTGATTCTTAATTGTAGTCAGTAAATATCATGCATTGTCAAATACTCGTACAAACGGTAATTTGAAACAAATAAATGTGCACGACTCCCAATTTTAAAAACCTAAGCCAGTGCTTCTCAAAGTGTGGGGCGCGCCCCCTAGGGGGGCGCGAGCGTATCGAAAATTTAAAGATTTTTTTTAAAAAAAATAACCGGAAAGACAAGTAAAACAAAATGCTTTCTTCCATAATAAAAAAAAAATACACACAACAACACTGACATAATTTATGTTTATTATCTGGCTTTTTTCCGTCATCAAATAGCTATCTTTGATCCCAAAACCAAATTAAAGAAAAAAAATATTTTGTTTTATTTGCTGTATTTCCTCAATGAGAGATTTTTTTATTACGTTTTAACATAAAATATTACTCGTTAAAAGAAAAAACGAAACCCAGACCCTGAGAAAAATTCTAAGAAGATAAACAATTCACCACTGTATGTATTATTGAAATACTGTACATTAGTTGTAGAAAAAGAAAAGGAAGTCATGATTCACTTTTCAGCCAGGCTGCATAGTACGTTTGCTAATCATTTGATTGACCTTCAATCTTATGGTTTGGTTATTATCAATATTAGTTCCCTCCCATCTCTTTATGCGTTTGCTTTTCGCTTAGGGAAATTGTAAATAATTGAGTTTTGCGATATTTGGAAAAGAATCGATTGATTTAACATTTCTGTAGGATAATTGAAAAGTGTCTGATTTGCGTCCTTTATTATGGTCTTGTACTTTTGAATCATTTTAGTTCAGTTTTATTGGATTTTTTCTCAAATCATCAAAGAATTGAATAGTCCTTGAAAGAAGGTAAGTATACTTTCTATAAATTAAAATATTCACTAGAATTCCGATTTGTATCGTGTACAGTAAAAATAATTCTAAACAAATGATTGGGGTGACTGAGTCCCCCCGCACTACCATTAATGTTAGTATCGAGTACGCGCCTGCTCCCGGGTTAAAACATTTAAAGTCTTCTCGCTTTAAATGTTAAAAAGTAACACAAATATTCTTCATCGGAATTTTATATTCTTTTTCATAATTTAACATTAATTCTAAATGCTTATTGTGTGAGGTTCAAAAAATTACAGTTCTTTTAAACAGTTATTTACAATTATAGCATTTATCTAAAAAAAATCATTTTACATTTTTGTATACAATGTCGTGCACACAGTTTTACTCTCCTTACAGTTCAGCTATTATATCAAGAATAATGTTTTATTTTTTTTTGAAAAATGAACTCGTGCGAAGAGTCGGTGTTTCAGCCAGTATACGTTTGATGTATCAGTACTGAAGAAGGTATTTTATAAATAATTTCTTATTACTGAATTTGGCCGCGGTAGCCGAGTGGTATAGGTATCGGATCGTGGTTTGCCTTGTCACGAGTTCGAGCCCAGTACCACTAAAGACCCGCCGTGTAGGGCAGCGATGCACGTTAAATCTGTTGAGAGTTGAAACGTTTTCCCGTTGGTGTGGTGTGGTAGTTAGGAGAGAGGGGTGCCAGCTCAGGTATCATCCACGTCACTTGACCATGGTTCAAAATTACGTGGTCCGTCGTCAAAAGCCCTCGTGCAGCTGAACAGTGCGACGTTAATATTTAATCAATCAATCTTATTACTAAATTAAGAACAAGTTTAATAATTATTAGGGACTTCCACGGTCTTGTCTTGTAGAGGAAAGTTTTCAAAGGAAGGTTTAATATCAGAAATTGACACTTAAAGAGTTATTTTTCTATATTTAGCTGAGATCTATATTTTGTCTTCAAGGCATCCACTGCAGAAAATCCGGTTTGAAAAAGGTAGGATGTTGAAAATGGTAATAGTATACGAAGTGCTTTTGTTTTCAGTACAGATAATTCCTCATCCACCTCTACCCCAAATTCAAAGAGCGATTTATTACAAAATTGCCTTTTAATTTTTCACTGGATGTGAAATCTATGAAGATTTCTTCTTCGGAAGTTGAGAGCCCTTTGGAGTATCTTGAAATAGATCCTAATCCACTCGTAACTTGCTACCAAGCTGTCCTCATTCAGAAAATACTTTTAAAATTCTTTGCCAACATAGCTAAATGATTTTACATGCTTTAAAAACAACTTTCACATGTTGTTCTACAGATTTGTAAGTTTTAACACATATCGAGCTGGGTTTTTTTTCCATCATTTACTTCAGTAGTGGTAAATCCAAAATTTAAGTATTTTTGAGAAGATCGCCTTGATTTAATTTTCGGAACCATGCTCGTTCGTCTGTGTACTTGTTGATTCTTTATTATGGTCGAATGTTTGCTTACGACTTAAAAATGTATGCATGATATTGTTTTAATCTACTGCCGTAAACACTTAATTACCGTGAATTACAATTAACGTGGAAATTAAAAAAAAATGTACATTCAAGCTAGATTCGGTAGCTATAGGAGTATCGAGTCGACCAAAACTGACTGGAATTGTACGAGGAAAAGCATTTTTACATGTTTTGCGCAGACGTCCGATAGGTTGCCCAGACTCACGCAAACGTACCCTTTAATGCCAGATGTGATGGATATGATAGAGAGCGACATTGATTAGACTATTTTTCTAATGACATTTGTACTTTGTGAAATGAATTCTGAAGGAAATAAATCTTTAATTAAATACATCATTTTGCGATCTGTTCCAATTTTAAAATTAGAGAAAGAAAAATAACATAATTCTAAGTAATATATATTTTAAGTAATTTTCTTAAAATATATATTACTTAAAAGTTACATATACACAAAATTTAATATACTTATCGTATTAATTTGTACGGTTTGTAATTAAGATCGTATTGTAACTTTAGCGTCTCTCTCTCAAAGTGCATTTTTTATTGCAGTAAATACATTATTGTTGTACAGGGGGGCGAGACAAAAATTATGATTGAAAATTGGGTCGCCAGTATTGAAAGTTTGAGAAACACTGCTTTTAATGTATGAGTGGTGCACATAGTATTTTATGACTAATTAATTAATACTAAATTAAGAACAAGTTTAATAATTATTAGCTACTTCCATGGGCTTGTCTTACAGAGCAAAGTTTTTGAAAGGAGTTTTAAGATAAGAAATTGACCCTCTGAGTTCATTTTCTATATTTAGCTGATATGTATATTTTGTCTTCTAAGCAACCACCGCATTTTGTAATATGTTCCAATTTAAAAATCAGAGAAAGGAAAAATAACTTAGTAATTATCCTATTACTTAACTTTTTTTGCTTAAAAGTAACATATACAAAATTTAATACTTATGTCATGAATTTGTACGGTTTATAATAAATATTGTTGCTTTATCGTAAAAGTGCATTATTATTGCATTCAGTAAATTATTATGTATGAGGGGGGGCGCGATAAAAATTGTGATTGAAAAGGGGGGCGCCAGTATTGAAAGTTTGAGAAGCACTGACCTAAGCACAAACTGGTCCATCCGATGGCCGCATTTCAACTAAATGAGTCGAATGACTGTTTAAGGTATTAGGCCTAGACCTAGACATGGACAAAGATCATCACGTAATAATACAGTCTTTCCACTTTTGCCAGTTGATATGCTCCTCACATTAAAATTATCCGCAGATCATGATCTTATTAAGACAGAGGACAGAATAGAATATTCTTAAAGAATTCATTTGACTTATATGGAGGTCCATAAAACAAAATATTTAAAAAATTCTGTTTAGAACTTTTTCTCCTTCATTTGTTTATTATTGCTATTGTTATATTAAAGTCGCTTTTTAGCAATATCACCAATTATTGGCTTTGTACATCAAAACCAAGATCACATGAAGAAAGCATCCTCAATTGTAGAACGACATTAATTCCAAGCATAAATTACTAGTTGTCGACTGAACGACTAAGATAATTTGGAATTCAGTATTCCATGCTGAAATTTTGATTAACTTTCTGGATATTAAACGCATTTTTGAGGAACGAGTAATGCTGATGTCATGCGTTTCATCCTGGGATACATACTAAAGACGAGAGATAGATGAACAGAAACAAACAATACAATCACAGAAGAATACAGACTTCAATACAAACGATGATCCTAGCATAGAACAGAAGGCGTGCGCTGCTTTCCATTCGAGATGGGATTCCATTTCAGGCGAAAGTCCGACTTCTTACCATATTCGGGACCGACATCCGTACCTTATTCGGGAATCGAACCCGAGCCCACTCGATTACAACCGGAGTGTCATAACTAGCATTCTGGCTGGGCGGCACAAGAATGAGTAATTTTCGTATAGATAAAGACAACCAAAAAAAACACGTCTTCATAAAAAGTTAAAGCCTATTATGCTGAAAATTTAAAAGATATTTATAAGTTTTTTTAAAATAATGTTTGAAAAATATTTACTTGGCTTATTAACTATGATTGTGAAAAATATTACTTCAAAAGAGTTACGTTGTGTTGAATTCCATCTCATAAACATTTGAGAAATACAGTTTTCTATATATCTCGGTGCTAATATTTTTATATGTATTGAGTACGTATTTTTTTTCTTGGGTTGAAGGAAAACGATAAAGGTAGATCTTCGGGAAATCCATTTAATTAAAGGTACGTCGTTTAGGTACAGTAGAACGTCGTTTATCCGAACGTCAATTATCCGGAGCGTCAAATATCCGAACCAGTATTTTTTTTCTTTTTTTTTGTCAATTTAGAAAGCGAAAAAGTTTACAATGACGACCACAGGGATGAGATTACCGACTTTGTCCAATCGATCCCAGAATTTCAAGAATGCGATGAAGATATAGAAACTGGATGGCAATCGATGAAGGCGACTCAGTGGATTTCAAATGCTAAATGATAACGAGATTGTGACTTCCGTGCAAGCAAAATCCGACCCTGTCGACGATGAAACGGATGAAGACGAGGACAACAACAACGAAAGTAGCAAGGGACCATCAAATGCTGGCCCGTTTTCTGCGTTAGAGACAGCTATCGAGTGGTACGAACAACAATCAGAGTGCTGTCTTACTCAACTACTGCTGTTCAAGAGAATCAGCGACCTTGCAACGAAAAAACGAAGGTGTGCAACGGTACAGCGAAAAATAAGTGATTGTTTTCCACAATAAAGGTAAAATTGCGACATTTTGCGCCTATTTTTCTTTTTCTTGAAGGACGTTTCCCGCGTGTGATGCTTTTCAATATTCGCACAGTGTCCGGTTTCATATACTGCATGGATCGCATTCGATGTTCGGTTATCCGAACATTCGCGTGATTCGGATAAACGACGTTCTACTGTATGTCCACAAAACCCTTTAATTTTTCAAAAAAAAGTTACAAAACAATTTTTTCAAAAAAATTTAATTATTTCATTTAATATTAATTTTTTTCTAGAATTTAATCAATAATGTATGATTATTTTATTCTTTGCAAATTTTGAATTCATAAATCTCGTAAATATTTTTCACCTTCATTTTCTAAGATAAAATAAAAAGAGAGGCAACACAAGAAAAATCTGATATGGTGAAATTTTCTACAATTTATGTGTCAAATAGTCAAAGTAAAGGGTTATGCTTGAGCTATGCGCTTTGAAAAATGATATGTAAAATGAAATAAGTTAAAAGTGATCGCGTAATAGTGATCTATTTGACACGTTCCAAACGGTACGTGCATATGCTTTTGAGTTTGATTAATGTATTATGGCATTTTATTTGATAAGAATTCTTATTTATTTCTACTTCAATGGTCTAAAAAAACACATGAATTCTTAATCGTCATCTACCAAATACTTTTCATTTTAAAACGTAAAAAATTATACTAGATGGAACGATTTTTCAAGTATTTATTTCTGACAAATGTTTCCTAATAACTATACGCTAAGGCTATGCGTATTTTTATGTACATTTATTTAAAATCACATAATACCTCTTGTTTTGATTTATCGGCGAAGATTAAATCAAAAGAGATCAAGTTCTAAAAAACAAGTTTTGAAAAAGAAAAAAAAAATCATGTCCTGAAGGAATGTTCAATGGGAAGGAAACGAATCTAAGTAACATGACTTGCTCTTCTTTTTTTTTTAAGAGATGCATGCCATACACAGTGAAAATCGGTTAAACATAAAACTAAAGGAACTGAAATGTTTTTTTTTGTGTGTGTTAAAAGAATTTCGAGTTAAAGAATATTGCAAAAGAAAAAAACATATATTCACAACAAAACTAAACTAATTAGGGTAAATTTTATTTACAAAGATAGATATATATATATATATGCATGTATTTAATAAAAATCAATGAAACAAAAACATTTACAAGAGTTTAATGATATTTAATATACAAAATTTTCTAGTTTTTTGAAAAACAAAACATTTATTGAGTATTTAGAAAATAATTGGATATTTTTCTTTGCATTGTTTTTTTAGCTTCAAATTGTTCCATATCGGCCATTTTATTATTCATTTTACCTTTGGAATGTGCGTCTAAATAACAGCGCATACTTTTCGTATAGATAAAGACAACCAAACACGTCTTCATAAAAAGTACATAGTCGGATGACATAGTAACCGAGTTGCATTATTCATTTCATTTTGCCGTCGGAATCTGCATCAACGATAGTTTTTGAGTTTTGAACTTACTACAAAATGTCTTTGTCTGTCATAATTAGGCTATATACACATTGTCATCATCAATTGCAAGGAATTCTTCTGATGATACTGTAGGACCACCCAATAATACAGAAACTTTCATTCCCTGGAAACTTTTCGTGTTAAGCGATTTTCGTTTCGTGCTAAGAGAAAAGTGATTGGAAATATATAGAAGTCTGTCGGCACCGTTACATTATTTCGTGTTAGCCAATATTTCATCTTAACTGCTTTCATGTTAAACGTATTTCACTATATGTTGTAAATATTTTATTTTCGTACTCAAAAGTATGAATTAACCATCATAATCTAAAAATTTTTTGAAAAATTAAGAATAACAGATAAGTATAATTGAAGAAGAAAAAAAAATACTTCTTTTAATCTATCCTAAATTTAGAGATTTTTTAATCGCGAGAAGACCTGAATTAGACAAAATCGAATTAAATTTAGGCTTCTTTTAACTGAGTATGTAATGGACGAGTGAGTGTGTTTTAAAATCCCAATATAAGGTAACATGAGGGCTATATACACGAGGGCTATTTTTTAAGTAAGGTCCGCTGGCGCGTACAGTTCCCTAGTTCACGCGTACGCCGCAACGAGTCTCTGCGTCACCGACCAGTATCCCTTGCGAACACACTAGTGCCGTTTCCAGCTCTGTAGCAGTCATGAAAGCTTCACTGAGCGTCTTTAAAATGTTTAAGATGATTGAATCGCCCGCCAAGAGTGAGATACGATCTGTTATACGTTTTTTGACTGCGAGAAGCACGTCGGCTGCAGACATTCATCACCACGTAACAGAAGTTTATGGTACTGAATCAATGAGTGATAGCAAAGTTAGAAAATGGCTCAGGAAGCTTAAAGATTGGTGAACAAACGTCCATGACGAAGAGTGCTCAGGCCGGCCCTCTGTAATCACTGAAGATTGGATGCAAGCAGTTGAATCTGTGTGACTAGCAAAACTGTGTTTGAAGTACCTTTTCCGGTACCTCAAACACAGTCTTGCGGGAAATGCTTCAGTGACAACGAAGAAGTGAAATTGCCGTGAACTCTCGGCTGTCCGACCAGGCGGGAGACGTTTTTTGAGAGGGTTTTCAAAGGTGCATTAATAAACTCGGCAAATGTGTAGAAAAATAGATAAACAAACATACAATCCTAAAATAAAGGTTTTTGAAACAAAATATTGTCGTTATTTTTTTAAAACAAATGGACCTTACTTAAAAAACTGCCATCGTATATTGGTGACGGAATCGTAATTTTGAATCATGGTCAAGTTACGAGGACGATACCTGAGCTAGTACCCCTCTCCGAACTTCCAACACACCCCGCCGAAGAGAGGAATTTGAGTCTCGAACAGCTAGCTCTCTATAAGACAGGTCTTCAGTGACATTAGGTTCAAGCTCATGACACGTTGGCCATGAATCTGTGACCATGACCACTAAACTACCGCAGCCACAATGGACAAACAAATAACACGACAAGAGAGAAAATAAAGTCAGAACAGAATAATATGAAATAAACTGAATTTATCTGCTTTTAGAACGTAAGATGAATGTAAAATAAGATTTGTAGCCCAAATTTATTTAGATTATTTTGATACCATTTTGCAGTATTTTTGTATAATCCATCTTTACCTTAAAATAAAATTTGAATCTGAAGTGTGTGTATATATGCGCATATTAACATTCTCATCTTTAGCGAAGATAAATATCTACATTCAGTATTATTTTAATGAATCAAATAACGAAAAAAAAAATTTTTTTAAGATAATGTTCCACATAACTTTTTTTTTATTTCTTAAAACTAATTAGGAAATGCAAACTCGCAGGGGTTAATGTCTTAGCGGATGAAAACAATTCTGGAATTGCTTTTCTTGTAAAAAAGAAACACATAATTTAAAAAAATGGTTTTCTGTGTTGAATTACATTTGGGGTATTCTGTGAAGTTAGTGTTCATATGTGAAGGATTAAAAGATAGAACTTGTTTACATATAATTTAATTATGAACATATCTCTGTGAAAAACTGAAAAATATTTCAGTTTGGGTTTAAGGCCATGTCTACATAAAAATGGTGAAAAAGCTATGAAACATAAACAAAAACGTTCTTTTACAATTCCTACTATTAGTTCACTCTCTTCCTATACTTATATATATATATAAATCTTGTTCAAATTTTCCATTATTAAAAAGAATATTTTCTATTCATCCAATCGAGTTCAAATACATTTTTTTAAACTTGTAGTGAATGGCACTTGATCTTAATACATTATTTCAAATATTAATTCATTAATGAAATTAAAAAATGAATAAATAGTAACAAATAAAAATAATAGTCAAACAGCATATATAGAAAGGAAATTCATCCGTTGTGTCCCTGTTGCACAATGGATCGCGAGTTGGACTTATAATCGAAAGGTCATCGGTTCGATTCCCACCTGGGATGGCCTAATTTCTGGAAATGTGATTGCTTTTTTATTGGACTATTTTATTAGAATAAGAAAATTTACTGAATGAAAAAATATAGTAACAAAAAAAATTTATAAACATTTTTTAAAGTCAATTCCTACTTAGATCAGCAAAGAAATGTTTAATTTTAGCTACTTTTTAATAAATAGTTACAATTACTATAAATATGTAAAAACAAAGGACAAAATCACAACATTAAGTGGTAGTTCATTTTTATTAATTATCATTAAAGTATCGTATTGTCATCCAAAACAATGGCGTATATAAAATTCCAGTTCAACTGAATGCTTTAAAACGTGAGAAAAAAACCTTTTCAAGTTTTGGCACAAGTCGCCCAAATGATCGCTGAGTCGCATCTGAACGTGTCTGTATTATTTGTAATTCTTTAAATAATTAGTTTTAATCAATTAATTTTTATTAATTATAATTAAAATATTGTATTGTCATTCAAAATAATCCTGTATACAAAATTTCAGCTCAATTGAGCGCTTTAAAATGTATTTTATGAGCGATTGAAAATTCCACCAAGATAAATAAATAAACAAACAAATAAATAAGTACAGTACAGAGAGATCGTTATCTAATAGTAGGAATTGAAAAAATAGTCAACACCCTATATAGAAAGGAAAATGGAAAATTACAAGAAAAATAGCTTTCTATTTTATTGCTTAATATTGTAATTCTATCATATGTATATACATATTTATATTAATTGTAACTATTTATTAAAAAGTAACTAAAATAAAATTGTTCTTTATTGATCTAAGTAAGAATTGACTTAAATCTTTTTTTATATTAATTTTTTTAAATTCGCATGTGCGTTTGCAATAAAATAAAATAAAACTTTCTTATCGATCTTCTAATTCACACAAAGGTTAATAGAAAATCAAATCAGAAAATATTATCTGTTGGGTTCTTTATTTAAGAGGATGGTTATTGATTAAAATATTCAATCCATCCAAGGTAACGATCTAAAAGCGAACCCTACCAATTACTTAGGATTTATAGAACAAAATCATTTGTTCCGTAAACGCATCTGGTTATTGGAGATGTTCTAACTCTTCTGTTTCCCTAAATCCCCAAACCTCCCCGACTTTAGTTGACTGTCCAAACGCACTAATGAATATCCAGCATATGTTCTGTTTGGTGAATGAAAGTGCCTGTCTTTGATGAAGACCGGAATCAGTTCCATTGAATGGCAAAATTCACGCTCATTGCAATCTCTAACAAGAGGTCGTTCTGAGTCAAAAGCTGCGACTTGGTAGAAGGGGGTTGTTTTCGATGGGTTCGTTTCGGATTTATGGTTCATCACCCATACCATCTGGTGCCCAGAGTGTGGAAACTGGTGCTAAAAATAAATATTTGGTAATAAGATATTTTTCTGTTTGAACCAAAGGTTCTTGAAATGGATTGAAAGGTTCAAATCTCTTTTAGAAATTGCTTATAAGTTAATTATCTAGGTATAGTTGAGATAATATGGCTTGTGTGTGTGTGAGAGAACAATTAATATTAGTTAAATAGCCTTAAAATAATCTGAATAGATGTAAACGGAAGTAAATATGTGGGATTTTTCTTGTTAAGAAAATAAATATAGACTAAAATGCAAAGGATTAAACAGAGTTTTGTAAAAAAAATTAATCTCATAAAAAAACATTTATTTATTATAATCATGCCTTAAAGCAGTGTTCCGCAACCTTTTTATTGCCGCGGATCGGTTAATTTTACCTCGACCCGCTGAGAGGGAGGACGTTGATTGTTTATATTTTAGACTGTTTTGATTTAATAAATTTAATTTAATTGTATATAATCGTGACTTCAGAATAAAATATAGTTACGCCAAAAATGAATGCAAAGGGATTTAAAAAGGAATATAAAGTGATTTTCATAAAAAGTAGCCCAATTCCAAGAAAAATATACCACAGTAAATAAAAGGGAAATAATTTAATATTTCTTGTGTGGACCGGTAGTATTTGATCCACGGACCGGTACCTTTCCGCGGACCGGGGGTTGCTGAACACTGCCTTAAAGTATTGACCGTGGGAATATATACATGTCGTTTATGGAATAATTTAATGAAAAATTATCAACAAGATTTTGTGGCAAAATTTTTGTTCGAAATATTCAAATTACCGTATTTTCCTGTATATAATCCGCGGATTATGTGTTAAAAAAGTTTCAAATTTCGCTGTGCGTATTATACGCCGCCGCGGATTATCTGAGATAAAACATTCTTCATCAGAAAAGCTAATAATAAAGTTTTGTAAGACTTGCCATTTATGTTTTATAAAATAAATAATAGATGGCGCTTTCATGACTCGGATGACGTATGTCAGCCATAACTAGTTTTTGTCCAATTACATTCAAAAACGAATTCGGTTCCTCGGAGGGAAAAAACAGTTACGAGTCGCTGGCGCCATTTCCAATTTTCTCTTGACTAGAGCTATTGCGTCCTTTGAAAGTTTTCATCATGTTGAAGCGAAAGCGTTAAGTTACACTGCAAACTTCAAGTTAAAAGTTATAGAGAAGGCTACCGAAGTCGGAAATCGAGAAACTGCAAGGTTTTTCAGCGTTGACGAATTGAATATTCGTTTGTGGAGAAAAAACAAGACCAACTTCGAAAATTGTGATCGACGTTAAAGAGCCGATAGTCGTGGAAAATCTCACAGGCCAAAATTAGAGGAAGAAATAAATAAATGGATTTTAAAAGAAAGAGACAATGGAAAAGCAGTCTCGATCTTAATTTTTTTGCTGTTAACTTGCTAAATTAAAAAAAAAAGAAGAAACATTTTTTCCGCGTGCAATGTTTTGTTTGACAACTCAAACATAGATGGCAGTAGCAAATAATTTTTTTGTTTTATTGAGATTATCGTAAAAAATATTATCATACATATTTAAAGAGAAGTTTCATAATAATTTTTTTTTCTGTACAATTTCTTCTATTTTTAATTACATTGTGTATTTTTTATCTTATATAACGCTCATTATCGGCAGTTTATATTTTTGGATTATTCGCCGTAAAAACTGCCGCGGATTATACGCCGCTGCGGATTATACAATGTTTATTTTTCTTTACTCGAAAAAAAGGCTTTGCGGATAATACGCCGCTGCGGATTATATACAGGAAAATACGGTATATATACAATTTGCATTCATGGATTTTTTTTTAAAAAAAAGTAGTTTGACGAAAAAAGAAAAAGACAAAACATTTTTTTTCCTCAGAAAAGATGATTGAAAATAATATTGTACGCACATCTCTGAAATTGTTATAATATAATTACATATATATTTGTTACGCTCTCTCTGTTTATATAAAAATGACGTTTTTGCGTGCAACATGCTTTTGGAGTACATTTATGTGGTTGCAATCGTTTAATGGATTGATGTGAGACGTTTTCTGGTTTTAATTCCATGCTTTTTTTTAGTTTTAACACAAACGAATAGCCGCAATACAAACACAGTAGACAGACTTAGACAGTACACAAAAGCGTTCTTATTCATATTCCAGAGTTCTCAACTTTTATATCTTTCCCAACCAGAAGCTTTGAGAATTATATGATTTCCGTTAGTTAATACCATGATTGGTTAAAACTAGTGGTTGATGTAGTATTGCATCCTTTTATGTTGAAATGTACGAAAGCAGAATTTTTGAGAAGATAAAGATGTGGCTAAAAGGATATTTCCCGCCTTGGCGTGTAAGCTGAAATAATTATATGGAAGATTAACCATCCTAAATTAAATAAAATCCCTCGTAAGGTAACTTAAATATAGGAATATTACACGCACATTATGATCTAATTTCGTAATCTTCATGGAGCTAAATAAGTTCTACTTAGCATCATGAGCTTGCTTTATAAATATATTTTAACATCGAATTTATTTTGTAGTTTTCTTGATGTGACTATACAGGTGGTTATCAAAATAAACACCTTAAATTTATAAAGAATAATTTATATTAACGTGGTGCAGGATCGCCTTTGGCATGTAATACGCCTTGGATTCGCCTAGGAATCAATTCATACAACTCCTAAATAACATTTAGGGAAATATTGTACCACTCTTCATGGACATATTCTGAAAGTTCTGGGAGAGATGCCGGTGGTGGATATCGATTCCGTACTGAATGCTCTAAAATAGACCATAACGGTTCAATTACACTGAGGTCGGGTGATAGTGCGGGCCGAGGTAGATGTTTAACTTCATCCTCGTGTTCATCAAACCATGATTTGACAAGTACCGCTGCATGGATAGGGGCATTATCATCCTAGAAAATTCCATCTCCTGCAGGAATCAAAGTTTGCATCATAAGATAGACCTGGTCAGCTAAAATTTCTCTATACTTCTCCGGAACAATCCTACCTTTCAGGGTTACGATTGATGCAGCAGAAGACCACGACATGGCTGCCCATATTATGACACATCATCAACCTCCATGCTTGACAGCTGGGGAAGGAGCCAACCACGATCATTCGCTTATGCAGGTGTCCTCCAAACGTGCACTCGTCCTGTTGTAGAGAAAAGTATGAAAGATGATTCGTCAAACCATATTACTTTCTTCCACTTATCAATCGACCAGGTTTTGTGAATGTGACACCACAGTTGACGATGTTTGGTAATAACATCTGCGACACACACAAGTGGCTTGGAAACTGCTGCTGAGGCGTAAATGTTATGCTTATGAAAATGCCTTGTAACTGTAATCATTGTGTGGCACTGGAGAATTCAGGTACTGATTGAACTCTGTGGTCATTTTTGCTGCAGTTGTTCGCTTTTAAGACAACAATCTGCTTCAATACCCGTCTGTCTCTTTCACTAAACTTCTCTTTCCGTCCTCTGTTTTGCTTTGCCGAACTGGTGTTGCTGGGTTGTGTGCATACTCCCATGACAAACACCGTACCTCTAGAAATGTCTAAAAGTTGTGATGTTTCGATCACACTTGCTCCAGCTAGACTAGCTACCACAATTTGACCTCTTTGGTAATATGAGAGGTCAAACATTTTACGCTTTTGAAAAAAAATCCAAGACTTACAAAACTTCAACAAAGCTACCACATACTACCAAAATATATATACTTTTCTATTTATAAAAGAAACTAATAGCTATTATTATATTTTATTGTTTATGAAGAGCTTTCAAAAAAATTTCACTTTTACTCTCACAGGTGTTTCCATTATTTTGATAACCACCCCTATGTCTAATACAAGCTTGTAAGATAATTGTTTATCAAAAAGAAATACTTATCTGTGTATGAAAAAATAAAGATTACATGCACTTCTGTAATACATAATGACTCGGAGTGTAATAAATACATCAAACGCATTGCTTATTTCATTATGGTCATCAGGTAATTTTCACTTGTTAAAATTAAAAGCTAGCGTAAAAATTACAGCAATAAATTTTATGCAAAAAGAATGCTCGCATACCTCATTATAATACTTCGTTGTTGTTACGCTGAGTCCCAAATATCAATAGCTAACATACCAAATATATTTCTCTTAACTGCTCTTAAAATAAATCAAAAGATTTAAGATTAATTGCTAATCGAATAAAAATCGTCTTAAATCAAGGTTGTTGAATATACATATTGATAAATCAAAGTGAATGTGAATTATGATAGGAATTAAAATAAAGATTAAATCATTTTGTTGCGTGAGGCTAAAGAAAACTAAATCATTTTGAAGGAATGAGTTTTCGAATTCTTCGATTATAAATTTAATGTGGCACACCTGTTTTTCTTATTTGCATGAGCGGCTTAACATGTTCCCCAGGTTTATATAATTAAGAAAATCGTTTTTAAAATATACTACAAATCAGAAATTCACTCAAAACACAATTAAATTATAGTTCTGCTTAAATTGAATTTTCCTGACACGTATATTCAATCAACATCCGTTCTGTTGAGAAATATTAAAAAAGAAATGTTTTTTTCTTGTAAAAGAATAAACGAACTATTATAAACCCGCGTAAAATATAATATTCGCACAAATATATACGAAACATTTTTAATAATCAGAATTCTTTCCTTTCAAACAATTCAAAATTAAATTTTATTTTAAATTTTTTTTAATGGAATCTACCAGTGGCGTCCACAAAGGGGGGATAAATCCTCCACCCCTCATAGGCCAAAAGATTTTTTATCTTTAGCATAAAGTAGAAAATGGAATGTTTATATACTGATGTCTACCATATTCGAAAGTAAATGAATTAAGATTTATTTTTTATTAGAACATTTCTTGATCTCCTAGCTGTTGGCGACAGAAGTAAAATCTCAAAACATTCGATTTCTTCCCCCTCTTAAAATATTTTTAATCTGCAATGGGCGGCGAAGAAAAATCTTTCTATCTTCCTTCCATCATATGTTTAGATCGCTATCTCATCGTGTATTTATAATCTACTTGTGATCAATTAATAGTGATTAAAGTTGGAATTATGTCAAGGTGATTATTCTGATACATTTTTTTCCCACTGAGAAAAGATGGAATTTTTTTTCTCCGTTTTATTTTCTCACTTTTTGAAAAGATAATTAAAGTTATGGATGGTTCTTCTCACAGTTTCTGTCTGTTGATGGCTGATTCATCATTGACAAAAAAAATGCTAATAGATCTTTGGAGTTGGTTGATGTTCCGTTAAATGGCATGGAATAGTACAAAATCTAATTGAGATATTAAATTTTGAAATTCTTTAGAAGTATAATTAACAATTATAACATTGAATTTATTATATATATTTTTTTAAATAACAGGCAACTGGTCAGCTAGGGATAAAATTTTTTCTCTCTTTTCATTTAATGCACCGCTAGGTTTAAATAGTCTTGCAAAATGATTGGATTGGTTAGAGTATAAATGTGTATATGTTTATCCTTGTACGTTAACATTATAATTAATTTTTATTGAGTGGATTAGATGAGAAAGCATTTTTTCATTATTTTGATAATTGAAACTTTGGGGTTTTAAAAAAAAGTTACGTAGAATGCATAACAAGAACCTCAAGTTACTCAAGTCATCCGAAGTAACAGATTGAGATGGTTCGGCCTCATCTGGAGAAGCCCTGAAAACAACCAGACCAGAGCTTACACATTTAAGAATCCTATGGGATCTCGAACAAGAGGAAGACCACCAACAAGGTGGATAGATGATGTTGAAAATGACTTAAAAACTCTAAATATTAAAAACTGACAGAGAGTTGCTGCGTATCGTTGGAATTGGAAGAAGCGAGCTGTGGAGGCAGCAAGACCTGTAACAAGTTGTTATGTTTATAAAGAAGAAGAATGCATAACATTTCGTATAAATTTGGTTTTGGGGGTATTTTAAATATTTTTCAAATTATTATTATTATTTTTTTAGTAAATCTTAATACTTTTTAAAATTAAATTAATCCAATTGCTACGGTATAGTAAATTAGATTTATGAATAATATATTACTCGATATAGAGCTAAGAACAAACATTGATATAAATTGGTAAAACAATTATATACAGCTATTTTTAAAAGAAGTGAGTGGTTAAAACATATTTGAACGCGATATTGAAAGATGATATGTCATAAAACCTTTTCTGAATAACCTGATAGTATTTGTGTTAGAGGCTGAATTTCAAATAACTAATACAGAGAAACCCTTATCTTGTTAATTTTTTTACGTTCCGCGCAAGCAATCAAGTATTGGTAAGTTTATATTTTGTTTAATTTAAATCAACAAACGTGTTACGTTAAACGTATGATAGAAATTTATATTTAAAAAAAATACGAAAAATAATTTGCATGTAAGGATTCAGGATAGATTGTTGAAGAAATTCAACTTGTTTTAAACGAATAAAGTAGAAGCGTATTAGAAAAATACCGAATATATATTAATATTTTTTAAACTACATATTGCTGTATTTCTTCTTCAAGATATCAAAATGCTAAATGTAGATTTCCTATGTAAGTTATGAACCTTTTTTGAGCCTTTGTCAAAATTACACTTGCATATTTACTAAAAATCATTTAGCTTTCTATATGAGACGTTTTCTTAACGTTGGTTAATGATAACAATAAATGCAATCTACTCTGAGCCTTTTATTTATAAGCATTTCTCCCAAAAAATGCTTAAAAATTTTCCTAATTTTGTCAGTATAATATTACGAAAGAGATTGTGAAATCATAACTATAATTATTTAGAAAGTGTTGCTAATCTTTCTTCAGCCAAGACATAATATTTGGTTCGAAAAGTATATACATAATTTATCTACTTCACTTTTTATATGTGAGGCAACTATGTTAATAGCATAAAACTTTTCGTACGTAAACTAGAATTTTGGTGGGTAATCATAGAAATTAAAAATATCACACATTTATTTAAAGTTGTACTTAAAGTAATTTAAATGGCATTACTCAAAAAAACATTAAAGCAAAATCTTATTTTGTTCTGTTTTATTTTATCCTTTGAAATATTCATAAAAAAATAAAAAATTGGCCCGACTCAATTAAAATTCCATATTTAATACTTCATAAATGTATAATTTTCACGTTTTCGTTTACTTTTAAAATGGTGTAAGTCCATATTATGTCATCAATATTATAAATTACATTTAAGTGCTATTTTAAAATGAATCAAATTATAAACTTGAATCAATTTAATATTTAAAAAAAACACAGGATGATTGTATTCCCATATACCAGTGTGGGTTTATCCATTGGGTGCTTGGGGTGGGCGCCCAGGACCCAGATAAGCTGGACTTAACCAGATTTTTCTTGAATCTGCCAGTGCCAAGAGGCCTGTTGATTCTCCACGCCCAGGGTCCGAAATGACCTTAAACCGGCACCAACCTTAAGCTGACCTCAAACCACACACACACACACTCAAATACAAACCTTAAATATCTTCATATAAAAATAACATCCATTTAAAGATAACGTCTTACATATACATATATTTTCAACAGATGTATTGAATCGTACGCACACAAACATACACACATATATACATTGGGGTGGAAGTTCTCCATTTCTTTATATAAACTAGAATTGATATTATATATTACTGATTATTTCTTAAAGTTCAAAATAATAAATAAACTATAAAAGGTCCAGTCTTAATCACGAATGATTTTCATCCTTTTTAATTTTCTCCGTTCAATAAGTATTACCCTAGAAATTAAAGCATAAAGTATTTGTTAAGAATTTGCTTTAAGATGATTAAAAAATAAAGCATTATATTATTTTATTATTTTTATTATTTTATTTTTAATTAATAGTAAACTGCAGCTCGTGAGTATGCACAGCAATTAATTTCTTGCTACCCAATTTACCTGATGAATCTCTGTACATGTTCTAAAAATATTTTCAGTAATTGACTGATTCCTTATAAATTTTTCAAGATAGAATCCATAGGTTAAATGTTTGTTATTTAAATTTTATTTTGCTTTTCAGTACTGTTTTTCCCTCTATAGTTAAAAAGATCTGCGCGTGACAACTTTGAACCCTCTTTGCTTGAGTCAATTCTATTTGTTCCTATAATTTTCCTTGACAAATTTTCTTTTACTGTACAACAAGGGTGTCAAACTCGCGGCCCACATCGAACATTTTTGTGGCCAGGTCAGTATATCTGGACACAATAATTTTAATAAAATGTCAATTTTTCCCGAAATAGTAAAGTGATAGTAGCAGAGAAGGGATGTCAAGTATCAGGACGTGAACATTATTTTCGTGTTTGTTTGTTTTTACTTTTTACAATGTATTATTCGAAATAAACTTACGTTTCTACGAATATTGAACTTATTTGCGGCCCACTTAAAGGAAACCCTTATTTATTTGGCCCAAATTAGCCTTTGAGTTTTACGCCCTTGGTTTTGAATACTTAAAAAAAATTGCACGCGTTCAAAAAACTTTTTAAAAAAATCATAATAACGAGACCAAACGGTTTCTTCTCTGCGCACTTCCATTTACCAAACGATTTACTTCAGTGCACCCTCAAAGAACACAACAACAAAAAACACTTTCAATGAAATTGAAGTTTGCAGAAAAGAAAGCCACCGCAACCATTTTAACAGGGCATATAAATAATTGGAGGGAGGGACAAGGGGGATAGCCCCGGGGGTTTTCGAAGGTATGAATCCAGTCACGTGAGTTGTCAGTGTCCGATGGATTTATGACTCTCTGCGGAGTCAGTTATGAGGCCATAAAGCAAATTCCAAGTTCGGCCCAATGACCTGAGTTAGACACCTGCACCCGCACACATAGCACATAGGTAAGATTGAAGGATAGTTCCATAATGGAAAGTTTATCGCCACCTAATGCGGTCGTTTCGGTTGTGTCAACTGCTATCTTGATTGTGGCTTGTTGACGATGAGCGATTCGCCGTGTCCACAACTGTTAGCAACGCGTCAGTTGCTGCGAATGATGCGCTTTGGGTGTAACCAGCGAAACAACTGAGTAATCATAATATCATGTATTTAATGTTGGATGGATTTTGAAGTGAAAAAATTGTGTTATAAATGCTTGGGAAACATATTGAAGGGCTTTTACCTGTTATTACTAGGGTTCTTTACTAATTGTAGGGGATAGGTTGACAATATTAAAACAAATTTTAGTATCATTACTTAACAATACATTATTATTATTTATTTTAGTTAGGTATTCAGTATTTTTGATGCTCACATATATAATTGTAATTGTATAATATTTCTGGTTAATGGATTAATTAAAATAAAATAATGAATTTGAATAAAATATTAAGATATTTCAGATTCAGTTGTTCATTTGATGGTTTCGAGTTCGAATTCAGACTAAATAAATCAATAAAATATTGCTGTCAGGAATTATAGTACATGTTTCTAAAAATAGAGTGATAAAAAATAAAAAATATGAATGCCTTACATTTTTAAATGAATTTTTTTTTCAATATTATCGAAATTTTATTTTTAATGGTAGAAGAAATGGCAGCAGTTACCAATGATTGAAAACTTTTTAGTTCATATTTATTTTAAAATTATGTACTGGATTTTATACATTACCTTTCTAACATTGAACATTATACATATAAAAAATTAAAAATTGTTACCCGTCTTATTGTTCTAATTCTGAGTTATTATAAACTAGATTGTTATCGCTGAAACAGATCGATATTCCATGCCTTTAAATGCTCTTAAGCTAAAGCTGGGCTCAGGTAGTTAACTGTTGGGACAACAATTTACAAATTGATTCCTGAGCTCTAGTCTACAAGAGTTCTGTGAGTTGAAAAAGTTTGAAGACCACTAATCGTCAGTAACAATTAAATTGAACCTCCAACGTCCTCTTGTGTACGCTGTTGAAATTAGCTGATTATATCCAACTCAGATTCACAGGCAGAGGCATTAAATTACCAGGGACATTACCAATAATACTAATATAAATCTGGAGCGATGTTAATGCAAAAAACAAAAACAAAAATGAATTCAAATTGTTCTTTTCAGAGAAATCATACAAGTGAATTTATATATCCTTACAAAATATCTAATATTCAAAACCTCCTTTCTTTCTTTCTTTTTCTTTTTTAAATGTAAAACTGTAGCTTTCCCATTACTGCAAAAATTTTCTTTCGGAACATAAATCTCTTTGACACATACAAAAAATATGCCTTCTAGAATAAATAATAGAAAATCAAGAAGAAAAACAGAATAAATTATGAGCAATTTGATAAAAATAACTATAATAAATTTACCATCCAGTATGGGCAAACGCAGTCACTGCATTACGTTTAAAAAAAAAAAAAGACTGTATGACTCACATCTAATTTTATTCTGAATCATAAATCAGAGTTTCAAAACTAAAACTCAACAAAGATTCAAAATAATCATCGTCTTTAAACACACACACTCCTGTCATTTAACATAAAGGAACTTAAAAAGGCTCCGAATTTATGCTTACGTACTCAAATGAGAATCTGCTCTCGCTGTTGCAACCCTAAGCCGCTTGGCAGGTTCCTTGACAAGCGTCCTCACACCTCTACAAGTTGGATGGAGCAGGACTTTCCTGTGCACCCTGTAGACTAGGAGCACCCTCTTGCCATCTATTACTCAAACTCTGAACAGCTGTCCGTCCATCCGGGTGTGGTTAATAGCGCGTCCACCATGTACAGATACCGCTGTGTTGTTCTCTATGGTAAGGATTGTTATATGGGTGTTGCAGAACTCAACTCGGATACTCGAAATTAAAGTAGGAGTTGTACAATAAAGAAACATGGGTTATTATCGCTTACAAGGTGAGAAAAGGGCGTTCGCTCCTCCCCTATGGGCGCTACCGATGTTTTTTTCCATTTAGAAGAATTTCGAAAGGTAGTTTGACTAATGGAAGAAGCATTATTTTGAATGTACCTAAAGAGTTTGCGGTTAAAATGATAATCATAAAACAACAAACACGTTTCATTGTAATTGTGAAAGAAAGAATGACTACTTAAATTTTTTTTTATCTAAAAACGTATTATATTGAATTAACCTACCTTACGTTTATGTATATTATCTGATAAAGATAATGTAATAACAGCTTAATGTAAGAGAGAAGTAATACAATCCGAAAGGCACACGAAACCTTAAGACTCAGCAAAGGTTTCTGTAACATGTTTTTTTAATGGGCCTTAAAAACTTTGGGGACCAATTTGGATTTATCCTGCCCTGTATTAACGTAACACACCATGTCTTGTCTTATGAATATAAAAACAAGCGGGATCATAAAAACATAAATGTTTCAAAAATTGTAATAAATTTTAAAATACAAAAACAAAGAGTACATTGTCTATTATAACACAAAAGTGAAGAAATCATGCATATTGTTAAAAAAATTGAACGCATTCTGAAATAATTGAAGAATTTAGCTTTGCTTAACCCATAAAAATTATGCGTTTAAAATAATCCCAATTGCATTATAATAAAATTCCACCTCGTAGAACAAATAAGCTGCTGTTCTTCTAAGCCAAATTTAAATTCCCTCTTAAACTCTCTAGTATCCTTGTCTGCATATTCAACAAGTAATTTTGACTAGTTAAAAAAAAGGAGCAAATACTTGACCTTCACCAGGCTAGAGATCAGTTAAATACCTTTGAACATACATCACCTGCGATAACAATACAATTCGAAGAACAAATCTTGAAATACATTCGTGAAGTACCTAGATCCTTAAAAGTTGCGAATGCAGTAGAGTGAAAGATAGCTATTTGCTGTTTTATCTTTCTAACTGAATATATTCAGTCAGAAAGATAAAGTGGGTTCAGTAGCGGCGTGATAAGGGTCGCCAACTCGTAGCTGACACTGTTTGTGGACGTTAGTTCTAGTGCAAGTAAATACATGCTGTGTAGAGATACACGTTAAATCTGCAAAGTCTTCAAGTTAATGCGGTGTGGAAGTTCAGATAATGAAGTGCCAGCCCAGATGTCGTACACGTTACTTGATTGTGATTTAAATTTACCAGATCTGTCCCATATTTACAATTGTGTAAATAATTCATACATATTTTTGTTATTTCCTCTTTCTACAAGAACTATATGTTAAATATGTACTTATTGTTAATGTTTATGGCATATATTTAATGATTCTTAATTCTTTGGGTGATCATTTTCTTTTCCGAGAATGGTGATTCATTTTTTAAAAATGGAAAGAAAAATTATTTAGAGGAAGTAGTGATATTTTTTTAAAAAAAGGACTTGTGTGTGTGTCTTTCGCATCCTATTTTTAAACCATTTTTTTTTATTTGTTTTGTATCTTATTGTTATTTTTTGCACTAACTCTAAACCTACATTGGTGACAACAGTTTTAATTATAAATACATTTTTCTCTTACTCTGTTTTTTTTTCTGTCCTCAACTATTTCTTTGTACTTTGCAAACTATGTAGCTTCATAATTTCTGAATTATGTGAAGAAATTATGTAATTCCTTTTTAAACAAGTTCTGTTGAAATTTATCTGTGAACTGATCTCATTAACATTATTTATTTTGTACAGTGAATGAAAGTGCGGGAGTGGTTGTTTCCCCAAGGGCTGGTTTGTAGCTCTAAGCCCTTTTGCGTGAGCTCTGTACCCTTGAGCATTTCAACAATAGTCATCGCGTAGCTTCTAAAGACGACATTAATAAACGATTAGTCGGAAGGATAGTCTTAATTGATCACTAACTGCATTTTCGTTTCATTTTAGTTCCTTTTTTCACTGATACTTGAGTAGTTCTAAATAAATTACGTTTAAGTGCATTTTTAATTAAAATTTTAAAATCTTTCTGCAGTTAATTTAACTTTAAAATATAATATGAGCTTTGGGTAATAGGTAAAAAACATATTTCCATAAATAAAAGATTAATTCCGTATGAGTTATTTAAGCAAGCTGCTCGGTGGCTTAGAGGTAGCGTGCTAGTCTCTTAATCCCTAGGTTGCAAGTTCGATTCCGCAGGAATCGATAGATTTTCTGAATGTGAAAATCAGGGGGTAGGTCTCCAGACATATGGCATTTTGAGTATCAATTTCGTTCTGGTACACTCGGAAAAATTAAATAGGTGCAATATCCGATGAGAGCTTGAATTAAAATTAATTCAAGCGTCAAACTTTGGTAGCTAGAATTGCTCCTAGATGGTGCCACCATCGAAAAAACTTTCGCAACTGGGATCAAATGTCTGCAAAAACTAAACTGCCACAATACCACCCGTTAAAAAAATATTAAATTTCATTACTTTTTAAGAATATCGAAGAACTGTCATTTACTATTAAGATAATGTTTCAATACATAATTATTAGGCATTTTTTAAATAGTAATATATTTTTTAAATACAGTTCACTCATGTCTATAAAGCTTTTAAAAAAGTTATCGTTTTTATACTACATATGTTTTTACTATTGACAAAAACACAGCGCCAAAGCTCTTTTATTTTCTTATTTTTAACATTACACAAACATATTTTCATTTAGGATGTAATGCAATTGAAATTTTCATGAATAAAGATGTCTGAGACTTGAGCATGTTGAAACAGAAAAGTGTTGAGGATAAGTAACGAATTGAATTGTTTTATTAAATCTTAATCTTATTACCGAGGTTGGAAAATCTTCTGAACAATCAGATTACCAGAAATCAGTTATGTTGAAAGAGATAAAGATCTCATTTGAGTATAATCAGGATAATTTCGTAACCTACTAAAATCGTGTACGAGGCATTTCGAGCATTGAATAGATCGCCATAGCGACCAACTAGAGTTTTTCATACCTGTTTGATGTATCTCAATCACGCAAAGAGGGGCTAGAATCGAGAAAGATAACACCACGCCAAAGAAGTACAGGGAATAGCAATGGCCCTTTGTGAAAGGCAAGTTATTCTTTGACTAACTTCCAACATTTACTCTTATCATTTAGTAAATTAGCCAAGCAATCTTCTTTTCCATCTGGTTGCAAAAGAAATAAGTAAATTATTGATCTTTCACGAACGGGAGCACGTATGAAATAAAGACGAGACACCAGAGAAATCCACAGCTGTCATTGAAGTGAGCTATTTATTTGGTGACCCCTGTAATTTCTTTCCAATTAGAGCCAACCGAGGTGTGAAGTCATTTGCACCAGATGGCGCTTTGGGATGCTTTAAAAAGGGACCGAATCCTGTGCCTCGGGGCCGTTGGTACACGCCGAGCATTTGAATCACGCTGCAACAGGGAAAAAATGCCACAAATTATTTCAAATAAGGACTCGTTCCGTCCTTTGTTTTGTATTTTTTCTTTCTTTTCCTTTAATGGTGTATGATTTGGAATCATAATAATAAATGCTACGCTTTGTCTTTCTATGTTATTACAAAAGTTCTTAGTGTGCGGAAATAAGAGTTGGGTGGGGAATTGGAAAAATAAGTATTTGCTTGAAGAATGGGGATTTTTTTTTACTTGTATTTATACGTGATCGATTTAAGATAAAATTTATTGATTATATATATATATATATTGCAAAAATGTTTCGTCATAGCTTGAATTTGTTTAATACATTTTATATAACTAGACTCAGAACAGAGAACATTAAACTAAAATTTAAAATACAATTTTTAACTAATTTGTTATTTTTTTTATTTTGTCTAGTTGTGATACTTTTTTTTTTAGTATAGATTAGAATAATAGGTATTAGAATTGTGTGTGTGTGTGAAGAATAATTTTTGTTTTTGTGTTCTTTTTTTTTAATGTGGAAATTTTATTGAATAACATAAAACTTCTGTTAGGATTTTACGATTTAAGGGGACTTGGTACCCTAAAAATCACAAACCTATCGTTTTTTTTATTTTCATTTAATCTTATTCTTTGCATTATTATCTTTCGATTGATATATCACTTGTGCATGCCGGAAAGTTAGAAGTTGAATAAAACTTCATTTGAAAACAAATTAGGCAATTCAGCCACACCCCCTTTTTTTTTAAAAAAAGCTAAAAAATGCGTTATGATAAAAAAAAATCTGTTTTATAAATAGAAATAATAACTATAAAAAAGAATGTGTAGTATTAAAAGCAGAATATTTCCGAGTTTTTCTTCGTTGTGAAATGTGTGCATGTAAAATTTTTAAATTAAGGCATTTTATACTAATAATTTTATAATTTCAGTTCTTATTCCTGATATATTTTTTCATACAAATGTAATACTTTAATATTATAAGAAGAAAAACAGCTAAAATTTCTGTCGTGACAGAAAAAAAATTTTTTTTAAAGTTTTTCTTGAGTTTTCTTGTGCAATTAGTACTCTCTAAAAGTTGATCATTTATAAAAATGTGTGGGTTGAAAACATATGAAAATGCAATTATTTTAAAGAAAAACGTATAAGTAATATCTTAAAGTTGGTATTTTAAGTTTAATTAAGCTTATAATAATTATTTTTTCAGAATTATAAACTTTAAAGTGGTTTTTCTCAGTTTGTGTTTTTCGAAACCTTAGTGCATTCAAAATGCTACTCCTTCGACAATTATTTACCAATCACTTCCATTTTTTTCCTGCGTGTTAAAAATAAAGCATGTAATAAAATTAGGGATCCGTTTTGCTATAAACTGAATACTTTAAAAAAATGTAAGACATGTTGGCTTTTCGTTGATTTTTAGCCTGTATATCAACATTTTATTTTTTTCGAAAATGAATGAAGTTATTCTAAAATCGATCCCTAAAGTTGTTAAGAACATCCATAAGAATATTATAAAAAAAATTTCAGGTCAAAAAATTAATTTTTACAAAAGGAGTAGGATTTTAAAATTTTCCCAATTTTCTTCAAAAAATTTAAATTTTTAAAATTGTGTGAATAATATATGAAAATTTTCATCTGGTAACATTTTCTTGAATAGAAACATTGTATAAAATGTTAAAATATAATTTTTAAATACGTAAATAAAGAAGTTTGCTCGAAGGGTGCCAAGTTCCCTTAAGTAAATTACGATTTAAAAAAAAAAGAATTACGATTTAAGTAAAATAGATTCTACAGGTTTCCTTCCCCCCATCGAAATGTACTATGTTTTGCATTAGAAATACTTAAGGTTCTTCAAATTTTAGTTTCCATTGTGCTGTTAATGCACGATTACTATGTTATTGTAATTTGTCTCAGTTCTTGTAACTGAAGAAGTTATTGAGCATACATATTGCATTTTCTTATGTAATGAGCAACTTTCTTCAGAATAAACTAGTACTAATTTCTAATATTATTTTGCAAAAACCAAAATGGCTGTAGAATTTAAATTCATTGAATAACATAAGTTATTAAAATAAAAAGTTAATCTTAATAAGATCTAAATGTTTTTTTCGTAACTTGTTTTACTGAGACTTTCTATGTAAAGAGAAGGAGGGATTGATTCATAGAAATATTAAGTAAGGAAATCCCCACTAATGTACTAAAATAAATTTTAAAAAACCAGGAATTCCTTTCTGTGATACTGTAAATACTCGTGAAATTTTCACAACATCCTTCGTATAAATACTTATCCTACATTTGTTGTTGTTGTTTCTAATGCCGCCTGATGGACAGTGTCAGATCGAGGCCCACGAAACTCACCATTTCAAGGGGCTAGTTTAACGCCTGTTGTTAGTCGAAGCTTTAAACACCAAGCAGGTGACAGAATGATTTGTCTCGGTTCCACCCCAATTTGAGAGATGACATCCTGGGTATGGTCAGTTGCCTCACTAGAGGACTTGGGGCTCGATGAATACTTAGAGTGCCCCCATACCGCACAGGCAATATACATTTACAAACCTCCATGCCTTCTCTAGGATTCGAACCCAGATCCTACGCACAGCAGTGAGTGTCACTAACCACTAAACTGTCCAGGCGACCTATCATATATTTTTTTATCATTTTGTTGCGTAACTTAAACTGAATTAACTCATTTATTTTAAATGCACAAGCATAATGTTTTTGAATAGGAAGATTTTCCTTAAAACATTATTTTTAAAAATATTTTTTGTTAAAAAAAAATGGAGATCATATCTTTAAAAAGTGTGGAATCCATACATCCTAGTACTTCAATGCATTTAGTTCTTGAAAAAGTAACATGAAATCATTTTTCTATGCTATTTTTTATATCTTTATAACTTAAATTTAAACTTGATATTAATTCACATTTTCTTTTCTTTTTTAGGTAAGTGAAATACCTTTCCTTTTTCATCCCATTGTGTGGAGGCAACAAAATTTACAAACAGCTTTTCTTGATGGCATTATTCGTAAGAGAAATGTAACGCTTGCAATTGCATGCTATCACAATAGTAGTTCATATAATTAAGAAACCTTAAGCATATATTTTTTATTTAAATATTTTATGTAACTTATTTAGCGTGGAAAACAATACAGTTTGAATGTAGGAATTAAAACATTTTCTTTCACTTCAGTTTATTTAAACTTTTTACCTTTTTATCGAAATGCTTTATTGAAACCTATTTGTAAATAATCAATTTCAATAATTTTTATTTAAAAATCCGTGCATTTCCTATCAACTTTCTTAAAATTCTAGTTACAGAGGTAATCCATGAGAATTCTAATGCATGTATTTTATTATTCTCACATGGCTCGATAGTATTTCCGTATTAAAATAATAATACAGCAGTCTCGAAAACTAAGCACTCGATAACCCGGCAGTCCGGATAACTCAGAAATACCAGAGTTTGACCCCCCAAATTATTGCTGATGTCACAGTTAATGAAATAATGCCGGAAAATTATGAGGACTTTAACGTTGAAGCAGGGCCGGCTCTCTAGCAATTTTGCCACCCCGGACAAAAATGGAAAATGCCGCCTCTCTAGCCAAAGCAAAAAATTATAATTAAAAAAAAGATAAATTGTTCACATATATACACACCTATAAAACAAATAATTCTTGCAAATAAAAAAGTAGCTTAACAATATATATACACATTTATTTCAAGCCTTAAAAGATTCAAAATTAAGCACATAATTACCTGTTATTATTTCAAACGAGTAAAATGTAAGAGAAAAGAAATAGCCCGTTTCAGCAGGCCAATTTGTTCGAACAAGATGGTGGGAATCATTTTAACTTATAGAAATTACGTTCAAGACTAAAATAAAACATCTCCTGTGGCTCCATATCTACTAAAAACTCTTATTACCCTTTTGTTCCCTTTTTAATAGTTAACAGAATGAATGAAAAGAATGTCCGTTGTGACCCCACTCCTGGATAAGGAGAAAGTCCTATTGAAATATGTATAAATATATCAAATGTCATGATTTAAGATATACTCCCACCTCGAACCCTTCAAGTTTCAATATAAAAGAAAACTGACATTAAACATATAAGTACAAATTAAAGAAATAAGATACGTTAAATGAAATACCAAATTCACACCCAATAATATTTCAGAAAATATATCAATTTTTTTGTAACATAAAAAAATATTTTCCAATTTCGATCCAAATGCTGCTCTTAAAATTTGCCGCCTCAGGCAGGGGTCCAGTTTGTCCGGCCCTAGAGCCGCCCCTGGTTGAGGACACTGTACAAACTTTAAAAATATAACATAGTGAGGGACTAAAGGCTTTTTAAAAATCGCCCTTCAATATTTTGAACAAGGTGTGTCAGTAATGAACTTGATCTTTCTTCATCGTCTTCGTAATGAAGCAGCAGAGTGCAGTATGGAAGACAACAGGACACTACGCATTTCTTTAAAAAATGCAGCATAAAGTATTTTCTTAGGTGTGTCTGGTCACTTAAATTACTGTACACTACATATTCACTAATTTTCCTTTTCATGTTGTAAATTCTCTAGTCCTTTATAAACTGCTTACTTTTTCTTTGTTAGAAGGTATTTAGGCAACATAGTTTCTGTTGCATTCTCAAGCAAACTATACATACAAGTGCAATGCAATATTTTCTGAGGAAACACTCATATTTAGTGCCGATTTAAGCTCATTTCGGGCCCTGGGTGCAGAAGATCTACAAGTCTCCTTGGCACTGGAGGATCGAAATACACATAACCAGAAAATCTGGTAAGTCTAGCATATCCGGGACCCTGGGCGCCCACCCCAAGTGCCCAATGGATAAACTGGCATTGCTTGTGTGTATTTATTCTTTTTTTAAATCCCATTCTCAATAACCCAGCATTTTCCCAAATTCGGGCGCTCCTCTATTCACACTAGGTCAAGTTTTCGGGACTACTGTAATATAGCAATGATGATGTAAACAAAGAAAATTCGAAAATAAACGAAGATCAGGCATTATTTTGACAATAATTACTTATCAGTATAATTAAAGTAATACATTTGCATAAACCTCTAAGCAAGGGCATTTTCTGCCATGCTTTTAAATACTGTTTAATACTATTCTATTGTATTCATTTCCTTCTCAAGCCAGTGATGTAACCAAGTGGGGTGGGTTCAACACATCCTTCATAGAGGTTACCCCTCAGCGCTACGTGTTTTTAGAATGTACCCCCTCCCCTAATGTCTATGTCTACAACTGGAGAGGGATAGAGGGGTTGCACCTCCCATGAGGACTGTTGTATACACTACAATTTTAAGCAGACCGCTTTTCGTGTATTTAAACTTTTATTTTTATATCTTCCTTTTTGGAAAATTATAGATAAACATCTTTTTCACCTTGAAAATAAACAATAAAATTCGAAATTAATTTTGAGATAGGAGTTGAAATAGGAAAATCCCTCCCTCCCTCCCCCTTAAAAATTTCTTGTTACACCCCTACCCCACAGGCTTATATAATTTTGTACCTCGTACATTACGCATATACTGTGCCGTTTCGCATTAAAAATATAATAGCGATTTTCATTTGTTATGTTTAAAAACTGCGCATCCATTTATAAAACAATTTTTCTAATACATTCAAAAATTTATCATTTTATTTTTTCCAATAATATATATTCTGTTTTTTCTTATTTTAAAAATAATAAAAATAACGAAAAACAAGCATACTTCCTTGAAAAAGGAATAATTTTTTCTTAAAATTTACTCCCTAAGAAAATACCCTTCTAAAACTAAAACCTGGCTGATTACAAAAATAATAGCTTTAGTGTACCTTTGTGGGGAAAAAAATGAGGTTTTTGTGGAGTCCTTCATTTAAATACTTTTCTGATGACATGCTTGCTTCCTCTAATGACCTTCTTGAATGTGGGAGAACTCTGAAGAGATAGTTTCCACATTCGTCATGGAAAAACAGGAAGCGACACAGGGCCACACCATTTTCCATTGTTTAGTTTTATCCTTAATAAAAGGATGCAGATCAAAATTCAATAATTAAACTGGAGAAGTCATAAAGAAAAAAAAATCTAAGATTGCAATTACCAAACAAATCGAAAACGTCAAATGGGGAAATGCTGAATTCAGTGCCAAATTAAAATGAAAAGGGAATGAGTTTTTGGAATTTTATATTTGACCTTCATTTAATGATATCTCACTCACTCTAGCTTTTCCCCCCTTTCTGTCTCATAAAAAAAGTTATTATGAATAAACCTTTAAGAATCAAATGTGGATTAAAAGAACTGGATTCTTGTAACGCAGGAAGAATTATTAATTGTAAATATAGATTGATTTATCTACCGAAGAACAACATACGTGAGAATAATTGTTTTAGTTGCCACAAAATAGATAATTTAGATCTTGTATCTAAATCTAGAAGTAATAAATTTTTTAGACTGTTTTTATTAATTTCACCAGAAATGTAACTATTATTGTGTATTGTAACTATTTATCTCAGTAAACAGAGAGATAATAAAAATTTATATATGCAATACTTCTCCATTTAAATTTTCTGTCGGGTGATTTTATATACCTTATCATAGTCTTGAATTCTCCAAGACATCGCATGATAATTATTTTTTTAGTTCACCCGCCTAAAGGCCCTCACCTTTTTAACCACAACTTTAACTCCTCAAAAACTGACACGTGTGTTTGTACATTTCAAAATAAAATGATGCAATATTATGCAGTGGAATATTGGAGAATTTTAGAGTCCAGTGGCGCACTTAAGGAGGGGGAGTCCCAGGTCTGGACCCCTTCCCCAAAGCTCTTGATTTTTTTTTTCAATTGATCATAATCCTGTGTATATAGTACTAAAATTTAATTAAGTATTTGTTATTAATAATTAATTTAATTCATTAATGCTGATTGTTTATTCAATAATTAATTTTTTTACTGTTTTTTGTGCCCGAAAATCGATAAAATTAAAAGAATATGTTGAGTGGCGTATTGGAGCATGATACGAGAATGGTGGACTTCCGACCCTGCCCTTCCCCTCCTTGAAAAATTCCTGTGTACCCCCTATTACGAGTAGGGTCCCTTGCAAAGTCAGGTTTTGAGTTCCAAGCCAGATCATACACAGAGTACGTACTTAGAGCGTGTCAGGCTTTTGGCCCTCTAGAATCCTGCCCTCCCCGTCCTCCGCGTGGATTACGAGGGCGTACGTTACGCCGCTGATTCTAACCAGTCACGGTATTAACTAACGGAAATCATAGGATTCTCAAAGCTTCCGCTGGAAAAAATATAGAAGTTGAGGTCTCCGGAATGCAAATAAGAACGTTTTTGTCCATTGGCTTTGTCTGTATTTGTTTGTGTTGCTACTATTCGCTTTGTCGTTTTATGTGTGTATTTTAAAAAAAATTAACTACAATAACAAAATGTCTCATATCATCTGTTAAGATGTATAATAACATGTTTAATTCCATTGAAATCGTTACATATACTACATTGCTTCAATTTATAAAAATGACCATATTTTGCATATCACGAATTTAAGTTGTCTGGCATTTTTCCCTTATCTTTTAATAAATTCAACCTCTTTTCATTTTTTTTAGTAGTGTTTCCAATTATGAAAAATTATCTTGTTAATTTAAAGATACGATGGAAAAATAAATATAGGATTGAAATAATATGAAGCAGCGTAAATAAAGGGGTTCCAATCTAATTATCTGATGCATGTTTTGATAACTGATTTTCTACTATTTCACTATCTATATACAGTGGGCCACAAAAGTGTTGATATACTTGCAATTTCTTATAAACTTTAATGTTTTCGACTAATAAAAATTAATATATTGTAAATGTAATTTTTTTATGATATCTACAACTTTTTCTTAATGGAATCGCATAATTATTTTTTAAAAATAGTATAACTATTTTTTAAAAAAATTAATTATCAAAAAGTTACTAAGAAATTACACGCCACAAAAGACTTCGTACACTTAAAAATATCTCAACTTAGCTTTAAATATTGTATTTCTTTCTTAATTTAGTACTTAGTAGGATATCTTTTAGTGTCCACAACAACTTTAAAGCGTCTTGGTATAGATTCAATCAGTATTATGTAATTCCTGCATTGATTTTTCTCCATTCTTCTGTGATTATTGTTTTTACTTCACATTTTATGTTTTTTTTTGTCACGTTTTCTTTTTTTTACATCAGAATCTCACAAAATACGTTCTACTGGGCTAAATAAAGTGATTGAGGAGGTGTTTTCATAATTTGGGGACAGTTATAGAGACACCAGTGGCGTACAATGAGAGCTGTGTACTTGGCGTCATTATCCTGTTAAAAAATTAAGTAGTGTCCAATTTCCAAATTTTGGGCAGATATAATTTAAAATTTCTCTTTAAAATAATTAAATAGAGCTCATGATTCATAATACCATGAAAAAATACCAAATTACCTAATTCTGAGGCCAATTTACACCCCCACGCCAGAAGACCTTCACTTCCATGCTGAAGTAAAAAAATAATAAATTTCTTATCGAATATTAGCCATTTTTATGCATTTCTAAATGCTGAAAATCAAGAAAACAATGCTATATGTATAAGTTTTATGACAATATTTACATTCAATGCAATTTATTTTAATAGAATACGAAATTTTTATATAGTTGTTAGAAATTTCAGAAGTAAAGTTTTTAAAAAGTAATCTTATTTTCAGATTTCTTTTAAAAACATCTTTTAAAGTTATATCGACAAAACTATTATATAGTGATTTTAAAAACCGTATTTGTTGTCATAACTTAGCTACCCTTTCGAGCAAAGCGACAACAGTGTGGAATTTAAGAACTAAAACGCATTTAATGTTACGTTGTAAAACCGAACGCTTTAATCAATTACAAGTACCATTTGGTGTCACTTTCTTATCGAATGAATATAACTACAGAATAAATGACATAACTCAAACACAGACATCGAAACTTCGAAAACAAAACAAAATAAGAGCATTTATGTATTCTCGGCAATTCATCACAATGTTACCACGCAATGTAGTTTAATGAAAACGATCGCAAACGGCTTTTAAGTCTACTGAAGAATGGCAACATCAATTTTAAAGATGACATTGCTCTTACGAGCAGACGACATTTTGCGTAGGCCGAATTTCATCACTGCTAAAAGCCTTTCGACAAAATGAGAATCAAAGATTTATAGTCTACAAACGACATAAATTTGTGTGTTTTGGATGTATTAATATTTGAATTCCATATCCTTCACACTTTTCACACGAATTAAATTGCTCAATTCTTTAACTTCAGTTCTTCAATCGGTCGTTCAACTTGGAAGATAATTTATCGGTATCGTTTTTCTTTTATTGTAGAAAATTAAAGGAATAGGTCGGGTTCTTTTGTTTCAAAGTATAGATCAGTGTATGGTATCTAATTATTTCTTTTAAGCATTAGTTTTGTGTTTCCTTTTATTGTTTATAAATAGGGAATTTTATAAGAAAAGAAGAAATGTTTTCTTTAGCTGCTTCGGAAAATTATTCAAAAGTATAATTTTCCTTTGTCCATAAATCTAAACGTAAATAATTTATATAAAACTCCGACATGCTATTTAATATTTCTTTTATCGTTTATGGAAAATTTTCAGGTTAAATAAAAACTATAACAACAACTTACGAAGCAGTTTAAAAAAATGAGAACTCATTTTTACAAAAATGAAAAATTTGTTTTGCAGTGGCAAATTGTTGATTTAAGAAATTTTTATTTTTACAAAGACCAGATTATATATATATATATATATATATATAAAGGGGAAAATATGTATTAAAAAATTAAATAAATATATAATGATTGTATCTTGATCCTCATTCCCCGTTGTGAAGCACTGATGTTTACTAAAAATTATCCTTTCATACACATTGAAAAAAGAGATAATTTTGTTGTTATTGAAATAAAATGCTTGGGTAAACACTCGATTGAAATGCATATGCTGGGCTCTTATTTGAGCTGTAAAAACAAATTAACTATAAAGAAAGAGTAAAGATTTTCTAAGTCAAATAAATCAGAGTTAAAAATTTAGCTTATTCTCTATTATCATTATTTTTTATTTTGAAATCTACATACCGGTACCGTCTTGTAAATGGATTTGGATAAATTAGGTAGTATCCAAAAATTTCAAATGTTATTAACTTAGCAAAAGACAAACATACAGAGGAATGATACGAATATCTGATATATTTTATCAGTAGATTTAACCTCTAATAAACTATTTCGTGAGAATACGAATAAATCATTAGAATTCAAAAAAGCTCCAAAGATTTTTTTGATAGTTTAAAAATATATCTAATATATATTATAAAAGCGAAAGTTTGTGAGGATGTTTGGGGGTCTTTCACGCAAAAACAACTGAATGTATTTTAATGAAACTTTACAGTAATATAGCTTATACATCAGAATAACACATAGGCTATAATTTATAAAGATATTGTATGAAGTGTCCAAAATAAAACGATAATTGTTAAGTAAGTAGGAAAAAATTCTGCCATCTGCAAGTAATTCTGGCGTGCGCTGCAAAAAAGCCCACCACAGCATATATCTATCTTTTGTTTTTTTTTTTTTGTTTGTGAAAAACCCTTTTTGCTTTGGCTACGCAAGGTGCTTGCTTCTAATTAATTCCTGTGATCAGCATAATGCCTATTTTTTTTTATTTCAGAATAAAACTAAGTTTTGAAGGAAGAGGTTGTTATAAATCTCTTTTTATTTTAATGTTTTTTTCATGATTTTATTATGCAAAATTTGTAGTAAGAAATTGATCTTTCTTCAAAATAAATGCTTTTATCGGTTCTGGTACTTAAAGTAAATAAACTTTCTTTTTCACACTGCATCATTTGGACAAATTTTCAAAATTTGTTTGTGGTTAGTGGTTAATTATAACACTATAATTTTAATTGAATACGCAGATATTGCGTTTTTAAGTATAAAAATAATTATAACTACTGTACTGTATTTTTTGGAGTGTGTGAGTGAGTGAATATTAACGTCGCACTGTTCAGCTACACGAGGGCTTTTGGCAACGGATCACGTAATTTTGAACCATTGCCAAGTGACGTGGACGACACCTGAGCTGGCACCCCCTTCTCCTAACTACCACACCACACCAACTTAGAAGGAATATTCTACCAATACTTAGCAGGAATATTCTTTGAAATCCACTCTTCCAAGATATATGGCAGCACGGGTTCTATGATGAGCATTTTAGCGAGGAAGGCGAATAGTTTTGTAACAGATATTGCGTTTTCAGCGGATTGCAAAGATTATTATTTTTGTCCCGAAAAATTAGTTTGTCAAAATTTAAGTGTCTTATGTTTTTGTATGTTAATGAAGACCTTAGAAAATGATTTGACTACTTATTTTATGCGAATGGTATATATAATTAATTTTACAGTGGAATATCTTTAATTAATTTATTAGCTCTAACGAATTAAATTTTCCAAAGTGGAGTATTTTGTTTATGTATATCCCTTAATTTTAAATGTAGAGATAAAAAAAATATATATTGTATGAAAAAAAATGCAGTAAATCATAATGCGGTTGGATAAAGTATTGACGTGCATCGTGCCCCTACACGGCGGGTCTTACAAAGATCTAATAAAGCTTGAGCTATTAAAGTAGCTAGGCATTTGCCAACTTGACTCTATCGTTAACATTTCGCTATGTTTTTCATTGAATCGCCATTATAATTTAAGAAACGGCGTTGCTTGCGAGTATTACAATTTTAACATAAAATAAATACAGCAGAAAGTAATATTAATGTATTAAATTTTCAGATATAAATTATTTACACTATTTTAAGCGTTCATTACACAAAACTTTTAACAATGTGTTACTTTTGCTGAGCAGAGATCAGTTTAGGGAGGTATTTTCAGAAATCGACCCTGAAGAGTGTTACGGGGAGTTATAAATAAAAAAAATCCTTTTTATCAGCTATTAGATCTACAGACTTAAAATTTAACAAAGGTGTTTTTTTTTTTTTCTTTTTTATGTTCAGCTGAGATATGCAAAAAGCTTTTTTTGTTTAATTTGAAATTCATGTAAAATTAACTCATTAAAAACTTCTTTATCCTTCAATCTGTGTTGTTTAATTTTTCAGTTCACCCGTGCGAAGAACGGGTATACCAGCTAGTATTTAATATTTTAAGAAATTATAATGCGATTAGCTCACATAGCTCCTTTTTAAAATTGAAAGAATTGTGTTTTTAGATTTTAAAAATGTTTTGAAATTTATTGTTTTTGTAATATTAGTGAATTTGCGAAAATTGTTGTAATTTGAATGTTTACTAATAAATCAACGCTTCTTAACCTTTCTAAGCTGGACCCTTAGCTGAATCAATAGTTCTTTGTTTTCAGATACCTGTGATCAGTTGACAGATTAACACGTACGTTTAACAGGTTAAATCAATTTTACTGACATTAAGTGAAGTAATACACACACATATATACACATATGTATATAGTATTTCTTGCACTAGTCAGACAAATCGTTCCGTGGCTCCTTCATTAATCTTAGTTATCCTGTTCGGTCCAAAGTGATCACTATGATACGTTTTCAATAGCACATCTTTTTTCTGTAATGGATGCAAAAAGCCTTCTTTCTTTCTTCTTTTGTGATTTACCAATATGCAATAGTAACAATTGGCAATGCAATTTTCTATCTTCCGTCTGAGTTTGGGAATGAAGTAGTAATCTTTGTTTTCCTTAATTCCTGAGTGTCTCTTCTCATGGATGCTTCTTTTGAATACCATCGGCGTACTTTCAGGAACAGCTACTGCTGGGCCAGTTCCCTTTAAAGCAGGGGTGCCCAACACACTGCGCGAGGGTTGTATGTGGCCTGCCACAACGTAAGTTGCGGCCCGCCGACTCTTTTTAAAAAAATTTTATAACTATCATATTTTTAAAGTTTTTTCATTTTGAAATTTATTTGAAGAGAAATTTGTATACAAGGTGATCAGAGAGAGAGAGAGAGAGAATTAAAACAGCCCTACTCTGAGCTCTCTATACATCGAACTACTCAGTGTAGAGGCTCCAAAATTGTTGAACATACTATTCAAGACATGGGGAAAAGGATTTAGCGAGAAAAAAATTAGTTCCAGAAACACCGATAGATGGCGCTGTGTAACAGAGAATATACAAAAAAGACACGAAATACACATTTGTAACACATTTTATTCGATCGCACCAAACATTCATATCTTATCGATGCAGGGAATGCTGCTTAATATGGTTCCCTTCTTCAAGATGTAAAATCTGCAGTCTGTGGAGAGTTTGTTCAACTGCTGATCGTAATTGGTCGACAGAAATGCTTCTCACATGCAGAGTGATACTGTCCTTCAAATCTGCCAAGGTTATCAGACGTCCTCGATAAACAAGATTTTTTAAATATCCCCACAGCCAAAAAACACAGGGATTAAGATCTGGAGAACGAGGTGGCCATGCTGTCGGAAACGCACGACTAATCACTCTACCATTAGTAAAATGTTGCCGAAGAAACTGCTGCACACAGAGTCCAATGTGTGGAGGCGCTCCATCTTGCATGAAGGTAATTGAATCCAGACATTGGTGTTGTAGCATTTGGGGTGCAACAAAATTTTCAAGCATGTTTTTGTACCCCCTGGCCGTCACGGTGCAGGTCACAGGGCCATTGCGAGTAGTCTCTTCGAAAAAGAAGGTCCAAGAATGAATGTGGCTGTGAATCCACACCAGACTGTAACTTTCGGTGAGTGAAGTGGATTCTCTTGGAAGGTGCGAGGGTTTTCCGTGTCCAAAATGAGACAGTTATGGGTATTGACTGTTCCACTTAGATGGAAATGCGCTTCGTCACTCCATAGAATTTTCCACGGCCATGATGCATGCGCTTCAACTCTAGCCAGGAATGTCAATGCAAAGGTCAGTCGCTTCTCCCTGTCGTTGGCCATCAACTGCTGATTGTGACGAATTTTGTACGGGAAAAAATGCACCACTTTTCTCAGTACATTCCACACTGTGCTGTAGGGAACACCCAAGTGTCGTGATACTGCACGGGCACTACTACAGCCTATGACGTTATCCATTGATTGGTCAACAATAGCGGTGGCAACATCTTCAACGACATCTGAACGGGTCGATTTGCGTCCTTGACCCGGCTGAACACCAAGATGTCCAGTTTTCTCGATTCGAGTGATCATTATCTTTAGAGCTTGTGGAAGTAATGGTCCTTTGCAAAAATTTTTAAGTCGACGAGAGAAACTCCCGAAGTGCAGCTGCAGCATTTCCTTTGCTTTCATAAAACAGCTTCACAAGCAAAGCACGTTCTGGCTGCGTGACAGCCATCAATGACAAGAATGACATTTTTCCAGTTTCATCCCTTTTATGCCAAGAACACAGCTGTAAACCAAGGGTTTATGCAAATTTTTGTGCTTACAGGGCGAAATTTCAATTACAATGACAGTTTAAGTTTCTTCACTTTTTTACCTTATTTTTTTCATATCAGCAATAGAAATCAAAAAGGAAAATTACATATTGCATGTGTTTTGTTTTTGTTTTTTGTGATAATTCGTTCCTTTTTTCAGATTATCTGGTGTACAGCGCCATCTATCGGTGCTTCTGGAACTATTTTTTTTTCCGCGTAATCCGTTTCCCCATGTCTTGAATAGTATGTTCAACAATTTTGGAGCCTCTACACTGAGTAGTTCGATGTATAGAGAGCTCAGAGTAGGGCTGTTTTAATTCTGATCACCTTGTATGTATAGTATAATAAAATAAAAGTGAAGAAGTACTAGAACCTATAGTGGTAAAGAAGTAAGAATTGGAATTCAGCACACAACAAATATATATATATATATATATATATATATATATATATATATATATATATATATATATATATATATATATATATATATTTACATTTTTGACAATCAACCAATTCAAATTCTACCATATTTGATTGTCGTCTTTTTTGATATCTGTCTTTGCTGGCTGGTTTAAAAGTTAGCTCAAAAGATGTGTTTATGTACATTCGAATTTTTTAACTTGGTGAATAATTGATTTTCATTGATGTCAAGACGCTTGATTCTCTTCGTAAAAGCTCTGTGAGTAAAGAAATTTTGTTAAATTATTTTTTGAAAAATACTTTTTATGTAATTGTTTTAGGATTTTCCTACTTTTCTTAGTAATTGTTTTGCGATTTTTCTGCATTAAGAGTTTGGGAGAGTTTGTTACATAATAGTAGTGAGTGGTTTTATCATACTCTGAGTTTTTACATACTCTGAATTTTTGTTTATTTTATTTTATTTGGTTTTTCCTACCGAGTTGCAAAGAGGGAAGGTTGGCGCCTTCAAACTAGTTTAACCCCACTTATTCGGTCCTAAGTCCGAAATTGCTTTCAGACTCGCTAGGTTCTTCTTTTTTGTAGTTTCTTTTTTTATTTTTCTATAATTTTGATCTTCATGTTTAGCTTTTATATTTTTATTATGCTATTTCTTGTTATGTTCATTATCTATTATTTCTTGTTTTTGATATATAATACAAATTTATATATATATATATATATATATATATATATATATATATATATATATATATATATATATATATATATATATATATATATATATATATATATATATATATATATATATAATATTTATAATATATAATATATATAATATATAATATATATATATATTTGCTTGTTATCTGTTCTTATTTTAAAATAAATCCTTTTTTTATCAAACACACAGTTACATTTAATTTTACTGTATTAAATTACTTTTTTAATACATTTCGAATTGCATTATGCGTTTCCTTTATTATAGATGGTACACGATTCTCTCTGTGTAAACGACTTTCATTTCTGATTCTCCTTTTCTGTTTGAAGTGCCCAACAAGCAAAAGGCAGTCAAGGATGTTTTTTACAGTTTAAAAAAATATATTCAGGGCGGTTAAGATAAAGGGCAATGTATACTTATTCGTTTGCGAATGACAGCAAAATCAAATTTGAACAATGAGTAACGAAAGATCAACTCAAAAGGAACACTGTAATTTTCAAGAAAATAAATGACAACTGTAATATTTTAAACATTATATGATCATGACACTATTATATAATATAAACATTATTATATTATCTATGTCTGTATACATAAAAAATAATGAAAACAACAATAATAATTCATTCTGTTTTAAATTTTCACTTCAATCAATGTTTTTTGTTTCCAAATCTCATATAAAGGTACATATTTTTATGTGTGGCCCGCGAGATTATAATGATTTTCTGAAGTGGCCCGCAAGGTCATTTGGGTTGGATACCCCTGCTTTAAAGGAATGCAAGCGTGGTCTTCTTTCAAGCCTTTCAAGCAAATATCAAGATGAAGTTCTTCAGCACCAGCAACAAAAAACTCACCTTAAAAGCATAATTCTCTGCTATTATTTCAAACGACAAAAATATAAAACAAGGAATTGCCCATTTCAGCAGGCTAATTTCTTCGAAAAAAGAGTCTGCTGATTGTGGGGATCACAAACATTTATTTTAACTTAAAATAGCTACACTCAAGACTAAAATAAAAACCTCCTTTGGCTCTCTGTCTTCCATGATCTCTTATTACCCCTGTTCTCTTTTGGTTAACTGACACCGGACATCCTATGGGTGGAAAGAATGTCCTTTGTGACCCCACTCCGGGATGGGAAGGAAGTTACTGAAGAAAGTAGTGAAAACATCAAATTTTATGATTTAGCATATACTTCCCCCTCGAAATCTTCGAATTACAACATAAAAGAGAAGTGACTTTAAACATACAGAGTACAAAATGAGGAAATAAGATACATTAAACGAAATACCAAATTCGCAATATTTCTGAAAATATATCAAATTTTTATCGACACAAAAGAAAAGTATTTTTCAAATGCCCTCCCCCGGACAGGCGTTTGATCTGTCCGGCCCTGTAGCTGCCCCTGGTGGCAGATTGTTTTGGCTCGAGAGCCACATTGTGGAAACCGTACTTTTTAAAAATGATTGCATTCATTTGTTAACTTTTCAACTTAGAAGAGGTATAAACTGTACTATATAAAAATCAATAAATATAAGATAAATAAAATAGTGGTAATATTTTATTCAATTTATTTACTATGCTAATTTGAGATCATCTATAGATGTAAGCTTATTTATTTTTAGAATCAGTTTATTGAGGTAAATCTCTCACACTTTTATACAATTTTTTTTTAAATCAGGAATGAGATTGCTTCTTGAAATTCTCATCACAACCCTGCAAATTAATGCAGCCACCTTGCACCTGTTGATCTGCAAGAACTTTGCTCATAAGCAAAGATTGCATTTACAAATTGCATTTAAGAGCAAAAACTTAGCTCATAAATGTATATCGACCCTAATATAGAGAACATTTTTCTCTATATTTGGTTTAAATTACTGTCTTGGGGGGGGATTGGTAAAGCGCATGTGGAACGCGGGTTGCTATTTACCCACCCCTAATATAGATACATTACTCAGTGTCATAACGTACACCCCCGCAACCCTCGCATTGCGTGGGGGGGCAGGATTCCAGGGGGCCCAAAGCCTGACTGACGCCAAGTACTTAACCTTTGTAAAATCCGGCTTAGGGCCCCAAACCTGACTTTGCAGGGGGGTCCTAATGTTCTCCGTTACACCACTGACATTACTCTATGAACGTATTAATTTATTGTGAGTTTTCCCATGTGCTTCTGTTACTGTTATATATATATATATATATGCTGGATTAACTTTTGAATCTTTTTTTTTTAATTCTATAGTACGAGCTCTATAAATACGTGTATTGATGTAAAAATCGCATTGGCATTCATATTACATTGAGAAATAGGGGAATTTCATAATTTCGTGTCTATGTATAGGGAAATGGATAGAGAGAGAACTAATTTGTAACAAAATGGGATTGTTTTATTATAACACTGTTAAACGCTTTAAGTATTGAATGAAAGTTATTTTTGCTACATTGTAATTACTATGCCAAATCCCACAGAGAGCAAATCCGCAAATGATTAAATGATTTTAATTAAGCGGCGTGGAGGTTATTATTGCAGGATCTTATTACTTTGAACCATGGTCAAGTTACGAGGGGTACTTGGAATAGACTCTATGCCTAATTATCCCTATGTATTACCTCCCTTATTCCTCGATATCGTATTTAGCTAAAGTAAGAATTGGAGTTCTCAGTCGTGGCCACTAGACCAGTAGTCACCAACCGGTGGTCCGAGAATAGTTTTGTGGCCGCGGTAGTCGAGTGGTATAGGTATCGGATCGTGGCTTGCCTTGTCACGAGTTCGAGCCCAGTACCACTAAAGACCCACGATGCACGTTAAATCTGTCGAGAGCTGAAACGTCCTCCCGTTGGTGTGGTAGTTAGGAGAGGGGGTGCCAGCTCAGGTGTCGTCCACGTCACTTGACCATGGTTCAAAATTACGTGGTCCGTCGCCAAAAGCCCTCGTGTAACTGAACACAGTGAGACGTTAATTTTCAATCAAGCAATCAGCCGAGAATAGTTTTTGGTAGAAAAATTGAAACATATTTATATTTTTATAGAAATTCAGTTTTAAAAACGACAAGGAATGGAACGAACATATTTCGTATTGATTATTAATTTTTAATAAACATTGTTGACCGTTCCCTTACCTCACTACACTTACGACACTGGGCTGTGGGAGCATTCGTGAATTTTTCAAAGGGGGCGCGGTGCAATTAATAAAAAAATTATTAACAACAAATACTTAAGTTTTTAAGTTTTACGTACTATATACTACATGGGGATATAATCTATCGGGAAAAAAAATCATTGTCTATGAAGATACTGGGTGGATCGCAACACCTTGAAAAATTAGAAGTAGCCCGTACCCTGAAAAATTCTGCCTATCCCTGTTCTAAAAGTTGACAATCACTGTCCGGTTGGTTACACCAAAAAGGCTGCATAAATATTTTTTTCCGCTTAGATATTCATGATGAATCTAAACTGCTCATCGAATCCATTAAGTGTAGAAAATTATAACTATGAAAACACAAACTATGTGTGGATAATCTTTCTTACAGGTACAATGCAAATTGCAAAAAAAAGGAATACATTTTTATAAAATACAATAGCTTATTTATTTATATTAAGCTTTTTATTTCCATATTATAAGCCACAAATGAACTCAACATTGTCAGGGGGTATAGTTGGAAGTTAAGTGTATTATTAGGTTATGATTATGCTTTGTCGTTTTGGTTAAATTTTTGAGATCCATCTCTAATAATCCATTATGTACCTCTAGTATGACACTGTTAAAAGCGACACAAAATTGTGATCGATAAGCATTAAAACATGATTTTGTGAAAACTTTATAAAAAATATATCAATCGAAACATTTTTCAAATTTGAATAGCATACATTTTATATTTGCATTGTACTTGTCTTATATTTGTGTTCCAATTATCTTTGGTAGGCGGTACAACTTTTAGTGCATCTATTTTTTTTATTCCCCATTAAATTAATGCCTTTTTCAATTCCTACTATTAGTTCACAATCTTCCTATATCAGTAGCGCACATAGGAATTTTTCAAGGGGAAGGGGAGGGAGTTCGGGGTCGAAAGTTCACCATTCTTGTATCATGCTCCGTTTGATTTTGTCGATTTTCGGGAACAAAACACAGTAAAAAACTAATTATTGAATAAATAATTACCATTAATAAATAAAATTAATCATTAATAACAAATACTTAATTAAATTTTACGTATTATATACTTAGAATTATAATCAATCGGAAAAAAAATCAAGGGCTTTGGGGGTCTGGACCCCCAAAATTCCCCCCTTGTGTGCGCCACTGTCCTATATACATATCTTGTTCAAAATTTCAATCGTTAATAAAATACTTTTTATTCATCTTCTCAAGTTCAAATACATTTTTTAAACTTGTACTGGATGACACTTGATGTTAATACAGTTTTTCAAATATTAATTCATTAATTACATTTGATTAATGAATAAATAGTAACAAATAAAAATAATAGTCCAACACCATATTTAAAAAGGAAATTCGCTCGTTGTGTCCCTGTAGCGCAATGAATAGCGCGTTGGACTTCTAATCAGAAAGTTGTGTGTTCGAATCCTACTTGGGATGGCCTAATTTCTGAGGATGTGTTTTTGAATGAATAAATAGTAGCAAACAAAAAAATAATTGTCCAACATCATATATATAGAAAGGAAAATGGAAAAATACAAGTTGGGCCCCGAGTCGGATCTTACAAAGGGTACGCAATTGGCGTCAGTCAGGCTTTGAGCCCCCTAGAATCCGAATAGTGTACGTTACGCAACTGGTCTCATACATACATAGATATTTATAATAATTGGACCTGTTTGATAAAAAGTAACTAGAATAAAATTTTTCTTTGTTGGCCCAAGTAGGAATTGACTTAATTTTTTTTTATATTACTTGTAAAGTATTTAATTTACAATACAAAATTTCATGTACATCTTTCCCCCGATTCGTTAAAGCACTATATATTGCAAGCAAGGTGCTACTAGAAAAAGAAAGAAAAAAGAATTTAAGAAAGAAAGAAAAAAAAAGATATTGAGATAAAAGCACCCGAGGTAAAAATTATACTGAACACACGATTAGAGACGGTGCGAAGAACATGCTTCATAATGCGTGTGTCGTTCGTTTTCAGTAATTTCCAGCTCAAGGGCGAACGGAAACGGCGAATTTAATTCGACACCATGAGTGAGAGAGGGGCCCATGATAACGGTCAAATTAAGCCGAAAGTTCGCAAGAAAATCAATCTCTAAAATACCCAGTTGTTACATGGCCTGTAAAAACCTGTTAGATAAACGCACCGATTCGTCATAATTAGAAAGAAATCAAACTTTAACGTTACAGTCATGAACAAAAGAAGCAGCCGAATAAGTAAAAAATTCGTGCATACGCAATCGGAATGCTATATTTCTTTTTCGAAGCTATAAATCTTGGAACGTCGTGGCAGCCATCTTGGCAGAAGAACATAAAAATAATGCAAATATTTCGTGACTATCGAAATACAGAGAAACTTTTTATTTTTGCCCTTTAGCCATAAATATCCCGGCCCCTCGGCCACAGATATGATTTCAATTACAATCTCTCTCTGGTATAAATCAGAGAAAAACACTGTACTTAAAAGGAGTTGAACGAACTTCTACAAGACAGCCATTTTATTTCTTCGACTGTTCGGTGTGCTGTCGAAGGCGCTCTGGTGTTATCTAATGGTATCAATATATTTTACCACGCGTTTGAAACAAGTTCCTCTGCCAGGAGTGCAATTATTTTAAAACAATTCTTGTAATTTACTTTATCTGTGATATGTTTGATGTATCCAAAGCTTCCATTACATATATACATTTCTTAAATTTTAATACTTATCTATAGGCTATTGAAAAGACGAGTAAAAAAAGCTTCGATATTGAATCATTAAATACAAATATAACTCGGAATTACTGCAAACAAAAAAAGTAATTAACTTTTTATTGATACATAAAAATAAACGTTTCTTTTGTTGGATTCAAAATATATAAATATGAACAGAAACTGAGAAATAACGTAGGAAGTCAAAAAGAAATAAATAATAGTTCCATAACCTTTGTTTCGAAATGGTTATAAAAAATAATTGGAATATATTCTTACTTTTTTAATGATCTGTGTGCAATTTTTTTCCTACGAATATTTCCCTCTATTTTTTAATTAAAGAACATGGTATGATGGTGGATTGTAAACTTTAATACATTAATTACGTGTGATAATTTCCATGCAGCTTTTTTTTAAAAGTAAAACACACATTTGTCCTTACATAAATAAATTTTTCTATAGTAAGTAGAATTTTTTTGGAGAAAGTTCCTATAAAAGCATTTTATATTATTATTTGAAAAATTATTTTATAAATTAAAACAAGTCTTCTCTAAAAAATGTTCATTGCTCTAATTATGCCTTCATGTATTATTATTCTTATTTAAATTTTTTAGTGCATAAATTGAAATTGATTTATAAATCAAAAGAATTTTCCGAAGCAAGTTTTATTTAAATAAAATTAATAAATTACTGCTTAATTTTTTTTTCCTTCATAACGTGCTGAATTCTAAAAACTAATTTGCACTTATTTTTCTAATAATAAATTTCACGTAAATCAAAGAATAGAGAAGTTGTGAAAGATTCCTTCCTCAGTTTTAAAAAACAGGACTCATATATAGAGTGATTACCTGGCATTTATTCTTTTCTATGTACAAAGTAGCACATGTCATATGTAATAACATATAACTGCTTTAAGCACTAGACTTGGAAAAGCTAAAAAAAAAAGACTTTTTGATAAACAAATGAATCACATACATTTAAATTTACATTAATCATACATTTTAAATCGACTCTATTCATAGCAAACAATTCTCAACCTCAATGTGTCACAATTGTGTTTCCGTAAATATTGTTCCAGAGTTTATAATTCATTTTCTTTTCTTCACCCAAATGGTCGATAGTGTTAAAATGCTTGAAATGACCTTAATCTTGTCCAGTTGATCTAGTTACTTCAAAGGACTTGAATTTTACGAGTTGAGGAAGCTTTCATACAATATGCATTTTTGACTTCACACTTTTGATTTATATTATTAGCTGATATATAATTTTTAATAGCACTATTAAACACTGGCTAGTATATAATTATTACTATTTCTTATAAAAAATGGTTCTAGATATTTTTCAGATAAATTCGTATTTATAATTCTATATTCAAAATACCGTATATTTCGGCATATAACGCGCATTTTTTATGAGTGCGCGTTATATGTTGTGTATAGCAATGATAGCTTTAAAGGTAAATAAAAGAAAAGCATTAAAAAAATTAGTTTTCTACAAATATGTAAATACTAGATACAGTATTTACTCGAATCTTAGCCGCCTTCTATTCTAAGCAGCAACCCCAATTCTCTACACCAGTGGTTCCCTAACTTTTTCACCTCATGGAACCCCTAGAATTTTAAGATGCTTTTGTGGAACCCCATTCCATGCATATATACTTCGAAGAATATATCTCAAATAATATTTAAAGTAGATCAACATGTTATTGGCACTTTATGTAAAGGCAATTAATTGTCGCCATTCTTCCTCACGGTGTTGTCTTCCATGCCTTTTGATGCATTTGTAATGCAAATTTTTTTTTAAAAGCATGCCTCTTGAAGAATTTTAAAGAACTGTTAAAGACTGTCGAACATTTGCAAGCAAAAATTATACAATTTTGTTTACTCCATCGATGTATATTTGCTTCATCCGTGTGTAATTTTCAATAACAGCTGCTCTTTTTCCGGTTTTTTCTGCATATAAGATTGACTCCCTTTTCAAATTTTAGTCATAATGAACTCGTATTGATGCTATTATTGAAATCTTTAATGTTTAGGTGATTGATAGAAAGCGTATAGAAATTTTTTTTCCAAAATACGAGCAGACAAAAATGTTTAGTATAGGCTAAATACTGGAGATAAACTACGAAATGGAATGAGTCATCGATGCAAGTTGACAGAATGGACGGTTACATTTTTCTTTTCGAAAGGAGTGAAAACTCAATTTCCCCCATCGAACAAATGTTTTACCTTCGATTCTAAGCCACGCCCAATTTTCAGTAGCACTAACTCTGAAAAAATAGTGCGGCTTGGATTCGAGTAAATACGGTATTTAAAATAAATGACTTACCTTATGAACTTTTATTATTGGATAAAATGAAAAGTTCGTTATATTCGACTTCTGTTATGCCTTCAGGCATAGCATCGAATTCTGTTTCATCTTCACCATCACCATTGCTCGGATACATAAATAAACAACCATCTTTCGTTTCATTTAGATCGTTAGATATGCTACATTTTTCTAGATGACTTTTGAATTAATTATGCCAGGTTTAATTTCATTCCAAGCTTTATTATCCACTCACACGCTGTTTCTAGACTGGCATGGCACATTTGGCTTCCTTTTGATTTGTTCACCTTCTAACATTCACATACTTTCTTATACAGGGGCGTAGCTAGCACCGTATCAATGACACGGGGCCCCCAAGCTACGAGGACCCCAATATGTGTAACTACAGTTTAACTAACAGGGTTCTCATATCTAAAAAGGGTCCCCGTAGGAATTTTGATACAGGGCCCCTTCAGAACTAGCTACGCCAGTGTTCTTATAACTCTTTTCTTGCACTTCTGAATTTTTGTTCTAGAAGTATACAATTGTTCAAAAGCCTGGTATAATACTTGGAATAAAAAAATTCAAAAGATAAGAATACTAGGCATGTTCATTTAAGGTTTCTTCGTAAAAAAATAAGAAAAAAAAAGGTGCTCGTTATATATAAAATTACCTAATTTTTTTTTTTTAAATGCAGTTTTAAGATAGAGGTGTGCTTTATACGCTGGAATACACAGTACACATGCAAGAGTGTAACTTTTGTTAAATATTTGGTTGAATATATCAGAATAAATTTGTTCTAAATATACTCAGAAAAGCCAGTGACATATTCCAGACTATCTATTAAATAAACCATTAATTCGGTAGATTTAATTCATGCGTATTAAATTAATAAATAATGAATGTTAGTTATACTCATATTGAAATCACGATCCCCTTTTAAGAGTAGTTAGGTTATTTTTAAAAGATTAAAGCCTTTTCATGCGTTTTAAAAACTATTGTATCAATGATATTAAAATAAAATGTCAAATATACATTTATTGAATGCGGCTTTTACCCGAAATATTTTCTTGTAATCTGATGTAGAATAGATTGACATTTATGTTAAAAATCAAGCGATGAAAAGTAAAATTAAATATAATTGTTAAAATCTTCAAATCAATACCTTTTTAAAGTTTTGAATGAACTTGTGAAATGCATTTGTTCTGAAGTCCGTTGCGCTGATATATTTAACTCTGCTGTAGAACAGGGGTATGGGAGGGGGCATCTAGGGGCCATAAACTGCTATCAAATACAGGAGAGTAAATTTCAAAATGAAATACTTTTAATTCTATTAATTAAAAAAATAATTCTATATTATTTGCTGTTTTATGTGCATTTTTTTCTTGGTTCTGTATTTATTTGTTATTCATTCATAAATATATTTATGAATGAATAATGAGTATTATAGTTATTTTTCTTAGTATTGTTTTTGTCTTAATTATTTTACTTTTTCTTTCCTTTTATACCTAATAATCCCCCACCCAAATACAAGTGTTCGTGTGGTAAGACTCATAAATTTTTGGAAAAGCATGATAGACCCCTTACGGCATGCACGTAGACAAGAGTGACCACGAAAAATAACATTGTCTCCGAGCGTGAAAACCTAGTAATCCCTTCTAAGGCTATCTTCATCAAATGTACGAGAGTTTGAACTAATCGCAGAGCACAATTTTAAATAAAAAAATTTCTCAACTTTTTTGAAAATTTACAACAATGTAATTCAGACATCTGTTAACAAAACAGGGTTTTTAAAATTTCAAAATACAGTCAAATCTCTATTTTACGAACCTCTATTTTGCGAACTTTTTCCTGGAACTAAAAACCGGGTATATTTAAAAATGAATCTCTATTGAGCGAATTTTCTCCATAACGAGCTTTCTTACGAGATTTAATGACTTCATTAAACAGAGGTCCGGCTCGCAAATTATTCCTTTTTCATTTTAACATGTAAAGGGATAGTTTATTTAGTGTTAAGGTATAAGTGAAGAAATGCGAAACACATTCTACACCAGAAAAAAATAGATCAACCCATATAAAGATAAGTAGAGTGATGAAATATGCTGCTCTCTATAAGATAGCTGAGCCAGAACATAATATTAATGTTGGAGTACTTTTATATCTAAAAATATTCTACATTCAGGTCCTATATTATTTAACATTATACGAAGAAGAAGGAATCAAAACATATGCATATGTAAAAAATTCTTCGAAGTGTTATGCAAAATGTGACCCACTACACTTGAATTGGTAAAATATAATCAATCAGAACATCAATAAAACCCTACACTTAAAAAGAAAGAACAATATGGAATGCCTTTTCTTCGAAAAACAGTGTTCGAAATTGTCATGCCAAGCTGAGAGTAACGTAATTCATCTTAACGTCAAAAAATCTCTTTCTATTAGATAATATCTCTTTAAAATGAATCAAACGCCCTTAAATCTTTTTAATCATCCCTAATCAGAAAGTTATTGTTTTTACTGATTGTTTCAACAGAGATTAGCATAGCTGGAAGCGCCTGCATCGTACTTAAACATACGAAACAGTGAGTAAAGACTTTTTTTACATTCCTGTCATGTTCCTGGTTTCGTATTGCTGAGGAAAGTGTTCTGCGGTTTGTAATTAGGCTGTTACGGGGTCCACCTTTCCTCTCATAGGATATAACGACATCACGCATCAAGTTATAAATCAAGTATTGCCCATTACGCATGCGCCAGACGTCTTGCCAGGGAACGTCTACCAATCCATTTTCCTTCTATCAAAAAATGCGACCTCAGAACATGACCCGCTGGTAGATAATGTCCAAACTTCAAAAATGATTTTCATAACGCGCTTTACGGAAAATAGAATTTATGTTTTTGTGTACATTATTAACAATAAATGTTTGTGCAGATTTTTTTTTATAAAAAAATAAATCGTGCTTTTTTATAGGCAAGCTTGTAAGTTTAAATACATTTCTCATGTGGTAGAAAGTTTCTTATTTATGTATACATAAATTAAGCAAATATTTATATTGTCTTTTTCACTTTCCTAGATATTAATATCCCGTGTTTTAACTTGTCTAAAAATATTGCCAGTTCTATTTAGAATTTAAATTTATTATAAATTAATACTTGAAAATATTTCAGAAAAAAATATTTTTCATAAAGAAAATTATCTGTCGTTTATTGTAATTTTTTAGAAAACATGGTTTAAATAAATAACATAGATATAGATTAAATAGTAACATATAGATATTAATTTAATTTAAATAATCCCTAACGATTAACATTCTTAATATAAAAAAAATGTTCATTATTTAAAATTGTGTGATATTTAAGATTCGAATCGAGATAAATTTTTATTTGGAAGATACAATTTCTATTTTTATACTTAGGTTTCAAATAATTCAGTTTTAATTGCACCTAATATTACTGCTAATCTTAATATAATGTAATGTCAATGTAGCCAACTGATTAATAAATGGTTAAAAAAAATTAGTAAGTTATAATTTGAGTCAACTTTTTTTTAAATTTCATTATCAATTACGGTTTTTTGCTGATTTTTTTAAATAATCTTAATTTGAATTTTATTTTCCAATTTATAACTGACTTACTTTTAAAAAAAATTAGCACATTTAACATCTTAAGCTTACTAATATTGTTACGCTATAAAATCATTTTGGCGTAGACGCTTACATTGTTTTACATTGTTCTTCGTAATCACATACCAGTACATCTTCAAGATATAATTATTTTTTCCCCTTCAAATAATTGGAACAAAATATTCAACAGTTATCATTTAAAGTATCCGACTACGTTCGGAACTGTAGCTTTGCAAAAGCGTATAAATGGATAATATTTATGTTATTTAGTGTCACTTAGATTAGAAAATGTATATAAAAGTGTTTTAAGAATATTATTACAATAAAAAAATATTTAAGTACAATATTTTGACAAAAAATGAACATAGAATGACCAATTTTCAAAATATTCTCCTTTTGTGAAAAATACTTCTATTATAATAATATTTTGCCTGTATATAGCTCAGACCTCTATACAGAGACTCAACTAGAATTTTTTAAATATATAACTTAGAAGTGGGTTTATCCACGTTTTACGACAACAGAGGGGAGAAATTTTAAGAAAAAAAACGCCGATAATTATTTCAATTGGTTGTAACTCTGAAAATAATGTGAATTATTCAAAAAAAAAAGTTCAGACTCTGTGGAGAAGTCTTTACTTAATATAAGCAAAATATTATTATTTTGGAAGCATTTTTTATAAAAGGAGAACATTTTGAAAAAAAGGTTATTCTAAGTTAATTTTTTGCCAAAATATTGTATTTAAATAATTTTTTGTCAAACTGTCCTTAAAACAATTTTATGCTTATGCGTGTATTCTAATCTAAGTGACACTAAATATCATGAAAATTATCCATTTATGCGCTTTTTTTTAAAATCATGGTTCCGAATGTAGTCGGATACCTTAAGAAATATTATTATAAAACTCTTTATTTTTTATATATATATGAAACTAAAAATGAAGTTTATTAAAATTACATTTCTTCATTGAAGAATTTAAAGAAAAAAATTCTATAACCCAGCTGTTTTTTCCTCCCCACACAGTGCTGACATGTCTTTCACCTGACAAATAATCCAACAAGCTCCGGCATACAAAAGGACCAGACAAAAACACCAACATACCACTTACACGCAGCTTAGCTTCTCCTGTATAAAAGGCCTTTTTTGTCGTCATGTCAAAACTTGGACGGATAGACGGTCCAATTATGAACCAATTGACGTGTTAATTGGAAATGCATGACTTTAGAGACGCTTGCTTTTTACTGTGCTTTTTTATCTCTAGCTCTTTGCGGCTTCCATTTTTTTAATTATAAGATTTTGTTATCTTATATGATGATATATTATGTTGCATTGTCGACCATCGTTACGCATGTGTTTACCGAATTTATTTATTTTGTTATTATCATTGTTATTTTGATTACCAGACGCCGTACCTTTTGTTCTTAATTCATTAGGATATATTTATTAGATAGCAGCCAAGACAGCGGCAGGACCTATGGCTTAATTACAGGGCTGGATTATCAACTGCTGTGCATTGTACCGACACTCAATGGCGTGCAGGCGATACTTGTGTCTTTTGAAAAATAGTGACATGTTAAAGTCTGTTGCTTCTGCTGAGTTGTTGAAAATGTAGAAGTGCTGTTATCTGAGTAATTACATGTCACTTTTTAGACGTATTTATACGAGAAAAAAAAATAAAACAAAAACCGAAACTATGCTATACTTCTGTGGAAATCGAAAGAAAATTGGTTTAATTATATATAGAGAGTGAGGTTATCAAAACTCCGTAAAGTGAAGCATATGAATTTATATATAATTCATTTTGAGCCAAACTTTTAATTTAACACTAGTTATTAGAATAGGTATTTCCTGTGACCAGCTATTATAAAAAATGCTTTGCAGCAAAAAGATCAAAACACTTTTGTTGCGAAATATCGATAATAACGAACATCTATTGCAGTATCATTAAGATTGTCTTCAGCTAATGTTAAAGAATAGGACCCTAATTCGGAATATTTTTCAGATATAAAAGTACTCATACGTTTATATTATATTCTGGCTTTACTATCCTGTAGAGCAGGGGTGGGCAGACTTTTACATATGGCACGGTCTACTTTTATTTTTTTCAAGGTGTTATGATCCACCTTGCAACGTAGGTGTAATGAGCAAAAAAAGAAAAAGTTCAACAATATTTGGATTTTAACAATAATAAATACAGAATATGTGTATTTACCTACATAACTACAGTAGAAAAACTTACTACTTTAAAACTACGTTTGAAGTAAAACGCAAAATACAAACATAATAACTATACCCTTAAATTTAACAATATCAAATGATGCATTTTCAAACAATTCACAATAAATCAAAACATCAAAAAATAAATAATTTTCACTTAAAATTAGTTCTCGCAGCTATAGTTTCATAAAAACTTAGACTTCATATTATTCACACACACACACCCTCTGTATATAATTACTAACTGCTTATCTTGTACTGGATTCTAAGTGGTCGTCTGTGAAACGGGAATGATACGTTGTCTTAATTATATTCTTCGTTCAAAATGTAGATTCACACAAGATAGGTAGAGCGAAAGAACGATGCTAAATAAATTGCAGATTTTTTAAAATTAGAGATAATTTACTTCATCTATTAGATTCCAAAATTTATTCTTTTCAAATTACTCCTTTTGCAGGAGAAAAAAAAGCTTCGTTTTCCTCGAGAACATGTAACATATGTTTAGTTATATTTTTCACATCAACATTGCCAAATGGGTAACCAATGAAAGCAACTTTTGATTCTAGTCCAGTAATTTCTTGAAAACATCTCTCAAATTTGGCTTGCAGAGTTATTCACACACACGGTGTCTCTTTTATTCAAGGGAGTTTCCATTATCTTGGTAACCAACCACCTGTGTTTCTTTCAGTAAGCGCGTCTAACGTTTTATGTGAAGGCGGTCACCCCAAAATGTCTTGGCGGTCCACCGGTCGATCACTATCGACTTAAGGCCCACCCCGGCTGTAGAGAATCACTTATTTCATCATACTACTCATTGTTATCCAAATTTAATCATTTTTTCTGGTATAAAATGTGTTTCACATTTTTTCTCCTATACCGTAATGCTAAACGAGCTGTCCCTTTGCATGTTAATAAGAAAAATAAACCATATATGAAATATTTCAAAATTTTAAAAACACTACATTATAAACAAATGCATGAGTTACAATGTCACAAATTTTTATAAAAATTGAGGCATTTTTTTGTGTCCGAAAAAATGTGCTCCACGTTAAGTTCACGCTCTTGAACATATGGCGAAAACATCCTTAAGGGACAAATGTATTCTTTAATAACAAATACTAGTGCAGAATATTTGCTTTGGAAATTTATACCCTGTTAAGTTTTTCGGTGATAATTCTGTTTTAAAAAAAAAAGATTTTTCTTAGCTGTGGGTTGCTGTTAAAACATCAAAATTGGGTGACAGAAATCGAATATTCTTAATTCTCCCATTTTCAGAGTTTTAAATTAATTGCATGTTAATTGACAACAGTTGTGTGTATATTAATTTATTTGAATATGAAAGTAATTATCATAGTTAAATTACCATTAATGTATCCGACTATGTGTGAAATTTTTTATTCAACGAAATTCAGATATAGGAATTTTGGGGGAGGAAACAATCATTAGATTTGCTTAACCCCTTAAGTTGTCAGTTTTTTTGCCCAAAATATTCCAAAATAAGGCATATTTTCTTATTGTATATAACTGAGCATAACACTAAACCGAAAGTGAAAATGTAAGAATTTTATTTTAATTTTCAATTTTTAAGTTTTTATTGTGGAACACAAAATCCCCTAAATGTTTGCTTTTTATAAGTTCACTGCGTCCTTTGAAGAATGTTTCATACATTCTTAAGAGAACTACTCTCATTCTTACAAAAAAAATTCATGTTTGTTCCTTTTTTTTCAAACGGTTGAGGATTTTGTGAGTGTGTGCATACATATGCACACACGACTTAAAGCATGGTGTAATATTAAGGCTTACATTGCTATGGGAACAGAGATACTATCAGATTTTTTGGATTACCCTTTTTTCTTGCACATTGTCTTTCCAATCCCTGTCCTTTATCGAATATTTTTCAAGAATCTAAATTCCTGTCTTCACCTCAAAGAAAATCCCGGATGAGAAGTATTTCAGTACCATGGGCAAACTGCGAATCTCTTAAAAACACTAGTACTAATAATCTCATTATAAGAATTAAAAATATGTGCAAATCATAATAGATAGCTATAGCTATATGTGCAAATCATAATAGATAGCTATAGCTATATGTGCAAATCATAATAGATAGCTATAGCTATATGTGCAAATCATAATAGATAGCTATAGCTATATGTGCAAATCATAATAGATAGCTATAGCTATATGTGCAAATCATAATAGATAGCTATAGCTATATGTGCAAATCATAATAGATAGCTATAGCTATATGTGCAAATCATAATATGTGCAAATCATAATATGTGCAAATCATAATAGATAGCTATAGCTATATGTGCAAATCATAATATGTGCAAATCATAATAGATAGCTATAGCTATATGTGCAAATCATAATATGTGCAAATCATAATAGATAGCTATAGCTATATGTGCAAATCATAATAGATAATGGTGAGCTTTTGGTAGCCCGTACTGTATACGGGTAAACCAGTTAAGAGGTTAATAAATTATATGAGAAAAAAGCTAAAGATGTAAGGGAGGGGGGGATTTATTTTTAAAATAGAAAAAAACTGCAAAAAAATTTTTAGAAATTTTTTAAACATGGTCCATAGTGAACATAATGTTTATGAAAATTTTTCAATTTTTAAACATTTATATGTTACATTACTTTTTTTAAAAAATGATCTTAAGGTTAGAGATATGCACTTGTTAACAAAAAAGGGAACATTTTATCTTTGTCGCTACGTGAAATGGCTTAAAAAACACTTATGTTTATATAAAGATGTAAGTTTTGAAATAATGCAATGATTTTTTCAAGAAAATAGGTCAAAACAATTCTAATATTGCACAAAACATATGCATAAAATTTCAAGTAATTATCTTCATAACTTTTTTCAGCAATTCAGGTCCTCATTTCAAATTTTCCGGGGAAAGAGGTAGAAATCCTTTTGCTTAAAACACGTTTCATTTGCGGTCACTGCATGCTGGAAATGGCATTCACTCTCAATAAAACACTATTATACTAGTAAACAGACAATGGAAAACTTGATATAGTTTTGAAAACCTACTAAGTTGGCATGAATCATTTTGGTCATTTTTTAATGAAATCCAAACATTTAAAGTAGTCGGATAAAATATTTAACATTTCTTCTCAGTCACATGAAAAGAAAAGAAGAAAAGAAAACATTTAAAGTTTTTTTTTATTATAATTAGGGACCTATTATATAACAGTATAATTGGTAAACTTAAGACACGTCATTGAAAAAAAAGTATCACTTATCTGAATTGATCAATAAAAAATTGTTTTAGAAAAAATATTTTCCCATTAAAATATTTTAAAATTTTTAATAGAGTTTATTTCATTAATCCATTATTTGACTTTCCACCATTCCTTCTTTAACCCTCCCCCAATTTACATACCCGAAAAATCTCGTTCAAATATTTTTATCTATTCATAAAACCTTTATTATTTTTCTAGCAATTATGAGAATAATATCTCTTTAAATTTTTTTCTCAATTCTAACTTTTAAAATCCTTTTAAATGTTTGAAAGCAAATTTTGTGTTATCTATTATGACTCAATTTTTTTTATTGTGATAATTCTGATGAATATGAGTTGGGCTATTTAATTGAAAGAAATAATTTTTAAACTTATAAATATTTGAAAAAATTATGATGGCATTAACAAAGATTAAAATAAAAAAAATACGCTTTCTACGTATGAAAAAAAGCTCATTTAGATAACATATCGATACCTTTCAACAAATGTTACTTTTATTTCTTAGGAGTTAAACCAACTAAGTTATTCATATCAGATTCTGTACTTCAACAAATGTATCTTACATTTTACCTTGTTGATATTAGTCTGCGTTCTTCACAGAATGATTCATGGCACATTCCTCTATTTTCCAATTAATCCGAGGCATCAAAACACGAAAATATTTATTCAATACCTTCAAGATAAATGTTTAATTTCGGAATTCAATAACCTTCATCTCAGATCTGCCCAAATCTCATCACCATCTTGAATGGATTGGATTGAATTAAGGTAAATTACAATGCCACCACACGTGTCTTCCAACGTATTACGGAATAGTATTTCTCACCTTCTTATGTACAATCAGAGTCAAACGTCAACAAATCTGTCACGCCGCGGCGATATAAAACAGAAAAATGTACGCCACCGAGGCGACATTTACGACTTTTCTGCCGTAAGGACAAGGGAGTAGAAAACGAAGCAAGTCAGAAGAAAATTTATGACTCAAGATGTCTCAAGATGACATTGATTCCCATATCACCAGGTAATCTTATGTAGGCTTCCGCCGTAGAGGGGACGTTATAAATTTCGAAGGGTATAACTTCTTAAAGCGAGGGTCCTATTTACAAGACAAAGAATGAGGGGAACTTCTTAAAAACATGTATTTTTCGTGTCCTGCGTGAAATTTTATGGCTCAATGGAGCCTGGATGGTTTGATGGCTCGGATTAAGCGTATAAATTGATGTTAAGACTGTAGTAGGTGAACTTATTTATGTCGACTTTTGGTATTAGGGTGTTGATTTATATGATCTGCGTTGATACATTTTGTTGATAAGAATTAAATTTTCGGAGGAAATATTGTTTAATGAGAATAGCATACTTGTTATTATGAGATTTATGATGAACAGCTTAATGCGGTTAAGACTTTTTTTTTTGTTTGTTATAATCGTATTAATGAAATTTTTAGCAAAGTTTCTTTTATCATATCATTTATCGTGCATTACTATTTTTATTGCAAGTATTATTAAATACATATTAAATTAAAAGTGAATTTGTTGCAGAAAAAAATGGAGTGATTTTTATGAACCGTAAAATCCGGCTTTAACGCACATTTTAACTCAAAAAATGAGATCGAAATTTATGGGTGTTCTTTATACGCCGGGTATAAAAATGGTAGCTTCAAAAATAAAAAAGAGAGGAGCATAAGAAAAATTAAACTTCTACACAGATCGGACTGCAATATATTTGAAAGAAATGACATACCCAATGAAGTTAAAAAAAGAAAAAGGGTTCTGATTCTAATAGTATACTATTTTTTCAAAATCTGGGATAATATAACTCGGATAAATGACTCAAAAACATACGAGGATTGTGCACTCACACTTCTGGTTTCTTTGTAAAAAGGGGGTGCGCACTGTACGCCGATTTTACGGTAATCTAATTGGCTTTCCAAGATGAGTGATAGCAAATATAAGATGAAAAATGCTAGGATAATGATATTGCTGTATACGAGTATACAAGGATACTAATAGAATTTGTTTCTTCTAGAAATAATCTGATACTTTTTTGTTTAATATCACAATTCAAAATCTTTTAATGATGAAATACATCATATGAAACTGAAAAAACCAAATTGTGAAGCTGAGTTCTTAAAAAAAATGTTTGAAATAGCTTTCATGTGTCACCCAACTCATTATGTTTTTATATAACCCATTTTATCAAATACTTGTTGTCATGAATTTTACTTTTTTCTCCCGAAATCAGTACTTAAAAATCATATTTGAAGTCAGAGGTTTCATTAGAAGTTGATATAAAAATCCTGCTTTTTTCATCACAAGCATTTTGGCTTTAGACATTCTTATTTTTTTACAACATCTTATTTAAATAAAATTAAATATTAACCCTTCCAGTAATTTTCCTACTCATTTCCGATTTAAATGAAGATAATTATTTATCCCATTGATCAACTTTCTAATCTGTTGGATTATTTCTTAATAATTAAATCTGTGTTTAATATTTTTTAAAAATATTTCCCATGCATATTCAATAATACATTATACTTTCTTTATCAAAATAACAATATTGAATTAGGAATTGTCAATTTATTTTGTTTTGCCTCACAACAAGAAATTCAGAGATAAAACAATTATTTTTAATGCTTGATATTTTACGCTCACTTCAGCAAATCCCTAACCTAAGAGGGATCATCCTTTCGTACATAAAATTACACGGTAAGTTCGGGAGATATCTAAAAAAATTCCCTTTTTTTAAAGAAGAAAATTTAAATTGTTGAATATGAAACATTTTAAACGAGTAAAAATCATCAGTTTTCACATACAAGTAGTATTTTAATTATCTTCTTCTAAAGGGTGTTTTTTTAGAGGTATATATAGAACTTTAAATTGCAATAAAACAACGATGTATTATTCGATTGACATGAATTTTTTTTATTCGAAAGATAATTTTGTGGCATTACATTTTAAATATGATTTCTGGCATAGGACTGCCACGGCTGGCTCGGATGTAGTCCAATCTGGACGTCCAATTTTCGATGACTTTTTCCAACATTTGTGGCCGTATATCGGCAATAACACGGCGAATGTTGTCTTCCAAATAGTCAAGCGTTTGTGGCTTATCCGCATAGACCAATGACTTTACATAGCCCCATAGAAAATAGTCTAGTGGTGTTAAATCACAAGATCTTGGAGGACAATTCACAGGTCCAAAACGTGAAATTAGGCTGTCACCAAACGTGTCTTTCAATAAATCGATAGTGGCACGAGCTGTGTGACATGTTGCGCCGTCTTGTTGGAACCACAGCTCTTGGACATCATGATTGTTCAATTCAGGAATGAAAAAGTTAGTAATCATGGCTCTATACCGATCACCATTGACTGTAACGTTGTGGCCTTCATCGTTTTTGAAGAAGGATTCCACCAGCGCATAAAGCGCACCAAACAGTCAGTTTTTCTGGGTGTAACGGTGTTTCGACATACACTTGTGGATTAGCTTCCCTCCAAATGCGGCAGTTTTGTTTGTTGACGTAGCCATTCAACCAGAAATGCGCTTCATCGCTTAACAAAATTTGCTTATGAAAATTGACCATTATTTTCGAAATAAAATTGCACAATTTGAAAGCGTTGTTCAGGCGTGAGTTTATTCATGATGAATTGCCAAACCAAACTGAGAATAAATCACTTGGCAGCTGTTAAATCGGTCGCCATCTTGGAAAGTAATGCCAACTTAAACTTCTATACCTGAAAAAAAACACTCTGTATTTAATTATTTACAAAATGATTATGTTTCTAATATAAAGTTTTTAGTTTATGTGCATTTTGGGAACAGTTTTAAGGTTATTTCCCACAACAACTTAGAATAATAGTATTCTGCATATCAGTCAATTCCCTCGAAGTATTTTTCCTTTTTTTTTCAATTCCTACTCTATTAGTTCACTCTCTCCCTATATTTATATATATATATATATATATCCTGTTCAAAGTTTCAATCGTTAATAAAATACTTTCTATTCATCCATTCAAGTTCAAATACATTTTTTTAAACTTGTAGTGGATGACACTGGATGTCAATACAGTTTTTTCAAATATTAATTCATTAATTAAAATAAAAAAATGAATAAACAGTAACAAATGAAAATTATAGTCTAACAGCATATGTAGAAAAGAAAGTAGCTTGTTGAGTCCCTGTAGTGCAATGGATAACGCATTGGTTATTCAAAGGTTGTTAATTCGCATCCCACCTAGAATGGTCTAATTTTTGAAAATGTGATTTCTTTTTTTACTGTGCTGTTTTATTAGAATAATTAAATTTAATTAATGAATAAATAGTAACAAAAAAACAAAAAAAAGTCCAACATCATATATAGAAAGGAAAATGGAAAATTGCAAGGAAAATCGCTGTCTATTTTGTCACTAATTATTGTGATTCTCTGTCGTATGTAAATACATATTTATGTTAATTGCAACCATTTAATAAAAAGTAACTAAAATAAAGTTTTTCTTTGTTGACCTAAGTAGGAATTTACTTAATATTTTTTTTATATTTCTTGTGTTTCTTTTGAAGGTTTTATAATACAATATGATTATAGTCTTAACATGAAATTCAAAAATTAAAAGATTATTCTTTTGTGAAACATCAAATAAAGTCTTTTTTTTAAATAAACATAACATTAACATTTATAAAATAATTTATTGAATAAGCTTAATTTGACAGATTTCTTGGAAGAAGACACAATTCTGGATTTTAAAATAACACCAAATATATTGAAATTCAAGATGAAGACTCAAATAAGCTTCAAGAAAATTCTCAGCATTACTAAAAGTCAAAAACACCTTTAAAAGTTCTGAGTTTCAGTTTTTGGAACTATGGCAACTAGCAACTCAACTATTCATTAAGAATGGATATTGATGATGAGTAAGAACCTTCTAAGCATATTAAAATGTTATTTCATTTGTCCGATAAGAATTAATCATCATCAGTGTGATTTCGTTAAAAGGATTTTATTTTGATAAAGATCTACAAAAATGAATGTGTCGTTCGGGAGAAAGTAGTTATTTTTCATGTAATCAAAAATAGAGAAATCATTTCTAAGCTATCATTTAGCTCATTATGTAATGGTGTGTTTTAATATTGACTTTGGATGAATTATATAACTACGGG